>CM062820.1:665712889-666261295 GCA_031772625.1 Pinus tabuliformis | reverse complement strand
TTACTATCATTGGCTTGGATTTTGTCAGGTTTCGATAATGGATTTTAGCCTTGCCTTGCCAATTCCTGATGGTCATGGTGTGATGGGACTTTTATCGGTTTGAGCATTAGATTGCTGGAAGATTTTGGATCTAGCTGAGGTGGTCTCATGAAAATTCTCAAAGGTCTAGGAATTCCTTGAACAGTAATGGCAGGATACATGGTACATCCTGAGGGCAAAGACGAGAAAATTCCTCAAGTTATTGGAGAAGAATTGTGGGGCATCCAAGCTCGGTTTGGTTTTGTGATCTTGACATTGGTTTAGGTGAGATCATGATATGGTGAGGGTGGAGGTGGTTTAACCTCTGGATTCCCTTGCTTGTTTATGGATTGGTTTATCCCATGAGATCCCACATTCATGCTTAGAATATGGCATGGGGATGATTGGTTGAAAGAAGGATTTCATTCAGCCAATATATGGTCGAGTGGTACGTGGAATTCCCAAACCTGGTTGGATTTTTCCTATGTTTAATAAGAGTTAAGTTTCTCTTTCTTTTGAAAAGTAAATGTACTTGTTATTATGTGGCTTTAATGGTTGTTCTCATTTTTATTTATCTAGTTATATGCTGATTACAAGCATGGTTATTTGACAACTCTTAGTCATGGCTCTTTCCATGTTTTTACTTGTAACTAAATGAATAATGAATGCAAGACCTAATTGATGTTATGGTAGCTAATGTGAGAAGGCAATGACCCTTCTTGTTAAAACTTAAACATTTTTAGCTCCTTATGTTCAAACTTGCATTCATGACTTGTCAGTTGCATATTTACCAAGTATTTGACAGAATGACAGTTATGATTACACTGGATTAGGTCAAGTCCTTGATCAAGTTTGTTATCAAAAGAATTGTCGTCATGTATTTTCTGAGTTCTGGAAGTTTCATGGAGTTCTAGGAAGTGAATTGGTTCTAGCCTTGGAAAATAGCCTTAAATCTCACAGTCGCTGGCATAACATTGGCAAAAAAGGGCTACAATCACACTTAGGCAGGCTCATGGGAGCGACTAGAGGCTCTCAATCACTTGGAGGACTTGGCAAGGGAGTGAATGGGGCTTTACTTCAGAAAAAGTTAAGTTGTCTCAGGGATAGAGGTACAAGAAGAGTGGGTCAACCATTCAGGGGTCCTATAAAACTTGAGGAAAGCCAATAAGGTCTTGTTGTGTCAACTCCATTTCCTTAAGTTCATCTAGGAGGTGTTGAGTCATATCATAGTAGCACTTTGTTTCATATTTAACTGGAGGGCTTGTAAAAGCGGGTAAAATGAGGGGCAGGGGCATTACAGGGTGGTATCAAAGTGGGTTACGCTCTCTTTGGGTAAAATATGATGTTATCAAGGTTATGGTTGTGATGCATGGGGCCATGGTATACAGTTGGTATGGTCATGCACAATGTTGTTATGTTTTTATGATACTGATGCGTTGATATGATTATATGGATATGCTTATGATTATACATGTACATTCTAATGTGGACTGATCTTGCAGATGAGATAAGCCTCCCATAAACAACAATAAGCTATGGTTTGATTTTGGTATCTATCTGGTTTATCTGACATGGTATACTTGCAGGAAGAAGAAAGGAAAATATGACCAGCAAAATGGTAGAATACAATTCCCATGACTCTCCCTACAGATCAGTTGGGAAGCAAGGAGAAGAGTATTCTCCTGGTATAGAAGATAAATTGAGGAGTTTGAGGGTGGAGATTAGAAGTTGAAAAGAAGACAATGACAGGTTGGTTGAGGCTCAAGAAAGACTTCCAACAAAGGCCCAAGAGAAGAAGGTAGAGGTTAATGCAACGATCCTTCAGAGCTTGTCAGATTTGGATAAACAAGGACAAATGAGAATTAGTTAAGAACAAGAAGAGAAAAATAATGTAGCCTATGGTAGCAAGTCTCAGTCCAGATACAGGTTGGATAGAGGGGATATAGTTAGAGGTGGTAGATCACTGGATACACTTGAAAAGAGGACTAGTATGTATGGGCATCATTCTAGTTCCTCGTCTAGGAGATATCATCACAGTGATCACTATCATCATCCTTATATGAGGGGTGAATACTTACCCGAGGAGTTCAAGAAAGTCAATCTGCCTACATTTGATGGAGAGATGAAGAAGGCAAAAGATGCAAAGGCATGGTCGCTTGGGATGAAGAAATTATTCAGATTGCACAACTATTCAGAGAACATGAAAGACAAGATAGTTGCCTTCAACCTCAAAGGGAAAGCATATATTTGGTGGGAAGATGTGAAGAATGTCAAGGGAACTTGGGAAGACGAATTGACTTTGGATGAGTTCGAGAGACTCGTCAATAAAAAGTACTTGTCAAAGAGGTACTATGATGATATATCTAATGAATTTATGAGCTACAGATGGTTTCTATGAAAGATGAGTACACTAGAAGGTTCATGTAGTTGTTGAGGTATGTGCCTTATCTCAAGGAGGAGAAGGCTAAGATTTAAAGGTTCATCAGTGGGTTTTCAACATCATATAGAGACAAGATTGATTTTGATGAGCCTAGATCATTGGAGGAAGCCATCAACAAGTTAAATCATTGTTATGAGCAGTGAAAGCGCAAAGCCAAGCCTAAGCATGACTTGAAAGGAAATGAGAAATTTAAATGGAAGTGGCCACCAAAGCAGAGAAGAACTGAATATGCAGGTGAGAAAAAAGACATGGTTCCTTATAGGAATTTCAATATAGTTGAGAAGGGGCATGGGTCGCAACTTGGAGAGCAACATACTAGAGGTGATGGTAGAGGACCGTTGTAGTGCTCAATATGTGGCAAAGATCATCATAAGAAGGATTGTCCATTGTACCAAGGAGGTAGGCCTCAGATCTATAATTCTCAACAGGCGTAGAAAGTTGGGGATGTTGGCTATAATATTCCTCGTATTTATACAGATGTGGACAATAAGCAGGAAGATCACCGACCATATATCATTGAGATGGACGGTAAGATTTGTGATCAAGTTATTTCTATTTTGATTGATCGTGGATCTAATTATAGTTATTTTAATCTTGACCTTGTGGATAAATGTGGCTTGAGAAAAGAAGTGCATGTAGATTATTGGTTGGTGCAGTTGGCTACAGGTACTAAGAAGAGAGTTTATCACTGGGTAATAGCTTGTGTATTTGAGTTGAATGGTATGCATATTGCAACACATTTGAATGTACTGCCATTGGGATCGTATAATATGCTTTTGGGTATGAATTGGATGTATCTTCACAAGACCAAATTAGATTGTTATGACAAGGCTATTGAGTACCTGAATGATAATGGGGAAAATAAAATCTTGCAGGGAAAGAAGAATCCTACATCAGTGACGATGGTCACAGCTATGCGGGCTAAGTGAAGTTGCAGGAAAGGGTGTGTAATGTTTGCAGTTCATATTTCCAGTAACAAGGGTAAGGATGTTGAAGATGCAAAAATATTCAAGAGGTTCCTTGTATTGTAACAATTTCAGGATGTGTTTCCAGCAGATATTTCAGGGTTGCCTCCTCACATGGAAGTGCAATTTTCTATTGAGTTGATACCAGGGGCAACACCAACATCAAAGACACCTTACAGGATGATCACACCAGAGTTAGTGGAGTTGAAGTTGCAGCTGAAAGAAATGCTTGATAAGGGATACATTTGGCCAAGTGTATCGCCTTAGGGTGCACCAGTATTGTTCGTGAAGAAGAAGGATGGTATTCTCATGTTGTCCATTGATTACAGGCAATTGAACAAGGTGGCAATAAAAAATAGGTACCTGTTTCTGAGGATTGATGAATTGTTTGATCAGTTGAAGGGAGAAACAATGTTCTCAAAGATTGATCTAAGATCTGGATATTGTTAGATACACATCAAGGAAGAGGACATTTACAAGATAGATTTCTGGACAAGGTATGGGCATTACGAGTTTGTTGTAGTTCCATTTGTTTTGACTAATGATCCTGGTACTTTTATGTGATTGATGAATAATGTATTGCGTCCTTATCTGGAAAAGTTTGTTATTGTATTCATTGATGACATCCTGATATATTCTACAAATGAGGGAGAGTTTGCCAAGCATTTAGCAGTATTGTTGAGGTTGCTAAGAGAGAATTAATTGTATGCCAAACTTAGCAAGTGTAGTTTCTTTCAGATAAAGGTGCATTACTTGGGAAATGTTGTCTCCAAGGAAGGCATAACAGTAGATCCAGAAAAGATAAGAGCTATCATGGAATGAGAAACTCCTAGCAATGTGGATGAAGTCATATCATTCATGGGGTTAGCAAGTTACCATAGGAGGTTCACTAGGAACTTCTCACGCATTGCCTATCCTATTACATCACTGCAAAGGAAAGGTAAGAAGTTTGAATGGAAAGAGGAGTGTGCAGCTAGTTTTGAACACTTGAAGAAGTTTTTGATGAATGCTTCAGTGTTAAATATTGTGGATCCGGATAAAGAGTTCGCGGTGTGTACAAATGTTTGCAAGAGAGGGCTTCACTACAACAAAACCCTATGATTAACATCCCTTTTTTCTTCTATTTTTGCGTCTAGAGCTCATTTTCGGTGCTATTTGTGTCAATTTATCAAATATGGTGCAAAACTTGATGAAAATTTGCACCAAGTTTTGCACCAAGTCTTACACCAAGTTTAGCACCAGGTATTGTAATAGGTTTTGCACCAAGTTTTACTCCAGGTTTTACGCCAGGTTTTATGCCAAGTTTTGTGCCTTCTTTTGCACCATGTTTTGCATCCTCTTTTGCATCCACTTTTTGCGCCTACACTTGCATCAAATTTGCATCATCTCTTGCATCCTCTTTTGCACCCATTTTTAAATCATTTTTTGCATCCCCTTTGCACCAAGTTTTGCATTGAAGTTTGTGTCTAGTTTTTCATCTAGTTTTGCATCTACTTTTGTTGCATCCACTTTTGCATCTTGTTTCACATGCATATTTACATCCTCTTTTGCATCTGTTATTGTGTACACCATTGCATCCATTTTTATTGTGTCATAATTTGCACCTAGTTTGGCACCTCCCTTTGCACCCATTTTTGCTTCTAATTTTGCATCATTGCATCCTAATATACATATAGGTTTTCATCGATTTTTACATCTATTTTTGCATCCCTTTTTGTATCCACTTTTGCATCAGATATTGTGTCTCATATTGCATCTACTTTTGCATTGAATTTTGGTGCATCCTATTTTGCATCCATTGTTGCGCCCATGTTTACGTCCACTTTTGCATCCCTTTTTGCATATTATTTTTCATCTTCATTTTCTTCTTTTCTTACATCTATCATTACATCCACTTTTGTTGTGCCACAATTTGGGCCATGTTTTTCACTTACTGTTGTACCCATGTTTGCTTCCAATTTTTCATCCATGTTCACATCATCTTTTGCATCAAATATTGCATATATTTTTGCATCCACTTTTGTGTTGGGTTTTGCATCTCATTTTGCATATTATTTTTCATCTACTTCCATTGCATCCATATTTTGCATCCAATTTTGTTTCTCCTATTATGTCCATATTTTCATCCTCTTTTACATCCCTTATTGCATCTTGTCTTGCATCTAAGTTTGCATCTCTTTTTGTGTCTACTGTTACATCCAATTTCACATCCACTTTTGTTGTGTTACAATTTGTGCCATATCTTGTGCCTACCATTTCAACCCACATTTGCTTCCACTTTTGTATCCACATTTGCATCGTCTTTTGTGTCCAACTTTGTATCGAATATTGTTTATGTCTTTTGCATCTCATTTTGCATCTACTTTTACGTCCAATTTTGATGCATCCACTTTTTGCATCTAATTTTGTGTCACATTGTTGCACCCATGTTTGGTCCATGTTTACATTCCTTTTTGCATCCAAGTTTGCCTCCTTTTTTCATCCAAGTTTGTGTCCTTTTTTGCATTCATTATTGTATTCGCATTTTTTTCACCACAATCCATGCTAAGTTTTATGCCTACTATTGTACCCATGTTTTCTTCCACTTGTGAATCCATGTTTGCATCCTATTTTGCGTCCAAGTTTGCATCAAATATTGCATCTACTTTTTCATCCACTTTTGTGTCAAATTTTCTATCTTGTTTTGCATCTACTTATGTTGTGTCCACTTTTCATCCAATTTTACGTCTATTTTTGCCCCTATTTTTGTTGTTCACTTTTGCGTCCCTTTTCCAACACTCATCATATTTTTTGCATTGATAATATTTCTTATGACATTGACTGTTATGAACAACTGATGACAATATCAATAATTATGACAATGATGATAATGAAGATGATGTCGATGACATGAATAGTGATTATGATTATAATGAAAATGATGATAAAGACGATGGGGGTTACAATGACAATGATGATGATGATGACAGTGATTGTGATGATGACGATGCTAATGACCTTGGTCAATCTTCCCAATTTTTAAATGTTGTCATGGTCATCATAATCATTAGCTTTGGTGTCATCTTCCAAGTCATCATCATCTGATTATCATTATCATTATTTTCATCTAGGTCATCATCGACAACAATAATGTCATGAATGATGATGATGATGTCCATGATGACAATGAAAACAATGATGATACAAATTACATTAATGATGATGATGGGAATGATGAAAATGATAACGACGATGATAAACGTAGTGATGATGATGATCATCGATCATCTCTCAAAATAGAGTTGTTATTTCTCTTGCATATATCATGTGTCCAATCAAACCTTTTAATTCAGGTGGATATTGTTTGCCACTCGCCTATTCCACTTGGACCCGCACCACTATTTCTTTTAGTTTTTTTAGTTTCCTTAATTGTAGCAAAATTTACTATTTTTGGCAGTTTTTCGGGTCGAGAACTTCCAGAGCCGTTTTAAGGCCCTAAACGACGTTTTTTTGGAATATCACATCCAACTAATATGAGTTTTTATCTTGTTATTCGCTATCAGAAGTTGTATTCCTCAAATAGATATTTCTAATGAGGTATCGTATGCGTCAAACGAAGATCATATGCCAAAGTTACGACCCCAGGAAGTTGATGAACCAATTTACCCCAACAGGGCCCATAGTTTGGTGTTTCATCTCCTAGGGTTAGGTTTTTGGATGTTTGGGGTTTTCCATTATTTCTCAATAATAAATAGGCCTTCGAGCCTCATTGTAACACGATTCAGAGGCATGTAACTGTGACATCTATTCTCAGAGATAAGCTACCATCACCTGAGCTAGTCTTATTTCCATTCTGTTTGTAAGCATATTTCAATATTTGATATTAATGAAATGATGTGTTATTTGTGCTGCATCTCTATGTTTATGTTTGTTTATTTATTTTATTGTGTTCCTGCATAATTCCAGATCAGTGGTATCAGAGCGATCTTCTCTTTCTCGAACCTTATTTGCATGTCCCCAACGAGGTTGGGGTATAAGGAGTTAGGGCTCGATCTGGTTGAACCTTTGCAAGATCAAACTTGAAAACCCCAACAACCACCCATGTGGGAAGAAAAGAAAGATAAGGGATTAGGAGATCCTATCAAAATATTGCTTGAGGAGGCCCTCAAGAAACAAAGGAACACAATTATGGATAACTTTGCCCAGATCCTTCAATAGTTTCCCACCAATGGCACATCCACGTCTAAAAGGCACTCTGGAGGTGCCACTCCTTGTAAGGTACAAGTAAACTTTGACATTCCCATATTTGAGGGTGAAATAGATGAAGATGACGTAGATATATGGTTGAATCTATTATAAGGATATTTCTCAGTTCATGACTTTTTCGATAGGGAAAAGATTGCATTTACACTCCTCAAAGCCACCCCCCATGTCAAGGACTGGTGGGAAACCTACTGTGAGAAAAAGAACAAGGGGGAACCCCCTCTATTCTCAACCGCACTCACTTAGAATTCTTTCTGAAATTCCATCAAGGAAAATATTATTCTGTGGGGAGCTATGAGGACAAGTACATACAATTGATTATGTTGCGACGACAAATGAATCAAGATGTGCATGGGATGACGAATTTATTTCATGCCCTGCGCACAAAGTTGGGCATCAAATATTCAAAGAAACATTTGGTGTTGAAGTACCGTGGTTGTCTTCACAGATACATTCAAGAGGAAATGGAGTTCCTTGACATCTCCTCGCTTGGTATGACATACCGATATGCTGCCAAGATTAAGCAGAATTTTAAACAGAAGAAGCGAGACTTTGGATCTAAAAATCAGAAGCAAGGAAAAGGTGCCCCCAAACTGCAGAACAAAGGACAAAGCCAAGGCGGGGCAGCATAGGACAACACGCCAAATCCACAAGCAAAGAACAAAATAGCAAAGCCGAAGAAGGACACGTGAAAGTGGTGTGAGTTCCATAAGAACTCCACTCACAACACAAGCGAGTGTCGTGCCAAACAGTCACTCATGGCCGAGCTTAGGGCTTCTGAATCAGATGCATGTTCCGACTCTGAGTCAGAACCTGACAAGGGGAATGACAAAGGGAAGCAGATTATCGATGTAGAGCCCAACGCCACCATTGCCACTACAAAGATCTAGAAGGAGGAACCCAAATATCCAGAGGAGGAGGAGCGCTTCATCCACTCCGAGATGTGGGTAAAGGGTTCCCCGCTACAGTTCATTGTCGATAGTGGGAGCGAAAAGAACCTCATTTCAGCAGAGGTCATGAAGTGGTTGGGCTTTCCAACCATAGGACACTCACAACTGTACACCATTGGGTGGCTTCACCAAGGATGGGATCTTCGCGTCAGCCAACAATGTCGCCTTCCATATAGAATCAAGTCCTTCACAGATGAGGTATTATGTGACATTTCTCCTCTTGATGTTTGTCATGTATTATTAGGCCAACCATACTTGTGGAAGTGACATGTTGTGTATGAGTCAAGGCCTCGCGCTGTTATTATTACCTTGGGAAATAAGTTGTACAAGATACCATAGGTAGCACCACCTACCGCCATCTCTTTGGTTACTGTAAAACAATGCAGCAAGCTCATTTCCAAAATTGGGAAATTTGTTTTCCTGATGATATGACCTCAGGGAAAGAAGAAGACGGTGGCCACGACCTCCAAACAAGGCCCCTCTGCACGACAACAACATATGGACAAGGTCGTGGAGGAGTACAAGGACATCTTCACCTCCCCCGCAGGGGTACCTCTGCACTGTCAGGTCAAGCACTCCATCGATCTGACCCCAGGTGTGCCATTTCCCAATGGACCAATCTATCAGTACTCTGTTCTGGAGAACGATGCAATCAAGAGGTAGATTCAGGATCTGCTACAGAAAGGTCACATTTGGCCCAGTTGATCACCCTGAGGGAGCCCGATTATGTTGGTACAGAAGAAGGATGGGACTTGGAGACTCTGTATTGACTATCGGGAGTTGAACAAGATCACTGTCCAGAATAGGTACCTGATCCCCTGGATTGATGACCTTCTGGACCAACTCAAGGGGGGAAAATATTTCAGCAAGGTCGAATTTAATTCTGGATATCACCAGGTGCCAATTGAACCCTCTGATGTGTGGAAGGTTGCCTTCAAAGCCAAGGAGGGACTTTTCAAATGGCTAGTTATGCCTTTCATGTTGACGAATGCTCCTGCAACCTTCATGAGTTTGATGGATGACATCTTGTAGCCATTCACCAACTCATTTGTAGTGGTATACTTGGATGACATCCTGATCTTCAGCAGAGTTGGGAAGAGCACCTCCACCACATCTGACAGGTTCTCCAAACACTGCGGCAACACAAGTTGTGTGCCAATTTGGAGAAATGCACTTTTGGCATGACCCAAGTTCAGTATCCGATATAAATTATTGATGAACGGGGGTGCATGTGGATCCAACCAAGATCCAATTCATTTGGGATTGGCCAGCCCCAACCACTTTGACAGAGCTCTGAATCTTTCTGGGTCTTGCCAATTTCTACCGCAGGTTCGTGTTGGGGTTCTCTCATATCACTTGGCCCTTGAGTCAAGTCACTAAGGGAGGAGTGAAAAATATTATTTTGGTATGAATCTCAACAGAAGGTGTTTACAAAGTTGAAATGTCACCTCTTCTCTACACCAGTGCTCACATTACTAGACGTGCAACAACCATTTGAGATTAAGACAGATGCCTTTGACTATTCTACTGGGACAATCCTTACTCAACATGGGAATCCAATGGCATATCACAATGAGACACTTTCAGACACAGTCTGAAAGTATCCCAGTTGTGACAAAGAGATATATTCCATTGTGCAGGATTTTTGACAATGGAAGCATTACATTTTGGGGAAGGAAACGATCATCCAAACAAATCACTGACCCCTGCAGTTCATACAGACACAAGAGAAGTTGCAGAATGATCGCCATTAGAAGTGGTCAACGTACCTACAACAGTTCCATTTGAATATCATGTATAATAAGGGAAACACCAATAATGTTGCATAATTCCTCAGCTGACCACCGGTTATGGCATTAACCACCATGCTCAACTCTTGTGGGCATGAGACTTCTGATTGGCCACTTCTCTACAAAATCGACCCAAAATTCGGCCACACATACCATACACTCTTGGAGGATCAGCAAGCTCCAGATTTTCACCTGCAGGATGCACTATTATGCCAACTAGGACACCTTTATGTTCCTTCAAGTGAGCGTGCCAAGATGATTTGGGAAGCACACTACAGTTGGGTCACTGGTCATTTTAGGGTTGAGAAAACAGTGGCAGTACTGCAGAAGTATTTCTATTGGCCGAATCTTCGAAAATATGTCGGGAAGTATATTAGATCCTGCATTGCCCGCGTCATTGTCAAATTGACAATCAAGAAGCAAGGCCTCTATACTATACTTCCTACCCCTAGTCGACCTTGGGAATCCATCTCCTTCACCAAGGCAAGTGGCTCACTAGGGACCAAGTTCAACAAAAGTTTCCTCATCTCATAAAGGAAATCAACGCAATGGGGACCATTGCTTCCTAAGGGGGGAGGAATGATCTAGGTGGATATTGGTGGCCACTCACCTATTCCAATTGGATCCCCACCACTGTTTCTTTCAGTTTTTTCAGTTTCCTTAATTGTAACACATTTTACTATTTTTGGTAGTTTTTTGAGTTTTGAACTTTTGTAGCCGTTTTGAGGCACTAAACAACGTTATTTTTTGGAAAATAACATCTAGCGAATATGAGTTTTCAACTCAGTATTTGTTGTTAGAATTTGTAGTCCTCGGGTAGATCTTTGTAACAAGGTACTGTGTGCGTCGAACAGAGATCACATGCCAAAGTTACGACCCTGAGAAGTTGATGTACCAATTTAACCCAACGGGGCCCATAGTTTATCATTTTGTCTCCTAGGGTTAAGTTTTTGGATGTTTGGGATTTTCCATTGTTTCTCAATAATAAATAGGCCTTCGAGCCTCATTTTAACACAGTTCAGAGGCATGTAGCCGCCACATCTCTTCTCCGAGATAAGCTACCATCACCTGAGCTAGCCTTATTTCCATTTTGTTTGTAAGCATATTTCAGTATTTGATATTAATGAAATGAAGTGTTATTTCTATTGCATCTTTGCATTTATGTTTATTTTTATATTTTATTGTGTCCCTGCATAAGTCCGAATCACCTTTTCTAACACTCAGAACAATTTTTTGGTAGATGATATTTCTTATGACACCTATCACTATGAACAATTGATGACAATGAACATAAGAATGATGATGATGATGATGATCAATATGACGATGACGACATGAATGGTGACTATAATGGTAATGCAATGGTGACAATAATGATGACAATGATGGTGGTGATGATGAATTTAATAAAGATGATGACAATGATTATGATGATGTCAATGACCTTACAATCATGGATTCATGAACTTACTAGTTTCAAGACCATGTTATGCATGCGTATTACTATAATTCTTTTCACATTTTATGTCTCTCTTGGGATATTTTCCTCTTCTCAATATTATCTATCATATTTTCCATATACATGAGATAGAGTTAGAGGGTCACCTCATCTATAGATGTGCCATTTATTATGATATTCAAGGGATGTTTTATTGTCTTTATCAAGATTTGGAAGGATCATTTTTTACTCTCTTTCAATACATGTCTAACTCTATTTATGAGGGAGTTCCTTGGATTTAGATATTTATATAAGGCCTTATGTGGCCTTCCCCTTTTGAACTCTTACAAGGGGATCACCTCCTTCCATGTTTTCTTTCCTACATAGGGCCAAAATTGACAAACCAAGATTTAAAATTATTCAACTATAAAATTGGTGATGCCTCATACCTCTTCTTAACCCCCTTAATGGGACATCTTTCATCAGAGAGACTATTGATGATTTCCCATCGTAGATTGCAGGTTGGATGTCATAGGACATGTTACCCTACTTCATGTTGAGAAACCAAGTGTTAGAAGAAAATGTTTTATTTATATTAACTTGATAATTACTTGTGAATGCTTTTTGGCTTCTTATTACTTATATTGTCTTCTTCATCAATTAATTGCACAAAAATGAAAAAGATAAAGATCAAAAGGAATCAAAGAACACCAAGAATTAGGCTCCAATCCAGGCAAAACCCCATTAAAGGGAAAACCCAAAAATCCTTCTCTTATAAAATTAGATCAAAATGAGATATAGAAGACCCAAGACAAAGACCAAGATTTCCACAAATATCCAAGCCAACCTTCCTGCAAGTCTCCTCCAACCAAGTCAACGAAGGTCAGCTTTGATTAAACACTCTAAAATATGGTCAAATCACAAAATGTTTGGACCTATAGTGAAGGATGAAGTTCAGACCTGTAATTTTCATAGAGAAGACACATAACCTTCACACATGTGTGTGGAAAAGGGCTAAAAAATCATAGTTTATCTCTTCTTTAATTTTAGTTGTCTTTTATTCTTGTTCGGCACAAGAAACGACAAAACCTTGTGATTAGAAATTAGGGAGGATACCAATTAGGGAACTTGGGTCATCTATTATGGGTAAACATTTCCTACCAACAAGTAGTATATTCAACATATTAAATAGGGTTTCTCTTGAAGGAAATGTAGGCCTGTGTGGATTGGGAGTGAATTTTACTTGTCATGTGGTTATGCCTAAGCCAATAGTTATAAATTCAAGTAAAAGTGGGAGTCCAACTAGAGGAGGAATTCAAGTGATTAAATCTAGAGACAACGGAATTGTAATATTTGCAGCAACTATGATTGGAATAATATCTATAGAATTGTAATATCTACAGAAGTGTTTCTACAATAATTTCAATATCTGCAACAACTAGGATTGCATTTGGTGTTGTTGTTACGACTATCTTGAATATAAAAGAACAGTCCAATTCAAAATCAATGAATCTTATGCTTGATATCTTTTCTTAGTCCCCATCCACTGATATGGCTCTAGGAAAAATGGTTATGTTTACACCCAACTCTGATCATGCATCTGAGGATTGGATGACTAGTGCTCATGCATTGATTAACAAATATTGTGAGCTTGGAAGGCGAGGCTTTGACACTGTGTAAAAACAAGTCCTAGGGTACAGGCTATTAGTTTCTATAAAAAATCTGATGGTTTTAAATTTGGTTAAATCACAAGAAGACTTTGAGAGGGAGATACAACTTTTATGCAGAATCAAGCATCCAAATCTAGTGAATTTGCAAGGCTACTACTGGACACCACAATTACAACTTCTTATATATGACTACATTCAAAGTGTAGGTTTGTATAGTCGACTTCATGAAAGATCCCAAATGGATCCCCTGTTAAGTTGGTCAAATCGGTTTAATATAACTTTGGGGACTGTAATGGGGCTTGCTCATCTTCACCATGCTTGCAGACATCTAGTCATACACTATAACATAAAATCCAACCACATTTTATTGGATGAGAATTGCAACCCTAAAATTGTAAATTATGGCCTTACAAAGTTGTTTCCCATGCTTGATATACATTCTTAGTAGAAAAATGCATAGTGCATTAGGATATATGGCACCCAAATTTTCTTGTCAAAGCCTTAAGATAAATGAAATATGTGATGTATATGGATTTTGGGTGCTGTTGTTGAACTCGTTACAGTCATAAGGGCAGTTGAATACATGGAGGAATATGTTGTGATCTTATGCGATAATGTGTAGTCATTACTAGATGAAGGAAAGGAACTAACTTGTGTGGATTTGACTTATTTTGCAAGTCAGTGGAGGAATGTAACTTATTTAAGGAAGGATGGGAATGTAACTGACTTATGTGCCTAATATTAATGGAAGAATGAGCTTCCTCCGCTAAGGGTTGAGATGGCTCAACATAAGGCTATGCTGAGTTTGAAGGTGCAAATTTAGTAGTAGGTGACTATTGTTTCTGTGAGTTATCCTGCTCATGATTTGTGGTGGTATTGGATCCTTGGGTTCTTTGTGGACCTTGCCTATATATTTCCTAGAAAACAAAAAATTATTAAAAATAAAAAAACATTAAAATTTTAAATCTAATATATCAATTTATATTAATTATGAAAACTAAACCACAAAATTTTCAACTTAACATTCTTATTGGGATCTCCTTGCACCTTTTTGGAGTAGATGATAGTATTAACATTAAGAGGGAAATTTTCCCAAAAAAATCATTAAGGGAGAAGGTTAGAGAGTTGATGTATGTTTCCTTCTCATTTGTCCCGCTCCTGAAGTCTAGAGAGAGACAATACAAAGAAAATAGAGAAATAAACCCTCTCAAGATCAAAAAGTGCAGGAGCACACGACTCTCAGGATGCAAGTAGGAACACATATTTTCAAACTAGAACCCTTGTTCTTCACCATTCCCAAACCCTTTTGTCCTTACCTAGCCCTTTGTTAGGTTTCTTCCTTTGGATCTTCTTCACCCATTTTTTGAGATCACAACAAAAATCTTGATCTGCCATGAGAAGGACAAAGTGTCAATTTCCAGGTTCTACTCCGTTGCAGGTATGTAGGTTTTTCACTATCATTCCTTTTTTACTTGCATTTTATTTATAGTATTTTCTCTAAATTTTTCTCCTTCTATGATGAGTTTTTTAATTTGGTTTGGAAACTCAGTTCATTCAGCGAGGAAGATTTGAGAAGCAACGCGCCTCAGGTTGTGACATGAAATGACTTCCAATAAGAAGTTATTATCTGTCAAAATATTGCCAATAAGCAAATAGATTAAACATTTACATTCGACAAGGTAATGTTTGGGACCTTCTCTCAAGATTAATGGTAATAGTGAGCTTGTCTTTAGCCCTCAAATAATGATTATGTAGCTTGCTTTGGATGCAAATCTGACGTTGTTTTGCTTTCCAGAGTTGGAGGAAGTGATGTCTATTAGATTTTCGTTCAATAGAGGCTTCTAATCCTCGCTTTTAGTCTGGTATGCCCAAATTGAAATCACTTCATGTCATTTAGTTCTGATTCGATGGGAAAATATGAAAACAAATCCATGATGAATGCTAAATAATGAAATTTGTTCTCTGCATCAAAATATTGGCATTCAACGATATGTATTGTAGTTGTGTGGAAACTTAAAACTGCATCATATAAATAAGTTGCAGTGGCAAATTAAGTTGTTTCACCTAGATTTTATCTCAACGTCATTTTATTTTGGAAACCCTCCTTGCTTTTAAGGTAGAAAATATTTAGACACTTTGAAAGGGTTTGAAGTGGCAGAGGAGGCCTTGTAAACTCATATATTTGCCAATCTTTTTAGATTTTTGGAGCATTTGTGTCATATTCTCTTTGTATTTAAAATATTCTCAGTAG
This sequence comes from Pinus tabuliformis, assembly GCA_031772625.1. Taxonomy (NCBI): domain Eukaryota; kingdom Viridiplantae; phylum Streptophyta; class Pinopsida; order Pinales; family Pinaceae; genus Pinus; species Pinus tabuliformis. The sequence goes on along the minus strand of CM062820.1, from coordinate 666,245,531 downwards.
TGTAAATTTATACCCGTATAATTTAGGATCATTTAATGTTTAGAAAAGCAAATGTTTTCAACAAATCTAACCTTCAAAATGCTCCGAGACCTAGGTCCAATCTTTATCAATTACTTCCTACGAGCTTGTGAAACATTTCAATGGTGTATAACCTTTGTAAACATCTTAAACAAACGAACTTGACCACAAGTAAATTTTGAATTGTTTTTACCAAGTTCCTTAAGTGACAAGTTTTGACTCTTTTACAGTTTCTGTAGTTTTTGAACCTGATATCATACAAGTTTATCAAAAGGATGTACATTAATAACCCCAAATATATAAGAAAAGATTAAACAATGGATATCTCCTGCTAATTCACTACAGTTTTCCTTGGCTGAAACTTCGAAAGGATGACAAGTGAAGCAAGAAATTGCCAATGAAGAACTAACCACCACTCAAGTAGAAATAGGCTATTGGGAAAAATATTCAATAATTAATGAGTAAAGGAAGTATGGTATTATGGATTTGTAGCAGGAAGCCCCTCCCAGATGGCATAGTCTAATTTTTCACATGAGATTAGGACCCATTATGGAGGATGTAACCATTCAAAATTGACTTATTTGGGTAGTTTCCAGATATATGTATATAATTAAATGAACTCAAAACAGATACAAGTTTTAAATGGGAAGGATAAATAACTCACATCCTCTTCAAGTTGACAATGGTAACAATTAAAATTGTTGTCGTTCTTACATTGTTTCAATTCATCTTCAGTTTTAGCAGCCTAAAAATTTCATTAAATCATGAATATCTCTCTCTCTCTCTCTCTCTCACACAACACTTTCAGTCTTCAAAGAACATTCTACATGCTAGTTCAATTATATATTGATGTGTATGTGTGCATATAAAGAAAAACTCATGTTGTTACCATCTTCACCCAAAAAACGTAAGCATTATCTTACCCCTAAATCAGTTAGTTCTCCATAGTTAAATTGATCTTGTAGAAGCAACTTCTGTAAAAATGGACATCCTGTTTGTTGTTTTTGAGAATGCCTAGGAACATAGTTTCGATATTGAAGTAGATAGTATGAAAAATCCAAGTCAATCAAATATAGGCATTTGAAGAAAACAAAAACAAATTAAAGCAAATGAATATGAAAATAACAACAAATTTGAAAGAACAAAATCCTACGCTTAATGGAATTGTAGCATGTGGAAGGAAATAAGTCCCCAAGGTAATGAAATATTTTAGTTTGTTGACAGTTGTAGAGTGATAGTAGTAGTAATTAGGATATTTTTGTCTATCTTGATACATACAAGGCCTTCCTCCACTTTTTGTGGAGGAATTTCTCAGTGAATCGGATTCCGTCACTACTTAAGGGACTCAATCTCCAATTTCAAACATTGAATCACACCATACTGGCCTAGAGTCTATTCTGTCTAAGGATCCTTCTATTGAAGGTCTAGTACCTCCTTGTAATCCTCCACTTGAAGATCATCTTGGACCTATCTTGATTCAGGTAGTACCCTTACCTTTAGTGTCTTCATTGGTTTCTCCTTTGAACATCCCCATGAATGTTGGTGAGTCATGGTCTTCTATGGACATCTTTGCTCCACCACCATTCAACCCGCCTATCTCAAGTTCCACACCTGTTGTGGGTCATCCTACTGTACAACCTATGGTTCATCCATGAACCTCAGCTACACCCACTTATGGTAGTTCTCAACATTATGTTATCTCCGTTGCCCCTACTCCTTTTGTGTCTGCTCATAGTGTTCCGTGTCTGATGACCTTCAACAACTTGTTTGGTTAGAATCCATTGCTTGGATCATCTCCCCCACCAATACAAAGTGGGGGCAATGTTTCTGGTACTTATCCACCCACCAGGGTCATTCCTACACCCATGCAATATGTGGATCAATAGGGTCCATATCTGATTGATTATTTTCCTATCGGTGGTTACCCAATTGGTGGTGGTCTTGTACCTAACCCATCTTATGTGGCTAGTGGTTCTTTGTTCTCTAGGCCCGTTGTATCTCCTTGACACCTCCCAACTCAACCATCTACACCTATTAGGGGCAGCCTTTATCTTGTGAGCAACCCATTAGTTGGTAGCCTTCCTCAAGATGGGGTCATGCCTTATGGCTCATCACTTTACACGACCCCACTGCTACCTCATGGAATCTACTATCCATCACAATATATGTACCTTACCGGGAACCCATTTATGGGAGGACTTCCTAGTCCCTCTAGTCATTCTTCTCTTCATTGGTCTGATTTAGCTTTGCCTACTCCATTTCCTTTCTTGGCTACATCGGACATCCCGGATCTATACAAGTTGATAGATGATCCCATAAACCACAACTTTCTTTGGCCTCTAACCTCTCGCAAAGTTTTCATAGACATTCCTAAGCTTGAAGGAAAGAAGGAAACCTGCACATTCTTTTTATGGTATTTTTCTTGGTCGCTGATACGAAAAACCTCGAGTTTACTTCTTGAGGCTCATTAAACTTACATTGAGAAGACCGAGCATTCTTTTTATGGTATTTTTCTTGCTCGTTAATCTAGAGAACCTCAAGTTTCCTTCTCCAGGCTCGTTAAAATGCTACAAAGAAGCTATCAGCATTGTTTTTATGGTATTTTTCTTGCTCGTTAATCCAAAAAGTCTCGACTTTACTTCTTTGGGCTCGTTAAACTCCTATGAAGAAGATCTGAGCAACTCTTTTTCTCACTTGTTAAACTAAAAAAGAAAAAGAAAAAAAAAAAAAAAAATATATATATATATATATATATATATATCTAGTTTTCTTCGTTTGACTCCAATAATAAATTTTATGAAGATCATCGAATTTACTCCATCCCCTCATTTGTAACAAAATGAGGAAGGCATCTATTGAGCATAGGTTTCTCACTTTATCTGGACTCAATGGACTAACTCACGGAAAAGGAACTGTGCCAAGTATACTATTAACCCTTTGTCGCACCCAGTCATCAACCATGACAAAGGTACCCCCTTGGAGTTGTCTTTACGATATTTTTAGACTCTCTAAATGTGAAAATACCACCGAGTTTACCATTTATGGACTTGTTAAACTTAATCAGATTGCGGAAAAAATTGGAAGAATGAATAATCATTACTATCTATATTGGTCGAAAGTTTTATAGTACCATTCTACTATCCATCCATTGAACATGGCACTTATCCAACATATTTCTCTTTTGTCAAATTCTCTTTCAGCCTTACCATCCTATGAGTTTAGCCTTGATACGCTGATGTCCCTACATCCTTGTATCCTAACACTCTTTGATGTTCTTGAGTCTAAGCTTCCTGGTATTTTTGGTATTATGCCTTCTATTTTTCAAGGGATTGTCTAATATCTGTTGACCTCATCAACCACTATATCATGTTTCCATTTGAGCTGAGTCCATTAACCTTGTTTTTCCAAATCTCTGCAAAATCAATGATGTTTTTACCGTTTTGTGTCGATTGATGTGGGACTCCTTATTTCCCACCTTTGACAGATCCCTTCCTATCGACTTAAACAAATTATCTGTGAATTGGCTTGAGAAACACCACAGTACCCTAGAGCTTGCAGTCTTCAGTGGTAGGTTTCCATGTGCTTGATAAGAGATTTTCATTATTGGTTCCTGATTGAATGATCCTACGAGTGTTTGACTTCAACTCATTTATTCACACTCACTAGATTGTACTGAGCATCTTGGAGACCATCATCCTTATCGATGGCCATCCTCATGTATGTTAACAATTTTCATCATTGACTGGTAATCAGATGAATTCTCGCATGTTCGACATCAACTCGTTTATTCACATGTAGAATTACTCTATTCTATGATGGTGACGAAGACCTTGGGTAGAGGCTTACATCACTCAACCTTGTTTTCTTTCCCAAGCTATGTATTTTATTTCTGGAGACAACTTATCTCAACCTGACTACATTGTGACAAATTTCCACATTATACTTACTAGTGGACATGATCTCTCATCTTCTATATGGATCCACAATGTATTGTTATAACTACTGAGCATGGGAATGCCTGATTCAGGACATGATTTATATATGTGACATATGTTTGATGTTGTTCGCAAGCCTCCTTTAGTTCCGATGCTCTGAAACTCTCTCTCCTTGGTTGTTGTATAGAGTATTTCATACACCGCCTTCTTCTCTGACCTCACACTTTAGGGGGCATCTGTTATACATGAAAATACCTCCTCATCAGCTCAGAGGAGAATACTATGTTGTTGGTTGAAATACCCCTTTCTCCTATCCTATATAAGACTATAATACAATTTATGTTCCATGAGGACCACGTTATCATAGTCTATAACAAGTTTTCCCCTTCATCTAACTTGTGTTACCTAAATTCTCACTCAGTCACGAGGAAAAAATCTCGAGTTAACTAGACTTTGACAATCTTCTTCACTTTAGGAAACTCATATGGTGGAATGTGATCTCTTTATCCTCAACTTTAGCTTTTTCCTAAACAATAAAAGCATACAGAAAGCAACAAAGATCCATAAATCATGGGGAAGTTTTTTCCTAAGCACAAAAGCATCTAAAAAGTGGAAAAAGCCATTTTTATATGAACAAACATTATTCACCCAAAATAGTTTTCCCAAATTGAACTAATGAGGAATTTGGGAAATCTTCATATTTTTCACTTGCTTATATATTGGAGACTTGGCCATTGAGAAAATGATGGAAATTCTTGTCTCGTCATGCCATTGAGATCTATCTTGAGAGGGAGAGTTTTGGATCTAGGAGTTGGGGGATGTGTTGCTGCAATTGCATCTGATGGTTGTAACTTTCCTCCATCTCCTTTAATAATATAGATCAATTGTTCTTCCTACCATATGCTGCTATTCATTGTTTACTTCTTCTATTTAACTAATGGATATATGAGATTTTGGTTTATATTTATTTATTCAGTAATATTTATATGTTTATGATAGTTTTGGTTATCAAGATATTATGCTATGAAGGTTTCTTTGGTCTCTCTCTTATGTGCAGGACCAAGATTTCGAGCTAGTTAGGAGTGCTTCCCAGTTACACTGAAAACTCAAAGAAGACCTGCATGCGAGGACTCACATGAATTCCTTCTCTTCTTCTTAATCTCTACTCTACATCTTGATCTACTGAGAATCTTGAGCCTTAGAACAACCTTTCTCTTACTTGGTCTACCCTAGGTTTCTAGGATAGCCTAAGAGGGTTTTTGTTCATCTAACCGTGCATTAAATCCTACAACAAAATGATATTTAGAAACTATAATATATTTCACTATGTAATTGAAATTAGTAAAAGGAATACAGGGAGAAAGTTCATGTTGAATTAAAAGTCTTGAGGAGGAAGAATCCAAGCAAGTTCACTTTCAAGTTTGCTAAAAGAATTATCTGGGATAAGATCACGAAGGTGGTGGAAAAGCATTGGGGTCACCTGAAGTTAGTTCAAGAGAAAATAGAAGCTATCAGAATGGCCCATAAGAACATGAATTCACTTAAGAACATTATTGGAGAATCCCTGTCCAAGGCCAAAGTGATCATACATTTTCTTAACCGTATGTCCAAGGAGGAGGTCACCAAATCAAACCTCATTAGATACCAATTGGTAGCTAGAGCTAATCAGATAGAGAGTAAACAAAATTTGATAACATTGGTAGAAAAAAAAGCAGAAGCACTGGCTAATAAAGCATAATTTTTTAAGGACAAGTGTGAAGTGTTATGTAAGAAAACGTTCTCACCATTCTTCTATGGACATGGGGATTTCTTTTCCAAAGAATCCTTTATGAAAATATTATATGGTATTAAGGAATACCATAAAGGATTTTGGGAGGAGGACTTCCCATTACAGGGGAAGGGTAATTGTAAATTTGTATGAAGACTATTTTGAAATTTTGTTCATGCTGAAAAGTATCTTCAAAGAGAAAGGTAAAGTAAACTATGAAATGGTCACAACCTTGGGAGAGGAAACTTTGGATGCTCAGTTGTACGATGTCCCCTTGGGCCAGGAATGGAAAGGTATGTTGGATCTATACAGGTTGGACATTCATAGTATATATACACCAGTGCCACAGGTCTCATCGGCAGAGGCAGGCTCAAGTTCCAGGCCTTTATAGTTATAGTAGGCCCAACCTCAACCATCAACACCAACACAACCAAGGTTGGCACCATTGATAGCCCAAACAAGGAAGCGCCCATCCATCCAGTGCCCAAGAAAGAGAGATAAGAATACCCAATGTACATGCAAGAGAGAGAAATACAATCCACTAAAGAAAAATCAAGTGGGACCCACCCTACAACTAGCATATTTTTTAGGAAACTAATAGAAGAAGTTTTCTATAAGATAAATGTAATTTTGTAAAATATTCTTAGTGGTTTCTAAATACCACTAGTGGTTTAGGGATAGGGTATTGAGTATTGAGTGCCTATATATAGGCCTCATTTTGATGTAATTAAAAAAAAAAAAAAACCTGGTGTAGGGGAAACTCTGTAAAAAAAAATTCAAATTTTGCTGAGACTTTTGAAGTTGTCTGAGGAATTACAAAGTGATTTTTGGGCTATCAATTCTTCTTTCTCATGTAATTCTAAGAACCCATCTTTGCATTTATATTTTTGTGCCATCCTAATACAATTTCAAGGATTTTTCATGGAAAATTATGTTGTAAGCCTGGTTTGTTATGATTCTGAAATGGGGTTGTCAATTAAAATAAATTTTAAATCAGTGTGATTGTTTGTTTTAATTTCTGCAAAATTTATCAAGGTTGTTGAAGAGTATCTTGGCTACTTTGATGAGTTTTACATGGGTTTCAATGAAATTGTAAAATTCAAAATACTATGTTGTCTTGTGGTTGAATTCTTAATTGCTCAGCTACCCATCTAACGTTAACAATCAAATGAATTCTGAATTGCTCATTTTAGTATGTTATGATTTGTTCTCCATTTCCCCCTTATTCAAACCCTTTTATTTCTTTAATTCAAACCAAAAGCTCATGAATTCTCTAACTAAAAACTAGTGGAAATCCCACCCACCAAAACTATTTTTAATGATTAACATTTTCCTTTACCCAAATTCTCAGAAGAAATTTAAACTTTAAAATAGAAATTGAAATTTGTCTTGTATGGAAATTACTCATTGTAATTTGTACTTTCTTGAAGAAAACTCATGGTGAGTATTATAATGTATGGGATTCTCAAAATTTATATATGTGCAAGAAATATCAGTTAGATTATGAGAAATTTTCAACATACCTTGAATAGAGATATATTAATAGAGATCAAGAATTTGAATTCAATGGCTAAAAATGGTTCTTCGTGTTTCTTTATTTTCTTGTGACAACTTTATGGAGAAAGTAGAGTGCATGAGACTTAAATTTGAAATAAACACAAAGAACATCAACAAAATTTAAGGTAGAATTCACACAACCATTTAACAAAACAACATTCAAGAAAAACAAGAATTAACATCTGATTTAATTTGTTGCAATTTCTTCAACATTTTTATTTTTCTTGTTGAAGCTTGAAACTAAAACCAAATATGCATGAACACTCAAATCTAAAGAATATAGAAATATCTTCAACAAGACTAAATAAGCGTAGATGATTTCATATACGAAATTTCAACAAAAAATCAAAATTGATAACATCAAATTAGATCAGATTTAAATGTTCCTAGGCTCTACACTATAGCATAGCATAGTGTGACTCTAGGGCCCCAACAATATGCCAATGAGTGAATGTAAGGATTGTGTGAAATTCAATGTTGAGTGTGGTGGTATTTCATATGTGATAAGGTTGACCATGGAATTATTGATGTGTGAATGCATGTTTATCATTAAAACTTATTGTGGTATGAAAAAGGCAAGACGTATTAAATACATGAATATTATTAGAATTTTTGTGGTGTATTCATGGGATGGTATGATTTGATTAAGTTGGTAAAAAGTAATAACTAGAGTAATTGAGTCATGGAACTCATATTAGGATATTTTTATATTATGTGAACTTGAATGCCATGTGAGCTAACCATGTGTTATGCCATAAGGTGTTGGATATAGAAAGTCTATGGCACTAACACAAGTGTTTGTTGATCTTCCCACTTGTATTGGTTTCATGGATTATAACATTTTTTCCAACACTAAGAGCACCATTAAAGGGGATGGGTTTCCAAGGGGATATAGAAAAGATAAGGAAATTCCTTCTAGTACATGGAAAGGACCATTTAGAAAAGAATGGGGTATATGCATGGTGTGTATTTGGATAAAGAGCCAAGATGTCTACATAGTTGAGAAAGTATCGGGGAAGTGGTTGGATGATATGTTGAGTAATAGGCTAGATCTTCCAACCCATCATGGTGGAATACATACAAGAATATATTCTTCTTGAATCAAAGTAAGGATGCATTGAGCGAATATGCATAAACTAACTATGAAATTATATAATAAATGGTCGTCCGATTTTAATGAATTATGTTGGTACATATGCTTGTATGGAACAGGCATTTTCATGATTGAATGTCATGAAAGGAAATATTTCCAATAATCCTAAGGAATTGTTAATTATTGAAATGAGTAGTATGAATCTCTTAACTAATCATGGATTCTAAATATGTATCCAATCGGGATAGTGATTATGAAATCGTTAGTTTTGGCACTTTGGTTTATGGAATAAATGTTTGATTTCATTATGAAATCATTAGAATGGTAGTAATGTGTATATAATGAATGCTATTTTTGTTTCAATTTATGTTATATACAAATGAAAGTGATTGAATTTTTAAGTGTGTTATAATTATGAAATTATTTCAGAGGTTATTGTAAATGTTACAATGAAAGGATTATATGTATGAATACTCATGATTGCTTCATTAAATGAAAGTTTAAATTTCAAGTAGAATGGTATTGGATATGGAAATGAGTGTAACTCCATAATCAAGACTAGGTAGTACTACATTCAAGTACCAAAAGTATGAGAAGAATCTACTACTACATGCAAGCACCAAAAGTATGAGAAGAATCTCATACCTACAATATCATAATGAAGACATAAAAACTATTGTAGATAGTAGAACACTCATGACAACGTTCCTTTAAGGGAGAGTATATTTTAATATCTCCATTTTGATACCCTAATTAATGATTGTAGTTATGTGTTATATTTGGTGACCCATTTTTGGCATGAATATTTCATTATTATGTCAAGTTAGATGGGTTAAAGTAAAATAATGTATACGCGTCTTTTTCCAATGAATAAAAATGTTAAGTAGATACCTAAATCTTGCTCCAATATAGAGTACCACAACTAGAGAAGTGGTAATATCATCTATGGGAAATCATATTCCCATATACCTATACCTCTTACCCATATTTTATCTATACTCATTTGAGTTATAACTATGAGCATAAGCCATAGTTTAAAAAGAAAAATTGAGCCTTCCTAAACTTCCTCCCATATTCTTGGATATTTGTCTCCAAACTTCTTTAAATTAATGTGTTTAGGTTAGTATGGAAAAAAATATCTTGACTAATGAGGAAAAAGGAATTTCAAATGGGGAAGACAGGCATTTCAGGGAGGGTGGAAAGAGAAGAGAGGAAACGAAATCATGGGGAGAAAAAAGATATTTTATGTGTGCATCCATAAGGTTGCATTTGTTTGAGATAATAAGTCTATTTTGAGGGCCAAAATCAACATGGGAAAGCTTATAAATTTGCAAATTGTGAGGGTTTCAATAAATGAAATAGCTAAGAAAGCATGATAAGCATGAGCTAGGAGAGAAACCAATGAAATTTGAAAAGGATGTTGTAACATCTAATGATCAAGTCAAAAAAAATTGACTTCTTGCAACACTTGTGCAGAGAAATGAAAAATCTTTGTAATAGTTTTAATTTGGGTACTTATAGTTTTTGGTGTGCATGTCCATCACGAGTTTTCCTTATATATGTCTACAATGAAAAATCTTTGTAATAGTTGATTGTTTGCTAATAAATGTTTCTAAACTTATACACCCATACATAGATGGGAATAATTCCAATCATGTGAAAATGGTTATATATTTTTTGAAAATTTATTAGTCTTTAAATTGGATAGAACTTGCAAACACATATGCCGTTGAAACTATGTTAATAGTTCATGCTTTCATACCACATGAATGAAATATGCATGTATAAGTTATTTTTTTTAATATGATGGATATTTCTAAATAATAATCCATATGAAAGGATTGAATCATTGATTTTATTTTCATATGGGAAATATTTCACTCCCTAAGCTATAGAAGTCCTTAAGTTTATGCTACAACCGTGTTATGCAGTAAAAGATTGGTTATTAAATTCTTAATAACTATTATCTAGGTTAATGTGATCGTTGGTAGAAAAAAAGCTTTACATTGAAATGGATACACTCACCAAAATGATCAAACACTGAGATTGTACTTTGAGAGTTATAGATCATTTATCAAACCTATATGGGTGTTATAGATCTAGAAGGTTTTTGTTGCAAAATGCATGTAGAATTTGGTTTATTATAATTAAAAGAATATGATTCGGTTAATTGTGATATTTGATAGGCAATAACCTTGTATTTAGATGAACATACTAACCAAAAATATTGAGTACCTAGCTTGTACTTTAAAATAAATAAATCTTTTATCAAACCTATAAGTGTTATTGTGGATCCAATAGGTGGTGTTTGAAACTTCCTGCAGTTGCTAATTTGTCAATATTCCAAAATCTATGATCTAGGCCAATGGAAATTGTTGTATATAGAATCATTAAATTAATATGGACATGCACACCAAAAACTATAAGTACCCAAATTATAATTACTGAGATACAAGCTATCGATTGGATTAATTGCACTTGCTACAAATTGCCAATAGTGTTTGTTATAGAACCCCTATAGTGGTTTCTACAAAGCTATAGCGCTACAAATCTATTGTACATTTTGTAATAAACTTTATAGTGGTTGTATCTCAGCTTAGAGGGAGTGAATGAGTTCTCTAATTAGTAGATTCCATGTGAATATTTTTGGAAATTATTTATATTCAGAAAAATTGGTTTACCTTATTTATATAACACTACTAGTAATTAAAATCATGGATTAATAAATTTTAACTTTTGTAATTAGTATCAAAATAATTGTTGTATTCATGAACATAAAAATTTATCACCCCCTAACCTCAATTATGCAGAGAGAGAATTGGGTATGTGACAACTACTCAATGGAATGATTTATAACTCATCCTTGAATGACAATGCATCTTGTATAACCTTCATGTAAATTGAATCCACTAAGATTCACATAACTCTGAGCTCACTTCTGTGTGAGGCGTGCACTCAATTCCTAACATTTTCAAAAGTGTTTTGTGTTAAGGCCCATAGGACCCCTTTGTTAAGGCCATAACATTCATCTAGTATTATTTTATTAGCTATGGTTAAGTCAACTTAATGGTAAGTTGCATCATGTCACTTTATCTCCTATTTTCTAATAAATGATATTTATTTGTGTATCCATATTATGTTGTGCAACAAATTCATTATAAAGAAGGTTTATGTCTAGAAGTGGACTGTAACTAATTGCCTTATTATTATTGTCATGGCATGGGGCTTCTTATTATTTCTAGTCTTATACTAATTGTGGAGCTCACTCATAATATTTGGTATCAAGAGAATATGATCCAAGCCTTTTTTTCTTCTCTCTCTTTCAATCAAGACATCATGGCATTTTTGCTATAATTTTTTTATGAGAAATTTTAGACAACAAAATTTTCAAGAGACTAAAAATAAATGTCAAGGTATAGTTGAACAAAATTTTGGTTTTTCTTTCCTGAAACTTTCGAAGATATATTCTATGGAAACTAGGGTTTGTGACTAATTCCGAATTTGGTTTTAAACGAGTCATCTTGGAAAAAAAAATTATACCTTTTTCTTAGTGAAATTCCAAGCTCTAAATTACTAGTATCCTAAAGAGACATAGAAAATTATATGTGGAATTTTTTTCATATTTTTAATCATTATATTTTATGAAATATATCTTCTAGATATTAAGGTTTTTGGCTAGTCTTGAAATTAGTCTCAAATGGTTCATTTGGTAATTTTTCCTATATCCTTTTTTGTGAAGTATTAAACTAAGAAATTTTTATGAATTTAAGAAGACATATAAAAGTAACATAGACATAAATTTTAGACTCATAAGGGAAACACTTTCAATATTATATTAGGACAAAGGTCAACTAGCCAAAAAATTTGCAAATTAGGTATTGAAGGTATGCAAATTATAATTGGCATAACTTTTTATTCAAAGAGATATCTTTGTTGATTCAAAATTAGTGATAAAGAGAAAAATATGAGTATTGTTAAATTTTCACATGGAAAAGGGTGCTCCAAAAATCAATACACGAAATAAACCTTTAAAAATATCAACCCTAATTCGTGAAAAATTTGAACATATGCATAATGAGGTATCTGGATTGGAGACCAAATGTAAGAAAATCAATGATAATCTGTTAAAAAAGGTTCAATTGTTACATATCTAAAAATTATTTAAAATACATATCAAAATATGGAAAAGTTACATAATTCCATGGAACTGAGGATGGATGAAAATAAAGGGAAATTGGAAAAGAAGATGGAACAATTGGAGTAGAAGATGCAAACAAATAAGGAACAAATAGAAAAGAAGATGAATTAAAAGGTTGAATATATGGAATAACATGGTGGTCAAGGTCATGTCAGACCTAAATGGGAGTGCCCGTAAAATAGGTAACACAACTAAAAAAAACTCATGAAAATAAAGGGATTATTCATGTTGAACAATTTTCTAATAATAAGCATTTGTCAAGTGGATTTAACTCTAATAGTGGATATACTTATGGTTGGTTTCATAAGGGTATCAACCTTCCCATGACTGAATTAAATAATTTTGATGGAGAAATGTATTTATATGGGTGAACCAAATAGAGCAATACTTTGAATTGCATATTATTACGGATGATAAGAAAATAATTTGGTTAATAGATTTGTACTTTGAGACAAAACCCTAAGAATTGCATCAATGGTTAGTTAAAAGGAAACGCCATTCTTATCATTATACTTGGGTTTTATTTACAATAAATTTAGAATTACAATATGGAAATGTTTGGGAAAAAAACTACTTTAGTCAATTGACAAGAATTAACCACTTTTCAATTCTTATGTTGACAAGTGCAAACTATTTTGTAAAATCACACTTCTTGATATTTTCCACCGTTTGCTGGAAAACATCAAGAAGTGTGAGTTTTCAAAATAGTATTTGGTGCATTTATGTTATGTTATTGGTGGAGGAGATATTAAGATATATCTTGGAAAGATGGAGGCCATCATGAAATGGTTGATACCTACAAATGTTTCAAAGGTTAGGAGTTTTGTTGGCATAACATGGTACCTAGGAAAATTCATAGTTTCATTTTTAGTAGTAGTCGCACCACTCCTCACAATAATAGTGAATGACAATATTTTTAGTGGCTGAAGAGTCAACAAAAGGCATTTGAATATATGAGAAGGAAAATAGGTCAAGCACTATCTCTCATGTTATCAAACTTGTAATATCCCTTCAAAGTGGCGAAAAATGTGAGTGGGTATTCCATGGGAACAATCTTGATGTAGGGAGGAAGGCATGTGTGCTACTATTAAGAAGTATTTCATGGGGGAGTTCTCAACTACCCTAAATATGACAAGGAGATTTATGTCATGGTACAAGTTGTCAAAAATTGGAAACACTATATGATGGGTAAAGAGAACATCATCTGCACATATCACCAATTGTAATAGTACCTATAGGTGTAAAGACAGTTATAATAGAATAGGCTTTACAAGTATATGGGAATTTTATGGCAGTTTCATTTAGTGATCAAGTACAAGTAGGGAAACACAAACATGTTAGACAATATGCTTTCAAGTCCACCTACATAAAAAATCACAATCTTGGGAACTCTATTGCACATGAATCCTTTCATCCATGATGCATATAGAGAGGCATATACAAAGCATGAGAACTTCAAGGATGTGAATCAATAGCTACAGGGTTAGATTCATGTGGACAATAGTGATAATACAATTTACTATAATCTCCTTAATGAGTTAATCCAAAATTTAGACAATATATGTGTTCATCAAGATGAGAAACTTTAACTAATTAGAGAGGCGAACATATCTAAGATTGCAAGGAATTTTGGTGTTGGGAAGACAATTTCCAACTCGCAAACGGATATGTACTGACCCAAGATGAAAGAATATGTAACTAAATTTATTAGAGAATTTATCCTTTGTTGTACCAACAAGCCCAGTAACTAGAAATAGTGGCTATACCATCCTTTCTCTAAACCCACTCATCCTTGGGAAAGCATTTCCATGGACTTTGAGGGAGGTTTACCAAGAAATAGGAAGGGACATGACTACTTATTTTTGGTAGTTGATAGGTTTAGAAAGATGTGCATTCTCATGCCATGTAAAAGACCATTAAGGGAAACAAAGTAACAAACTTGCTCTTTAAACATGTTTCCATACATTTTGGGACACCAAGGAACATCATTTCAAGCAAGGATTCCAGATTTCTCTGTGCATTTTGGACTACATTATGGAATAATGTTGACACAAATTTGAATATTTCTACAACATTCCATCCATAGACAAATGACAAAATAGAAGTGTTCAACAAAATTTTGTATAGTTTTTGAGGGGTAATAATCAGAAGCATATGAAGACATGGGATGAAAATATGGTCTATATCCAACACTCTTATAATGAATTAGTCCACACTTCAACTCGTAATTCATTATTTGATACTTGTTTTGGATATTTTCCACCTCCACCTTTAGATGTAGTACACGGATAGAAAGGTGGAGTGAGAGAGGATATCATGGGTAATGCTTTAACAAAGAAAAATTTGTTGAGAATATCAAGTAGAACCATTTACAAGTAAAAGAAGTGTTGAAGACGTCACAAAAAAAAATACAAGGCTAGGCATGATGAACATAAGATAGAGAGGTCATTTGTGGTGGGAGATAGAGTACAGTTACAATTGAACAAGGAGATGCTACAAGTTCCTGGTAAGAAAATCAAAAGCCTTTGATATGGTCCTTTCAAGATATTAGGGAAGGAGGTAAATAAATCCTACAAACTCAGTGTACCCTCATACATGTGCAATTACTTAGTGGTGAATGTGGAAAATATCAAACTTTATGAGCCTTTAATGTTGGATTAGGAAGAGGAACAAGTCCTACCTTCCATAGAATATTTGGCACCAAATGCTTAGGCAGAGTTGATAGAAGATATAATTTTATAGATGAGGTCTAGAAATACAAGACATGGGCAGCATGAGCTTAGGAACAATAGGTTGAAATGACAACATCCATGAAGGCTAAATGGTACTCCAAGGAGAAGGTAGACAAAACATTTCGTCACCTCATTTAGTAAAATATTTTTGGCACAAAAAGCCTCCAAAAATTGGTAGGTATGATCTTGATTGGATCATTATATTATTTTTCATCCATATCAATGCTTTTAGAGTGGAAATTTTGGAGGGATTCTCTTAGTGGGTCATTTTTAATGATGGGACCCACTTTGGAGAATCGAGGTTTGAAACTTTCTAGGGGGAATTTGAGGTATTAAACATTTCTTTTGGGGTCCAAAAACTCTTCCTCACACAATACCCCATGGTTTTTTCTATATTTAGAGACCTTTCTAGTTTTGCAATAAATATGTCAAATGAAGTATTTATGAAAAAATTATGCCACCCAGAAGTGGATCTTCTTGTTTCTTCCACCATGATTCAAGAGGATGCCACATCAACCCATTTTTATGCCACCATGAAATGGGGCTAGCCACATGGAGACTATGAATAATTCTCTAGAAAGTTCAAATTTGCAGCTCTAGTTGAGAGTTGAATGAGTCAAATCTAACCCTTGGTTGGCTATTAGGTTGAATTATAATTGAGCCACTAGGAGGAAAATGGGTTCCATTCTATTTCCTTGCATTTTGTTCCATAGTAGAGCATAGTAGCTAAGTGTGGATAGATAGAGAGGGAGAGAGAGAGAGAGAGAGCATAATAAAGGAATTTTGTGTTTGTAGTAGCCCATGGGCCACAAGTCTCAAGAAATTCCATAGAGAGTGACTTCTCCTTTGTATCTGCATCATTTCCATTCTAGAAAAAAGAGACTAGAGTAGCCATAGTTGGGTTTTCTCCCAAAAGGGTTTCTTAGAGAATATCTTGGTGTTCATTGTGATTTTTGTGTGCTTCTATTCACCTTTTCTCTATCTTCCACATGTAATATTTTGAATGCATAAATAGAAAAACCATAGTAACAAATATGGAATCTAAAATAAATTAACCCTTCGTAATATATATCTCAATTTATTTTCACATACATGTGGTGACGAACTATCTAGTGGAATATCGATTAGAAAATATGGAATCTAAAAGGAATTAACCCTTCATAGTATAGATCTCGATTTATTTTCACATATATGTGGTGATGAACTATCCAGTGGAATATCCTTGGTAGTTTACAAATCATATGTTAGAAATTTGTGTTAGATTTCTTTGATGATGTACCTATTTACTCAAATCATGGGAAGGTCACATTAAACATATGGATAAAATTCTACATATTCTTGAGAACAATCAAATGCATGTAATAAGATTGAAATGTGCTTTTGAAAAATAAGAAGTATTTGGTTCATATTTTTTAAAGGAATGGGTTACTATGGACCCTCAAAAGATCCAAGCTATCAAAAATTTGCCTATTCCTAAGAACATCAAGAATCTTAGATGTTTTTTGGATCTTATAAGATATTATCATAAATTTATTGAGAATTATGCATCCATTGCCAGGTCACTCACATCTCTCTTAAAGAAAAATTCATTTGTATGGAGTGAAAAGACTAACTCAGTATTCTATCTCTTAAAGGATCCCATGTCTTCTACACCTGCATTGGCAACAACTAAATTTAGTAAAACATTCATGGTAAAATTTGTTGCATCAAGGAAATACATTGAAGTAATATTAACACAAGAAGGGATACCATTGGATTTTGAAATTAAAAAATTCAAGGGAAATGACTTAATGAAATTTACATATTATAGAACTTCGTACGAATGATGATTTCTTTACACCAGAATGTTTTGGTAGGTGAACGGAGCTAGGGTTTAGAACAGGGAGCAACAGGAGGAGTGAGCTGGTAACAATGGAGGGGCCAGGAGGAGGGAGTTCCACTCCCTCCTACAGTAACGTCGTATCAAATAAAAGTAGGGAAATGAGTTTGAATGGATTCAGGAAACCCTTGGAGGCCAGAAAAAAGAAGACAAACTCAAAAGAATCGGAAAGCAGCAAATCTGATGAATAGGAAGAAACTCATGGGGCGGTCAGAAGGGAGGAGAGACTAGAGGACAATAGTCAGAAAAATGTGTACAAATCTGCAGCAGGACCCTGTAAACCCAAGTCAACCATCAAACCCCAGGTGGTTCTAAATGATCCTGCACTGCAGGTGCATAGAGATCACATGGCGACGTATGCTATTATATGCAAGTTTATGGGTATATGGCCTACAGAGAAGAATCTGTACACATGGATAAGAAACAAATGGAAACCAAAGGGAGATATAACTCTGCATCTAGGGTCCAAGGGTTTCTTCATAGTGGTTTTCACTAGCCTAGAGGACAAAGACAGAGTGTTTGAAGGAGGACCCTATTTCTATGTTGCTGCAGGACTATATATGTGACCCTGGGTAATGAACTTTGTCCCAGAGCGAGAAACGTTCACATCGGTCCCGGTATGGATAAGACTTTACTCCCTACCTCTAGATTATTGGCTGCCTGAATCCTTAAAAGCTATAGGAAATAAATTAGGACATTTTCTAAAAATATCAGAGGCAACTCTGCGAG
Organism: Pinus tabuliformis; assembly: GCA_031772625.1. NCBI lineage: Eukaryota > Viridiplantae > Streptophyta > Pinopsida > Pinales > Pinaceae > Pinus > Pinus tabuliformis. The sequence goes on along the minus strand of CM062820.1, from coordinate 666,227,622 downwards.
GTAAATATACCTCCTTCACACGAATATGTGTGGAAATGGATCTATCAGGAGCACTCCCGGATGAAGTTGTCATAGAAGTTTATGATGAGGAATGGGTACAGGCAGTGGACTATGAACATGTCCCTTTTAGATGTCGGAAATGTCATGAACATGGGCACCTATTTAGAGACTTCCCACAAAACAAAAGGGAGGATAATCCGAGAACCAACACAGGCAAAGATCCTGAAGGATTCACCAAGATGGGAGGTAGAGGGAAAGGAGGGGGAAGAAAGTACCAGAAGAAACAGAGTGAAAACAAGCTATCAAGTCGCAATAGTTTTGAAATTTTAGAAGAAGAAGGGGGGAACATTGGAAAGGTCATTACACTAGACAACCATCCTATAGAGAAGGAAAAGGAGGACAACATGGAAATAATACAGGAAAATAGTGAACAACAGGAAACCACACCAAGAAACATGGAACTAAGCAGGGACCAGGAGATGATCCCAAGTGAAGTTGGGACAAAGGACCAAGAACTACAAGAGATTATTGAGAGGGAGAATCTTGATCTAGAAAAATTCTTAAACCAGGGAACCAACAAAGGGATAGACTCCCTACCACAAGAGGAGTTTGACATAATACAACAGTTCTTCCTCTGGAGATCTTAGACAAAAGCCTCAAGAATCAAAAGAAGCCATGATAGTCAAGACCATAGAGGGGTCAAATCAATGGAGGAAATATCAGGACACTCGGCCAAAAACCCAGGCAAGAAAAGAGGAAGAAAAAGACAAAATGAGTTGCTAACAGAGTGTGGAAAGCTCATGATAAACTCAGGTAAGATGAAATATCTCACCAGTTACTCATTTAAAAACCCATCATTATGAAGTTCACAACCTGGAATATCAGGGGTTTAGGAAGTAAAAGGAAACAAAGGACTCTCAACAACAGATTAAAAGAAGAAAACCCAGATATGGTGTTCATACATGAAACAAAATGTTCCATAGATAAAGTCCGGGAGATACATAACAAATGGCTCAGTAAATATGAGCACCTAGAAGTCAAAGCCAATAACACAGCGGGTGGGATTCTTACTCTTTGGAATCCTCATAAATTTGGAATTCTGGATGCTGAAGCATCCAGGAACTACCTTTCAATGGTTATCCAACCTTTGGGTGACAAGGAAATCTATATGGTCACCAATGTCTATGGTCCTCAAAAACCTGAAGACAAACTCAAGCTTCTCACTTCACTAGAGGAGCTAAGGGAGAGACACCCAGTAATGCCCTGGATTCTGGGTGGAGATTTCAACATGATCAAATCTCTCACGAAAAAAAAAGGAGGAACTAGAGTAATAGGAAGAGACTCTATTGCTTTCCAGAACTTCCTAAACAACTTGAGGCTAGTGGACTTGGAAACAACAAATGGAACCTTCACATGGAACAATAAGAGGGGAGGAGCTTCCCAAGTTGCCTCAAAACTAGATAGATTCATCATCTCGGAGAACCTCTTCCTCTCTGGACCTAACTTGAATGCTTTTATCCTTCCTTTTGGAGGGTCAGACCACTGGCCTATTCAGCTATTAGCTTCTTTTATTGGCACTCTGAGGAACAAACCTTGCAGGTTTGAAAATGTTTGTCTTACTCACCCTGATTTCATCTCCAATATTGATAAATGGTGGAAAGAATATTTACCCATTCAAGGCACAAAAATGTTCCTTCTGCAACAGAGACTCAAACACATTAAGGTCAAACTCAAAGATTGGAACAAAAGTGAGTTTGGCAACATTTTTAAAGCCAAAAGAGAAGTGGAACAAAAGTTACAGAAAATTAACCAAATTCTTATCAAGGAAGGCTTTACTGAGGATAGGAAATTGCAAGCTGACTCTCTCCAACAGGAATGGGACATCAGATGTCAGCAGGAAGAAATCTTCTGGAAGCAGAAATCAAGAGTGCAATGGCTTAAAGAAGGAGAAAGAAATACAAGGTTTTTCCACAAATCAACCATGGAACATCGGGCTCATAATCGAATCAAAAAGCTCATAGATCCTCAAGGGAAAGAGCTAAGCACACACAAAGATATGGAATCCATTCTGGTACAACATTTTCAAAATATAGCAGAGGAGCCTATCTTAGACAGATCGCTAGCTATTAAAAGATTTACGCAGCACATTCCAAAACTGGTGACCAGGGAAGATAATTATAATCTCAACAGACCAGTGACATAAGAGGAGGTAAAATAACTAATAAAAGGGATGCACAATGGGAAAGTTCCTAGACCGGATGGTTTCAATGTTGACTTCTTCAAGGCAGGCTGGGAAATAGTCAAACAGGACATACTGGAGGTGGTGGAGGATTCAAGAATTTCAAAAACAATCCTAAAAGCACTAAATGCCTCCTTCATAGCCCTAATTCCTAAACAGGATAAAGCAATGACTCTAGATCGATTCAGACCCATAGCCCTCTGTAATGTAATATACAAAATCATCTCCAAAGTTATTGCAAATAGACTCAAGCTCCTTCTTCCAACTCTCGTGGAAGGAAGGCAAATTCTCAATAACATCATTCAAGCTCACAAAATAGTGCACTCTCTCAAGAATAATAAGCAAGCAGGTATGATCATACAACTGGACCTAGCGAAAGCTTATGACAAGCTAAGCTGGTTATACATCAAAGAAGTTCTAAAAGCATATGGCTTTGACCAGAATTGGATAAGATGGGTTATGGCTTTGGTAACATCTGCTAGCTTTTCCATCCTTCTCAATGGTTCTCCTTCCAGATCCTTTCGGCCCTCAAGGGATCTCAGGAAAGGAGATCCTCTCTCTCCCTTTCTCTTTATCCTTATGATGGAAGGATTAGGCAAAGTGATCATTTCTACCAAAGGGGAAGGCACAATCCAAGGTCTCAAGCTTACCCAGGATAGAGACTCTCTGACTCATCAGCAATTTGTAGATGACACCATGCTACAGGGCATACCAACGGTCAAAGAAGCCAAAGCTTTCAAACAAATTCTGCAAGATTTTGCTTTGGCAGCTGGTACAGAGGTAAGTCTCACAAAATCAAAAGTATTTTTTTCAATACTAATATTGCCATTCAGAGAAACCTCTCCAGAATTCTCGACTTTCAAAGAGACCATCTTCCCTCCAAATATCTAGGAATACCTCTCACTGACAAACCTCTGAGCAAGGAATTTTGGGAGCCATTGACTAATAAACTGAAGGACAAAATCAGCAAATGGACAAGTAGATCTTTAAATCTAGCTGGCAGGCTCATTCTCACAAAGGCGGTCCTGCAATCTATTCCAATCTACATGTTTTTGGCTCTTCCTATCCCTAGAGGAGTAGCACAAAAAATCAGGAACATTCAAAGAGATTTTCTTTGGGGAAAAGGGGAGGAAAAAAATAAATGGGCTCTGGTAGCTTGGGACAAACTTTGCAAACCCAAACCTCATGGGGGTTTAGGTCTCCATGACCTGGAAATTCTGAAAAAAGTTTTGGGAACCAAACTTTGGTGGAGATGACTGAAGGAATCAAGCAACCCATGGGCCAAGCTCTGAAAACAGAAATATGCAAAGGACTGGTAAGAATGGGACCTGATCAGAATGACTGGACATATCTGGGGCTCCCATATTTGGAACAATGCTTGGGAGAACAGAGCATTGGTTCAGAAACATAGCTTCTAGGAGATCAGAAATGGGAACCTAGCCTGGTTTTGGGAGGATAACTGGCAATAGGAACCCAACTTAAGTAGAGAAGGACTGGATATTCTCAAAGAGGACACTGTCAACAAAGGACTAAAAAAGGTCAGTGACTTTTGGGATAAGACAAGGAACAATGATAAATGGAGAACATGGAAAGTACCAGTTTACAGTGAAGAGACTCCTCTGAAGACCCAGGCTGAAGCTCTTGCTAAAATCTTGGAAAATAGGAAAATTTTGATCTTTACTTTCACAGATCAACTTAGATGGGGAAGAAGCAGTGAGGGCAACTTCAACCTCAAAGAAGCCAAAGAAATTGCCACTGGTTACAATTTTTCAAACCTGGATAAAATTTGGAAGGACCTATGGAAGCACCCTCACTGGATGAAAATCAAGCTGTTTATGTGGATGGTACATCACAAAAATATTCTGACTTGGGAAAATCTTAGAAAGAAAGGTTTTGCAGGACCATCCAGATGCCACTTATGTGGTATTCAGGAAGAAACGAGGGATCACCTTCTCAACCTCTGTACCTTCACCTCAACCTTATGGAATTGGGTTGACTCTAACTTCAGGCAAACTGACAGGGATGAAAACGACATCTCTAAAACCTTAAAGAATTGGAGGAAAAAACTTTCTGAGAATGAGACAGTCAACACAACTTGGACATTGATACTAGGCTTTTTAATCTGGAATGTCTGGAAAGAACGCAATAAAAAAAAATTCAATGATAAATCTGGCTCACCCCAAAACATAATAGCTCAGCTCCTAAGGCAACTCAAAGAAACTATAAATACCATTCAGAAGCAACCTCTTGAGAATCCTCCATCACACCAGGAGGCTCACATTCTTCTGCTTTTGGGCCTACAGAAGCTTGTCCCCTAGGGCACAATCCGAAGTGCAACACACTCTACAATGAGGCAAGATTACTGGAACCCACCACCCCCTGGCTACTTGAAATTCAATACAGACGGAGCCTCGAAAGGAAACCCAGGGGTTGCGGGTTATGGAGGAGCTATAAGAGATGACAAGGGCAAAATAATAGTCATCTTCCACAGTCATTTAAGGAATGCTACCAACAATATGGCGGAACTAATGGCCATAGAGAAGTGCTTAGAGATTCTAAGAGATCTCAATATGACGAACACTATAATAGAGGTTGACTCTGAATTAACAATTAATTTAACAAAAAAAATAGCCAATGGCTCTGCACCAGAGAAAGTCTCAAACCACTGGCGACTTTTGCAGGTCTATCATCGTATTCAATCGCATCTAAGAATCCTGAGAACCCTAAGTTTCATACATGTGCACAGAAATGCCAACAAATTAGCAGACCAGCTGGCAAATGAAGGGGTGCTCTGTAAAAATGATCACAGTATATACAGGTGGGAGCTAACACCTGCAGGGAATTTGCGAGAGGAATGCCACAGTCTGGCGTGTGCAGAAAATGAGCATTATCACAGTATGAAGGAGAAGCAGCAATTGGGAAATTAAGTGAATGGAGGACAAGGGTTCATCAAGTAGAAGACCTCAGCATTGGCGTGACGGGAGCTTTCAAATGGACAGAAGGATGCAGAGAAAGAGTGGTTTCCTTTCTCAAAGAAAACAGAGGTCAAGCGGTTTAGTGGTTTATCGGGCATCCCCAAGATCCCAAGTGGTTTTTCATGGTTTGCCTCCGATGCCTTTCAAAAATCACCACGTGGTGGCAGACAGAGAAAGAAAACTGCCTATATCGAGTAGGTTTTCCTTGAGCTTCTTCTTTGCCTGATATTCTCCTCAACCATCGGATTCCGCGGGTGAATATCTACGGCCACAGTTCATCGAGCTTGTTGGTTGTGCTATCCTCCAAGCTTATCATGATCATCATGGTGGCTCTTGGGTTTCAGATATCAAAGTAGTTCGAGATTTATCTCCCTGGACGGACCTGATTGAACCCTTGAATTGGGTTTAATTTCCCTTCAGGTCCATGGTTTTTGTCATTTTGTAGGCATATTGAGTTGTCGTTTTCACCCCCCAACCGTGTGTCCTTTAGATTCAAATCCTATGGCCACTGGCGTTCACAGAGTTTTGTCGGACCACGACCCAATTTTTGAGGCTTGGCAATCACTGGCTGCTCCCATTGACTCTTGTGCCAGGACTTGTAACATAGTTTTGTAACTTTTTTGTCATTGAATGAGAAGAAAACACTCTTGCTTTAGCAAAAAAAAGAAATTTACATATTATAGAAGAGGAAAGTGCATGGGGTGAGGGGGTATTTTCCCTCCAAGGAAAATTTGAAGGAAAATCCACCTAGAAGTTAGAGTTCATGAAAAATAATATAGCCAAATTTTATGCACTTCTACAAGGAATTTTTTTTTCTCACTTCATCCCAGACATCTTACCATCATAGGTTATTCACTTACCATTCTTAAACACTTATATCTAGGAACTCAAGCTAAGGATATAAGAATGAAAGAAATTCTCATCACAATTTGATTTTTAGTTGATAATGTGGATTTGTGAATTGAATGGTTCCAAGTTCAAAGAAGCAATAACCATTTGGTCTATTCTCAGGCCAATCAAGGGATTCAATTAAGCAAAAAGGAACATTTTATATTTAATGAGAAACATGTCACACAACCTACCCATAAGAGCATTATGTCTCCAAGTTTCACCTTAGTAGGAATCATCAAGGGAATTTATGGAGGGCTTAAATTTTTACAGAGGAATTAGTTCATCCCATAAGTATACACTCTACTTCATCATGGTTTATGTTTTTTCCACCTTGGTAAATAATCGTTGCAGTCTCATCACACATAGAGAGGGTGGGATTAATTATTAAGGAGTTATATAATGGTGAAAGCTCATGTTGATGTCTCCCTTGCATGCAACTTGAGTGTATAGGACAAGGAGGAGATGGGATCAAGTGGTTGTATCTCAAGGTGGGCAATGAAACCAATTATGGGTTCTTCTCTATATACCAAGCTTCAATTGATAGAGGCTATTGATTTCAACGAATTATGGGCTACACACAATACTCTCCATCAACATGGGAAAGATATGAGTGCATTACACAGAGTTGGAAGGAATACTAAACTGTCTCTATGTAGTTGAAGGCTCGACAACTTTTGGCAAGATGTTTGGCTATCAGTCACACCCGCATTTGAAGTGAAATAATTGAAGTGTTGGAAGTTGTGGCTTTAAATATTCTTGATTTTGATTTGGATAACTCTTTTTGAATTGTCTCTGAGCCCATGGATCTCATGGATGGTTCCCCTCTCTCTCCTGCTTTGAATGAACAACCACTTATGGAGAACACAAATCCCTCTCGGCCTCCATCAACTACTTTGTCTCCAACACCTAAGAAACAAGTTTTTAGAATATGAAACGCTTTGACACATTTTCTAATAAGACTTATTTTATGAATAATATTTTCGTTGTTGATTCTAGGTTTCAATATGTAATTTTGGGAAAGTCTACAAACTTTACAAGCATGAACAATTTAGCTTTGATTGAAATAGTTAGCTCCATAAAAGAAATCCAAATTTAATTGAAGTCAGATCTATGTAATTTTGGATTTAATGTGTCATACCTATGCAGCTCATCAGCTGATGTAGCTACAACTCTTTTATAAATAAACAAAATTTCCTACATTTTTCAAAAAAAAAAAATCTACATATGAAAAAGAAATGGAAGCAGTTTTTCATGCAATAAAAAAATGGTGTTATTATCTCATTGGGAGGCAATTTGAAGTCAATAGAGAGCATGACAACCTAAGGTAATTTTTACAGAAAATATTGTCATCAGAAGAGTAAGAAAAATGGGTATAAATAATGTAAAGGTTTGATTTTAAAATAATCATAAAAAGGGGAAGGACAATGTGGTAGCAGATGCTCTTCTCTTTCTATACAAGAAGCCTCATGTTTATATTCTATTACATATTCTATTCTTTTGTGGCTAGAAGAATCCCGCCATGAATGGAAAAATGACAATAGTACTAAATAGAAAATATAATCTATAAAGGAAGGGATGAGATTTATGGAACATTGGTAGTGGAAGGAAGATATACTTTGGTACAAGCATAGAATATTGTTATTCCCTTAATAAAAGTTGAATTACCCAATATTAAGGGAGTTTGATGACTCTCTTAGGATACAACATTCAAGATTCCTTAAAACATATCAAAGGATTAAAAATATTCTTGTTCTTTTGTCTTGGAAGGAATGAAGAAAAAATATTCAAACATTTGTTAGAGAATGTCAAGATTCCCAAAGAAATAATGAATAGGTCTAGTAAAATATATAGTGATATTGCAACCATTACACATACCTAATTAAATATGGGAAGAGATATTACTGGACTTCATCATAGGTTTATGAAAATATGAAGGTAGGGATATCATTTTTTTGGTCATGAAAAACTCACAAAATATGTACCTTTTTATGGAATTCAAAATACACATATAACAAGTGATCCAGGAGGCTCCAGGAACACACACAGGACAAAGAGGGCTTATGGAAGCTCAAAATTCAAAGTGATTAGAATGCTTTCGAACCAGGACCAGAGGGTAGATCTTGTCATCTTGATTGTAACAATGCAAAGGGTTCATCGATCTGAGCTTGTATGAGGGAGAATGAGCCAGTCAAAGTTTTGGTCAAAGTTGGACTATGGGCCAGGTTTAAGTGTCCTACAAATTGACCGACCCCAGGGCATGAAACTTAACTCCCGAAAGCGGGTGAAATTATTGCCTCTTTAATTTGTCTAATAACACTTATGTTAGACAAAATCAAAAAATGGCCCTATTGTAATAAAAATAAAAATATATATATAAATGAGGTGGCGGGCCACCACCCTCGCCACCCCAAACTATATTACAAAAAATAAAAAAAAATATGGGCTGACGGGCCATGATCCCCGCCAGACCTCCCTCAACCATCGCATAACAATTTAAGTTAAATGTGGCTTGGTGGCCACTACCCCGCCGAGCCTTCCAACCAACTCTCGTTACCCATTAAACATTAACTATATATGGGGTGGGCGAGCCACCTTCAATGGACCCAGCCCATACCCCCAAACCACCTTAACATATATGCCATGAATCAAAGCAGAGCCGGTGGGATTTGAACCTGCCCGCAAGCCCTGCCCACGTGGCGGCTCCATATGGCACAATGCCAAAACGAAACAACAAACCTTAAATGCGCCAACTGTCCCCCCCATTTAATACAATGTGTTGCGGAGGTTATGGGGCGAGCTGCCCAATGTGGACCTGACCCCCAAAACAAAGATATGTGATTTTTTTTAAACAAGACATGTTTAATATGGAGGGGTGGGTTTGACCACCCAACCTCCTCCTTATAATTCAGGGTTCCATAACAATCTGCCCAACCGTCCACATTGGAATATTCGCCCACCAAAAACATTATATAAACCCTCATTTTCTCAATGCACAGAGGCAGAGGCATGGCACGAAAATCGATGTATAATATTTTTTAATTTTTTTTCAGGTGGAACCATGATTCTGGAATAACACAGGCAGAACCATGATTGGGTGAAATTCTCAGGAGGATGAAATTTTTGCAGTGTCCAAATTGGACAAATTTTATGTCAATCTTACACCTCTCAGTGACACGAACCTGATGGCACAGTCAGAAATTCTATCTGAGCAACAGATTTCTAGATGACCCGGAGGAGGGAATCTTTGAGGAATCTAGGGGGAACTAAAAGATTCCTTAAGCCCCAGATTTTCAATTTCTCAGAATTCAGAAATTTGACAGTAGATTTTACACTATTTGATGCCACAAATCTGATGGTGCATTTAGATTTTCCATTTGACCATTCTGTTTTTCGACCACTTTTCAAAGTGGAGTGCAGGTGGCAGCATTCATGTGCGAGAAGTGATTCCATGAGATTCGACGCCGCGAGATTGATGGTACGTCCAGCTTCAGAAGTTTAACATCCTTTTCTTCAGATGGCCCCAGGATGTGAGGTATATGCAGTGTGTTCATGTACTTCTTTTTGCTATGAGATGCATTGTGCTGCACAGATCCCTGTTTGATGTTTGATGTGGGATCTTGTTTCTTTTTATGTATTAGGTTTCTGCGATCTTCATAGGGTAGTAGATCATCTTCCGGATTCATTACATTATGTTACTTGTTGATCGATGTTTCGAACCATCAACGGTGGTTCATCTTCAATATGTGAACCACCGTTGATGGTTCGAAACGTCGATCAACAAGTAACCTAATGCGATGAATCCAGAAGATGATCCACACATCTTGTTTCTTACTTGCCTCATGATTCGTGCTTGATGTGATGCAGAATCATTTGTGGGATGTACTTGTTGTCATGATTCGTCATGTTTTGTTTGAGATCCCTTTGTCGTTATGTTAATGGGATACTCATGTGTCGCCACGTATGATTGTATTGAGATCCATTTTATGCCATGTTGGCGGGATGTTCATTATCATCATGCATGAGTTTATGTCATACTGATAGGAGTCCTTTTTAACTAAGAGTTCCTGTAGCGGAACATCTCTTGGAGCCACTCCTACATGAGGGAATTTTCCTTGTATGATAGCAACATCACCTCTTTTGTACATGATCACTATTGATAGCAGTTAATGCAGTGGCCTACACCATCTTGACAGTAGGGCCCGGAGATGTAGTCCCTCCTAGACGAACTCCGTTATCAACGTCTTGTGTTTTATGTTGCTAATTCTTGTCATGTTCTTCTTCTTTACAACATGCACATGTGTTCAATTATGCTATTTTAAATGCAATGCTAATCACATCATGAAAGTAAAAGATCTTGGTTAAATTTGGGAGTTGAGTCAACTCGGATCAAGTTTGGTATCAAAGCGGTCTTTGCGTGGATGTGAATTGCAAGCGTGAACAATGGAGTGTGCAGCGATAGAGGATGAAAAAGCGATGTACGAGACCATGCTCAAAATTTCCCAAAGAGTGGAAATAATGTATGAAGCTCTAAAAAAAGAGACAGAGGAAAAGGAGCGATTGCAGCTTCAGTTGCGAGCCACGGAAGAGGCCCTAGAAGAACTGAAGCATAACAACCAGAATCTTCAAATAGATAACATTGAATTGAAGATGCGTCTACAAGAAGAGAAAGAGGAGAAACAAAGTTTGTTACAATAGCTGCAAGCTAAGGACGAGGCCTTGGAAAAGCTACAGCGTGACCCATGTGAGGTAAAAAGTAGTTCTCCATCTTCATGTATGATTCCTGATGATGATTTCGTTGTTTTTGAAAATCATACCACAGGAATTGGCTCCAAAATTGAAGAAAATGGGTTATGAAGGAAAAGGCTTGGGCGTTAATGGCCAAGGAATTGTCAACCCCATCAAAGTAGAAGAATTACCCCGTCAGGCAGGACTTGGGTATTTCAGAAAGGAAGTTGGGGAATGCACCGAGACAGCTAGCGAACCACCAACAATAGATGATGAGAAGCCCTCATTAGTTCTTTCTAAATCAAAAGAGGAGGTAAAAGATGTTGATTTCCTTTCGGTTTCATCTTCACATAGTATGATTTCTGTTGGAGATACCAATTACAGGGACAAACATGAGGCTCCTTACCAGGATGAGGTGCAAGGAGGAAAAATAACTTGGTGTTAATAACCAAGGCATAACTCAAACATTAGAGGTTGTGCAGACACCTCAATTTGCAGGCTTGAGATACACCAAAGGAGAATGCTTGAAGGTGTCAAATTCTTTCGAGACATCGTTGAAATCGTCGAGGAAAGAGAATGATGGGAACACATCCCCATCATCCCATGGCAGTGCCCATTGCAGGGAGAGAGTTGAGGCAAGCTCTTATCACCATAATGATACCAGAGATAGAAAGGAAAGGTATAACCAGTTTCTATATTCGAATGTTCATTTTGATTATAATCATGTTGTTAAAGATGGACATAAAACAAGGCATCGAAAAACATGTACCTTTTCTGGATTACATAACCATACATTTTCTAAGTGTTGGAAAAGAATGGTAGCACACAATAGGATGAGGCGTGAAAAAACCTCTCAATAGCAAGCAAAGAAACATGTTAAGAAAATCTGGAGGAAGAAGACCTATTGCAGTCATTGTGGCAGAAGTGGCCATCAAAAAGACACAAGTTGGAGGCTCCATCCAAAACAACGCCTTAAATACAAAGTGTCGGTGCATGAACCAGGTGAAACAATTGTTCGACAAGCAAAACCACCACAGGGGGATGACCCATTCACAGCGATAAGTGAAAAATGGTTTCTAGATATGTTAGTTTGTCATGGTCATGCATTTGTAAATCATTTGTTGCATTTTAAAATGTAAAAGTGATGATGTGTTTTCCATCACCTGTTAAGCAACAATGATGTCTGGTCTTATTTTGTGTTGCATTTTACACTCTGAAAGTGATGTTGTGTTTTCATCACTTGTCAAAGAAAAAATTGTGTTTGGCCTTATCTTTGTAATTCATGTGTTGCAGTGATGATGTCTTTGCCATCACTTGTTGGAGCAACAATGATATGTTGGCCTTATTTCGTAGCTGGGGTATTGTTTCCATTTTAACGTAAACTTGACCATCGAGTATGTGTTATAAACTCATGGCAAGTGTGGGGTGCTTGGGTCATTAGTTCGCCATGAAATCCAAGCATGTAATTTGCAAAAACAATGTACTACAGGTTGCAGAGGTTGCAAGTGTCAGCTCATCGCTTAAGGCTCTAAAGAACAAAGATGAAGGAGATGGAAGCGAGACCTTTTCAGGACGCTTATGATGTAGACAAGGTACATAAAAGTTGTAGATTATTTTTCATGCTTTTGGAGGACCAAAAGCTCCTCAGTGGGGAGGATTGATCCAGGTGGCTCCAGGGACACATAGATGACAAAGAGGGCTTATGGAAGCTCAAAAATCAAAGTGATCAGAATGCTTTCGAACCAGGACTAGAGCATAGATCTTGTTGTCCTGATCGTAATAGTGTGAACAGTTCGTCGATCTAAGCTCATATGAGGGAGAATGAGCCAATCAAATTTTTTATCAAAGTTGGACTATGGGCCAGGTTTAAGTGTCCTACAATTTGACCGACCCTGGGGCATGAAACCTAGCTCCTGAAAGCGGGCGAAATTGTTGCCTCTTTAATTTGTCTAATAACCCTTATGTTAGACAAAATTGAAAAATAGCCCTATTGTAATAAAAATAAAATATATATATAAATGAGGTGGCAAGCCACCACCCCCGCCACCCCAAACTATATTACAAAAAAATCAAAATTTTTATGGGCCGACGGGCCATGACCACCGTCGGCCCTCCCTCAACCACCGCATAACAATTTAAAGTTAAATGTGGCTTGGCGGCCATTACCCCGCCAAGCCCTCCAACCAACTCCCATTACCCATTAAACATTAACTATATATGGGGTGGGCGGGCCACCTCCGGTGGACCCAGCCCACACCCCCAAACCACCTTAACATATATGTCATGAATCAAAGAGGAGTTGGTGGGAGTTGAACCCACGGCCGAAGGGCCCGCCAGCCTTGCCCACTCGGCAGCTCCATATGGCACCATGCCAAAACGAAACAACAAACCTTAAATGCGCCAACCATTCCCCCCCCCATTAAATACAATGTGTTGCGAAGGTTATGGGGCGGGCCACCCAGTGCGAACCCGACCCCCAAAACAAAAATATGTGATTTTTTTAAAACAAGACATGTTTAATATGGAGGGTTCGGGGTTTGACCACCTGACCTCCTCCTTATAATTCGGGGCTCCTTACCAATCCGCCCAACCGTCCACATTGAAATATTCGCCCACCAAAAACATTATATAAACCCTCATTTGCTCAGTGCACAGAGGCCAAGGCGCGACATAGAAATCGAGGTATAATATTTTTTAATTGTTTTTCAGGTGGAACCATGATTCTGGAATAACACAGGTGGAACCATGATTGGGTGAAATTCTCAAGAGGGTGAAAGTTTTGCAGTGCCCAAATTGGACAAATTTTATGTCGGTCTTACACCTCTTAGTGACATGAACCTAATGGCACAGTCAGAAATTCGATCTGAGAAGCAGATTTGCAGATGACCCGGAGGAGGGAATCTTTGAGGAATCTAAAAGATTCCTTAAGCCCCAGATTTCACTTTCTCAGAATTCAGAAATTTGACAGTCAATTTTACACTATTCGACCCCACAAATCTAATGGTGCATTCAGATTTTCCATTTTGGCCATTCTATTTTTCAGCCACTTTTCAAAGTGGAGTGCAGGTGTCATCATTCATGTGCAAGCAGTCATTCCATGAGATTCGATGCCGCGAGATTGATGGTACGGCTAGCTTCAGCAGTTTGAAATCCTTTTCTTCAGATGGCCCCAGGATGTGAGGTATATGCAGTGTGTTCATGTACTTCTTTTTGCTATGAGATGCATTGTGCTGCACAGATCCCTGTTTGATGTTTGACGTGGGATCTTGTTTCTTACTTGCCTCATGATTCCTGCTTGATGTGATGTAGAATCATTTGTGGGATGTACTTGTTGTCATGATTCGTCATGTTTTGTTTGAGATCTCTTTGTAGTTATGTTGATGGGATACTCATGTGTCGCCATTATGATTGCATTGAGATCCCTTTTATGCCATGTTGGCGGGATGTTCATTATCATAATGCACGAGTTTATGTCATACTGATAGGATTCCTTTTTGACTAAGAGTTCCTGTAGTGTAACATCTCTTGGAGCCACTCCTGCGTGAGGGCATTTTCCTTGTATGATAGCGACGTCACCTCTTATGTACATCATCACTATTAACAACACTTAATGCAACAGCCTACACCATCTTGACACCGGGGCCCTAAGACGTAGTCCCTCCTAGACGAACTCCGTTATCAACATCTTGTGTTTTATGTTAATGATTTTTGTCATGTTCTTCTTCTTTACAGCATGCACATGTGTTCAATTATGCTATTTTAAATGCAATTCTAATCACATCACGAAAGTAAAAGATCTTGGTTAAATCCGGGAGTTGAGTCAACTCGGATCAACAAGCCAAGTGGAAGAAGTTTTCATGAAGGAAAGTCATAGATTTCCTAAAGTAGTAATAAGTGATAGAGGTCCAAGATTCACAGGAATTTTTTGGAAATAATTATGGAAGAGGAGTGGAAAAACACTAGTTATAATTTCAACATATGATTCATAAAGAGATGGTCAAACAAAAATAGTTCACAAATGTTTAGAGGGTTATCTATGACATTATTCTTTAGAAAAAGTAATATCGATGGATAAAATGGATTTCCCTAGAAAAATGGTTCTATAATACCACTTATGACACATATACTAAAATGTTCCCATTCGAGGCCTTTTATGGATATCCAACACCTAGTATATCATGCTTTTTACAAGATGAGTCCAAAATACAGGAAACATAGTCACATATGGAGAAGACTAAAGAAAATTTTACAATTCTTGAGGAAAACCTTCGAATGAAATAAGATGAAGAGGTGACTATATCATTACATCGAAGTGAAAGACAATTTGAGAAGGGTGATTGGGTATTTTTTAGACTAGAAGTTTATATGCATTCTACACTCAAACAAAAAAAGCATTAGAAATTAGATCCAAAAGATGTGGAACTTACAAGATTATTCACAAGATTGGACAAGCAACATATGAGCTAGATTTTCCTTCTTCTTGCATTCATAAGGTTTTTCATCTATCTTGCCTAAAAATGGTTTTGGGACAAACTATATCAATGCAAATAGAACTTCCAAAATTAGATGAAGAAGGGAATTTGATTCTTGAACCAAAAAAAGTTGTAGATCAATATATTCTCTGCCTCTTCAAGGTAGAACCATTATGGAGTACCTAATAAAGTGCAAGAACGCATCTCTAGAAGAAGTGACGTGAAAATGAGTAGTTCATGAAGAAACGTCCTCAATTAAGGCTCTAACAATCATTGATTATTAATTTATCATTTATATTTAGGTTGGTCTTGTGGTAGGTTACATCATTCATTTTATCTCCTATTTATGATAAGTTTACTTATATAGACATCTTATCTTTATGCATTAAATGCATTGTAAAAGAGGCTTTCCCCCTCAAAGTGGATTGCAAATAATTATTTGATTTGGATTGGATTATTATATTATTTTTCATCTATCCCAATGCTTTTAGAGTGGAAAATGTGTAAGAATAAGCTTATAGGGTCATTTTTACGGATGGGTACAAGTGTGGAGAATTAGGGTCTAATACATTTTGGAGCCATTCTGAGGCATTAACACTATTTTTTTGTCAAAACTTCCATTATGTAATGTAGGACCATAAGACATTGATCTACACTTAGATACCTTTCCAACAATGAAAAAATCACATCAATTATAGTTCGTATAAAAAATTATGCCTCTCACAAGTTAAGCTACCATGTTGACCACCATGGTACGAGAAATTGAGATCATCCCCTATTACTCATGCATATGGGGCCAACCACATGCAGACTTTCAAAAGACTCTTGTAGGTTCAAACATGTAATTCTATTTGAGGGTTGAAGGACTCAAACCTTACCCCTAGTTGGTTATTGAGCTATGTTAAATATGGGACCACTAGGAGGATTAGGATTTGCATTATGTGCTATTATATTTTATTCCATAGTTGTGCAGAGTAACTGTGAATGGGATATTATAGATCCAAACAGAAGGGGTTAACATTGCATGGTCATCTCATAGGCCATAGGTTTTAGGTAATTCCATAGAGAGCACCTCTTCCTTTGTACTTTATATATTTCCACACCAGATAAAAAGAGAGTAAAGTGACCTCACCTTCTACCTAAGTTTTCTCCGGAAAAAGTTCCCTAGGGAAAAAATTGTGTCTTTTTTGAACGGTGTGTGTTTTTCTTTCTATTCTATATTCTCACATTTCAAATAATTTATTTAAGCATAAAAAATAATAAATAAAGAATATGAGATCGAACATAAATTGACATTCATAATAAAGATTTTGGTAATTATATCAAATTTATTGTAATGAACTATTTTAATAAAATATTTGTAATAGTTTAGATATCATTATCATTATCAAAACATCAATTTTCTTATAATTACTAATCTTATACTATTTGTGAAATTGATTTATAACGATCTACTTCTACCTAACTACCAAAGATAACATTTCACTTAAAAATACTTTATCTTCCAAAAAAAACATATAATTAATTGGAAATATAAATTTGCATTATCATTACCCACTATAATTATTAGTTACAGTGAGCTTCCACTAAAACCTCCATCAACAGTGGAAATTATTCAATTAATTTTCTCCACTTATAATAATAAAAACTTTCACAAAAACATCCACCAAAAGTAGGCCATAAAAACTTTCACAAAGACATCCACTAAAGTATGCCACAAACTTGAAACAATCCCATTAATAAAGGCATAAAACAATAGGTCACAACGTTGAAACAATCACATTAATAAAAACAGAAGAAACACTCTATTGTCAGGGAAGCTACTCACAACATAAATCAACTCGATAAACGTTCCTCGCAAAAGAATCAAAACAATTTACATTAAGATTTATGCTATATGACCAATTATTAATCTCATTTAGTTGTGTCTCATTAATGTTATTGGTGTATAATTTGGACTGATTAATCTCATTTATCTGCGCCACATTAATGTTACTGCTATATAATTTGGATATGATTGAACATCATGGAATAAAAATGAGAGCTCTCTTAGAGTTGAATTAGTGCACCAATATATTCGGTGGAACTAAGTGTCATGTAAATTAGATTAATTTGAGACTTTTTTTTTTTTTTTTATATCATATAATAAATATATGGAAAATTAGAAGTGCGCTCATCATGACATCAAATATATATTCTATTTCAAAATTGAAGGTTAAAAGTGCGTTCATCATTACATCAAATATATATTCTATTCTAAGAAAGAAAGAAAAAATCAAATATATATTCTATTCTAAGAAAGAAAAAAAGTGGTGTTGTGAAAGTTGAAGTCATTATTTGTCGATGTATTATTTGACATGACCAATAATGTAAGTTAATTTAATTGGTTAGTGTTATCATTTTAAGTTTTTACATTCTTGGTAGTTTATGATCGAAAGTAAATGTTGCTCTTTTAAAAAGGTGGTTTTTTTTTAGAGGAATTATCTTTTCGGTCACACATTGATTTTCACAAGTTATTGGATTATTTAATGTTTATGGATGGTATACCATATTTACATCTATGATATCTTTTCGTTAAGAGATTTATGATGTTATTGTATATAAAATTAATATAGTTACACCAAATTAAATAGGTCAAATATCATTTTACATATAAATAAATCAATTAATATGTTTATGAAGTAAAAGTTTGGTTTTGTATAATTATATGTGATGTATGCATGATTGCAACACAACTTACATATAAAACTTTTTCGTTGGATGAGACTTGTTCATCATATATATATAACTTTTCATAATTGCTTTAATTCATTGATCAATATGTGGAGGTGAATCTCCATTCACTTTACTTGTATTTTTTAGGAATTATAAGAGCCAATATAATATAATTCATTGATCAATATGTGGAGGTGAATCTCCATTCACTTTACTTGTATTTTTAAGAATTATAAGAGCCAATATAATATATTTATTTTTCTTAAATAACTATGAGAATATTGTTATTGATCATTAGCTAACCAAAAAAATCACATTTTGGAAAGAATATGAGATAACTTCATCTATACTTAATTGAATGCTTTATACTTCACCCTAACCATGCATCCTCTGTATCTTTCATTGCAATTGAATCCACTAAAATTCACACAATTGCTAGTTCACTTATGTGTGACACATGTACTCAACATAAAACTTTATTAGAAGTTACAACTACCAAAAAGACTTTTTACTCAAAAATATATTATTTTTGAACCAATAATTTGTTAGCAACGTAAATATACATTATCAATGTCATCCAAAATACTAGTAATAACAAACATCCACTAAAACCTCTACTATCCATTATAAAATAATTATATATATATATATAACTCCAAAACAATTCTATGGTAAGAAAAACACACTATTACAAAGCAATTTGCTAACCCCACAAATCAACATGGCAAACTTAGCTTGCAAACAAACAAATAACAACTACTCACATCACAATTTATGCTATATACCCAATAATTAATTTGATTTAGTTCGGCACATCATAATTAAATAATGTTATCGGTATATAATTTGGATATGATTTAACATCATGATATATGTCATAGTTGAGATGCACTATTATATTTGGTGCAACCAAATGTCGTAAATTTTAATATTCGTGACTTCGTTTTCTACATCATATGATAATCCACGGAAGACTAATAGTGCATTCATCATGATTTCAAAAATATATTTTAAGAAAGAGATATTGTGAAAGTTCAAGTGCACCGCTATAAGTTTGGTTGGTGCAACAAGATTTCATCTAAATTTGGAAAAAATGTTATATTATAAATGATTTGTTTTAAATTATTATATATTAAAATATAAATTATAAAATAGATGTAAATTTCAAAATATTACAATAAAGTTAAAATAATAATTTTAAATATTATTGACTGATAACTTGAGTGTATAAAAATAAATTTATTTATTTATGAGAATAAGATTGAATGATAATGTTTGAAAAAAAATTATTAGAATAAATTTAATTCTCTATATATAAAAAATTAATTTTAATTTTTTTATTTACATTTTATGTTATATAAATTTAAGATGTTATATATATAAAAGAAGCGTTTATAAGGTATAACCTCAAAATTAAAAGCAACATACACTATTTTATTTTCTTGATAGAAGTGGGTCTTTCCCCTATCGAGAGCCTAGCTATGACTAGGCTTCTGTTGTACAAGCACAAATTCAATAACATAGGAGACCATAGACTTCCTAAGCTAGCTTTAAATTCCAGCCAAAACCACCTAAAGCTCAAACGAGGTTGGTATAAAGACACCATGGCCTGGTTAAACCATTGGGAGATCGACGAGAATGTTGCATTGCAAAACATTAATAACATTAAAAACATTGTTACTTCTAAGTTCAAAGAAAAATGTGGTGTGAGAAAGATTTAGCAGCTAAAATAAAATTAAGATATTATAAAGAGGTCATCAACCCCACCCTAGAAGATCAAAAGTATCTCTCTGTTTTAACTAGCTCAAAGAAGAAAATTAATATAGCCAAGACTAGAATGAACTCTCATGAACTCCATAGTGAAACGGGTCGTTGGGTAGTTCCTAAAGCACCATGGATGGAAAGGTTCTGCCATCTCTGTGAGAATACGAACATCGAGGATGAAAATCACTTCCTCTTAGAGTGCCCTGTGTACAACCACATTGGATCTCAGTTTCAAAATCTTTGTTGCAATATTGACCTTCCTAGCCTTTTACGTTGTCAAAATTATAGTGAGCTCGGGAGGCTTCTCTCCAACCTTTTTGAGCATAGGAATAAAATCTTAAATCAAACTAAATAATTTGTTTCTTTAGGTCCGATAGACCAAAGTTTGGTCTCAGTGGACGTTAACCACCATCATCATCATCATCATCATCATCACATATATCATCATATCATATATATATATATATATATATATATATATATATATATATATATATATATATATCCATGATTGTTGTGTTTGGAGGTGATATTATGAGACCAAGGAATGGCATGAAACCTTATTCATTGAGTACTAGTTGTTATGACGATGAGATCTCAAAAGTGGCTCCCATGTAGGATATCTTAATGCTCGAACATGTTACCTAGACTCCGACATCTGCATACATTGGAAGTATTGTCCTAACACTTCATAGAAAAACAAGGAAATGACGATAAATGTGGCGAGTATCATGATGAAACATACAAGTTATAGTCAGAAACATGAGTGGAAGATTGTCCTGCTTCCTCAGCCCCTCACCTTGATAATGCATAATAACAATGGACAGTACACAATATTTAAGTGGGAACACACAGGTAACTTTCCTTGCTAGTTTTTTGCTCTCTTGTCCTTTTATCTTTATCTATGTTTTAAGTCTTAATATAGGAATTAGATCTTAGTTTGTTATCTCCTCGGCATCATGGCCCCTCACTCGACTCACAAGGGAAAGGCTCCCATGTGCTAATCTAGAGAGGAAGCAAAAGAAAAGGTAGTGGCTTTTGCATATCTTTGGGTCATGTTGACTGGTATGGGAAAACAGGTAAATGTTGTGGAAGAAAAGGTTAAACTCTATTGGTCTCTACTTGAAAAAGAGGAAATTGAGTCAATGACTAGTGGATTTCAAATGAATTTGGTTTCAACTTAAATAAGGAAAACTAATTTCCATTGAATAGTGGAGCTCTACTGGCACACACAATCTATTGTGGTCCATGCACTTTCTTTCCAGGGCAAGGTTGGAAAGGACCTCCATGACCAAGTCACAGGGCTTCACTAGAGGAGCAATACCATACCACGTGCATTCATATTGAGGGATATATATTGAGAAAATCATGACATAATATATTGGGGATATATAGGGAGTAAAGGATTTTTATATTGATAGATATACAAAATGGAGCTCAAAGTTAATGGAAAAATATAAAGGGGTATAAAAAATGTTAATGAAAAAATGGATACCTAAAATATCTAGTGAAAGTAGGGGTTTTTTAAATTGGGAATGTGTATTGGTTTCGTATTGGTAGGGGGTTAAATAATGTGATTTTTAGAGGAATTTTCTCATATGTAGTCAAAGTAAGGGTATTGTTTGATATGCCACAAACACATGTGATATGTCCGAAGTTCATTGAGTGAGGCCCCTGTGGACCAAGTAGAATTGATTGAGAAGTAGAACAATTTTCTACTCATGTTTGTCTCCTAGCTAGTGAAAATAACATGTGGGGACAATTCAAGTTGAAGTTGATTCAAGAACATCAAAGCCATCCACAACTAAACTTTATCCATCTTTACAAGAAGCAAGTTGCAACCACCCTTCTTAATATTTTGGTTTTTCATGGTTTACTTTCCTGAGTTTTAGTCTTGGATCAACAACGTAGATACCTCCACAAGCTTGGTTTCCTTAATGGAAAGCCCTTTTGAGTTTTTGCTATTATATCCCTCAAACATTCAAACCCGGTTTCCCTCTACTTTCAAGTCTAGAGGGTCTTATACTCATTTAATTTGGATAGTAGATTAATAAATAGCGCCCTGAAGCTAGTTGATTTATTCAACTACTTGTATATATGTAAATTGCTCTGCACATTTAATGAAATAACTGCTCTTACTTTAAAAAAATGAAAAAGGTTACATCGTAATTACATATTTTCTCTTACCATGATTATGATAAGTCATTACAACAATATACTCAATGCAATTTCAATATGTAAGTAATAGAAATTGAACTTCAGTGGGTAGGATAACAATCGATCCCACAACTACTTGAGTTAGACCATATATATGTGTGTGCGTGTACATGTTTGTGTTAAGAACATGTGTTTCATCTTAAGAGATCACAAATTCAAATTTAAAAGGGGTAGAGTATGCTATGAATTTCATATTAAAAATTTATACCTTTCTCTCATATAATTTTTTACACAAGTTGGAGAACCTATCATAACAACAATAAATATAAATACTTATTAAACGGTAAAAAATAATTATTAAAAAAATATGATTTTTTTATTTATATTATAAAAAATGGTATAAAAACATATAAAAACATTTTATTTGTAATCCATTTTTTAATTTTTTATTATTAATACATTTTTAATATCATAAATCGATTCTATTTAAAGAACATATAAATCTTTCAATTTAATAATCAATTAATCAATTTTAATATTATTATTAAAAAAAATTATACGTTCACATCAAAACATCCTTTTAAAAATAAAAAAAATTAACCCGGCTCTCTATTGCTTTTAAGCTACTTTTCAAAAATTGAATGAATAGATTTGGGGATGAAAATAATTAATTAATTTACGGGAGAGATTAATTTAGAGATAATGTTTACATGGTAAATTTAAGATTAGTTTAAGATTTTGTTGAGAAAATATTTCAACTTCTTTATTCATCTTTAGAATATGTTGAATCTCAATTCAACTATATATATGTATAATATTTATTTATATAATATTTGTAAATAAAAAATATGCGGAAAAAATAAGTTTTAATGTGCAAACTGATTTTTCAAAGTACTATACACTTGAATTGGAAATATATTTTGTTTGATTGTTTGCCCTTGCAGTTGCCATCCATTAGAAGATGGGATGTTACAAAATTCAGTATAACCCCCAAAAAAAATTTGTTTGCTAGGAAGATGTCAAACTTTATAATTGAGCAAAGAATGAACTGAAATTCTTTGGTTTGCCCCCACACTTTTGGAAAAATGAATAAAAATGAGGTAGCGCCTCAAATTCAACGATTTTGGAGATAACAACAATAAACATTCATTTTCAAGAGTTCCAAGAGAACACGTAACAGATGGGGTCAAGGAGTGCCAGGGAAACCAGGGTTGCCGTCCGTGACATGAATCGCCCAATTTCTTCTTCAACGCCGTACGCCGTTATATAATTAAACGAAAGAGACACTAATTTGTCAAAATCTACGAGGATCTGCCAAATTCACCTACTCCCATCCATTTTTCCGGATTTTAAAATCATCCTTCTAACGTCACATTTGATGTTTTCATACCAAACCAAAGGTGTGTGATAAACATAAAGATGGTTTTTATATGTGGGAAAATCTATCATAATTTATTTGTTTAATTAGTTCTAAGGACAATTATTTTTGGCTACTATATGTGAATGGAGGTAGACTCATCACGGTTATTCAAGGGAAAACATGCTACTTGGAATAACCCGATGGTGGTACGTAAGGGGCAGGGTTTCACTCCTACTAGATGCCTCTGGGCCTTGGGTCATTAATTGGTTTCCTTAAGTCCGAGGAAAACGAGCTCTTAACCAAGCAAAAGCAGTCTAATGACATACTCAAGGCCCATATGATAAACAATTTTATGGTGCATAAAATCTCATATTATAGAGAATGAATTTATTCACTGAAATTAATCTCTATTAAGAAGAAAATAAATTGGAGTGAAAAAATTATTAATGTAAATATTGGATTTCATAGAAATGAATAGAAAGGGGAGAAACCAATTGAAAGAAAATAACAACTATAGAATAACAAATTTACATGAAAATAATAAAGATAGATAGTGAAAGAATAACAAATTGACATTTTGGAAACTAATTTATTAAACAAGAATAATTTTTGGATTTTTTTAAGCAATCATTGTTGGAGTATGGTAGCTAGGTAATTGTTGGTGAAATTACAACTTCTTATTTCTTTGAATGCATAAATGATTATTTTCTTGAAAATTCCAATTACATTTAGATTGTCTGATGTCAACAATTGATAGGTTGTGTAATCTTAACCACTAATATTTGCAATTCTAGTCATTCTTCTCAATTTTTAGTCAATTTTTGAACAATATTGGTAGGAAAAGTATGCATGCAAAAAAATTCAAAAAATAATGATGCAAGAGCATCCGAGTGAAGAGGTGACAACTAAAAAATGTTTTTATTTTTATTTTATTTTGACAGACAGAGAAGAAAACACTTTAAGTTTCTGTTTCATTTTGTTTCATTTAAAATTAAAGCTGACTCAACCGTTGTTAGTTTTTAAAATTAGGCAAACAGATCAAGATAGGATTAGTTAGGAACTTGTTTGTGTCTAGCAACTTAAAAGTAACTGAGGAACAATTCCTCAACTGTAAAGAAACTGCTAATAATGTATTGAAAATGAAAAATCAGAGAGGATGGAGAGGCTGCCATCCAGAGAGGAGAGAGAGCCTAGAAGTTGTAATTCACAATTATTTGAGTTTCTATAATAGCAAACAATTCAAAATTTGTCATTAAGGAAGTAGATTAATTTTCATTACATTCCTTATGCATAGATGTTTCAGGCATCAAAATGAAAGCAAGACAGTGAAACCATTTATTCAAAAGATCCGAATAAGCATCGACAAGCATTTGTAATAGGGAGCATTTCAAAACCGAGAACCAAACATAGGTACACCAACATATAGATTTCTTTTCTCAACAAAACAAAACCAGGGACTATTATATTCTGCATTCAAAAGCATTTCCTGTACATTGCATTTTCATTTTTTTTCATTCAACAAAATTCACTCTATAAACCCAATAATCTGGAAATCATGGAGGGTTCCAAACCCATGAAAACCAAACACATTACAGTCCACAGGCTAGGCCTAAATCAAACAGCGAGGGCATGAACACCTCGGTGATCACATACAGACACAAAGGAACCAAAACTCCAAGGGCATAGCCAATTACAGACAAGAGCAAGCGACAAAGAAATTGCAGACTAAACAAGAAACAAAGCACGCAAGAAACCCCTACAGCCACGGAAAGACCCTACTCGGGTTTCCCTAAGCTCGCAAACAATCCCCAGGATGAAGCTGTGGAGCAGCGCTCCCCTGGAAGGGCCTGCACACCACCACAGAGCAGGGCAGCAGTGAGTTTGAGCCACGAAACCAAAAACAACAATGAATGGCCAACTGGAAGAGGAACAAGGGTTTTTACCTGGCAGATAATCGATTTCGTGATAGAGGACGACAACCGAGACCCGCAACAGAGGGTTTCCACCAGCAGAAGAGCCATGGACGTGTTCTGCCTGCTCACCAAGGAACCAGAGCGTTAGAACCTCAAAAACAAGGGGTGAAATTGAAATTGGAAGGAGAAGCTTACCTGAGAGCGAGTTTGTCGAGCCGTCCTGTGCAGCAGCTAGGCAGGAACCTATGAATTTGCAGAGCCAAACCGTCACCAGACCCAACATCAACATACAAATCACCACAAACAAAGAAGAGATGAAGCTTGAAGCAAATGACAGAGACAAATAGACTCGCGGGAGGAAGAAGACCTGAAACCCTTCAAAAACCAGAGCAGTGAATCGCTACAGAGAACGAGCAGAGGCACAACACCCACAAACCACAGAGAACCAGCAAAGCACAACGAACCACCATACGGGACAAACAAGGCACGATACTAACCAACCATCGCAAGAACCAAGTGAAGGCACAGAGCACCCATAGAGCCAAACCAAAGCAAAAGAGAAATGAGTTCCAAACACCCTCGGCGAAAGTGATAATCCAAGGTTGCAAGCTCGAGGCTAGTACAGAGTAGAGGACAACATACAATAAAACCCATTAAAGTCGCATACAAAAAACCCTGCCACCAAACTTAACTCGGAGCCGAAAGAATTAAACGGTCATAGCCACGTGTCCCTCCTCGGGATCGCCACCAATTTTTGGTATCAGAGTAGATTGTTCCTTTCTCTCAGTAAAGATGGAGGTAGGAAGAAGGGGTCGAGGAAGAGCCATCAGAAGAGTAGCAGATGAAGGGTTACGAGAAGAAATTAGGAATTTAACTGCACGTTTGGCAATAGTGGAAGCAGGAAGGCGTAGAGATCCAGAAGGTGGGGATGACAGTGAGGAGGAAAACATAGCCACAACGGATGGGTCAGATGACGAAGGACCAGAAATTAAGTTATTAAGGTCAGTTTTTTTGGCTAGCAGCAAGCCAAGACCGGAGCTCTCTAATTATGATGGCAGTTTGTCCACAAAGGCATTGTTAGACTGGATAAGTGAACTAGATAAATATTTTGAGTATGAAGAAATCAGCGAAGACAAGAGGATCAGGTTTGTTGTCACCAAATTGAAGGGACATGCAGCACTATGGTGGGACAGTGTACAGGCAAAAAGGAGGAGATTAAACAAACCATTGATTAAAAAATGGGACAGGATGGTTGCTAGAATGAAGAGCAAGTTTCTGCCTAAAGATTACTAAATTTCCCTTTATAGACAAGTACAAAACCTAAGACAAAGAATGATGACCGTGAAGGAATATACTGAAGAAATTTATAAAGTTAACCTAAGAGCTGGTTATGTTGAAGATACCCCTGAGAAAACAGCAAGGTTTGTAAATGGTCTACGGATGGAGATCCTAGACGAAATTAGTATTCTTTCCCCTAAGACCATAGAGGAAGCTTATCAGAGTGCTTTGAAGGCGGAGGAAAAGATTGCTAGGAAACAAAATGCCAGAAGAGGATGTGGTTCTGGTAGAGGTCGGGGACATACCTTTGGCAGAGGTAGGACTGCCAACAGCAATGAAGAGGGCAGTAGTTCGAAGACTTCAAGACAGAGTAAAAGGGAAGGTAACACCAGAGGAGGAAGGTCATACCAGCGAGGAAGAGGTAATGGCAGAGGTAGAGGAAATGCCTATCAGTGTTACAAGTGTCACAAGTGGGGACACAGGTCCTTTGAATGTCCTGAAAATGAACAAATTGGACAGAGGGGAGCATATGTCGCTCAGCTCGATGAAGCGGAGGCACCACCACAGGAGGTGGAAAATATGCCAGAAACCGGGGAAGCCTTGGTGTTGAACAAGGTATTATTAAAACCAGCTAAGGAAGTAGCTGATCAAACACAGAGGAAAGCATTGTTCCGGACTGTGTGCAAGTCGCATGGGAAATGCTGCAAATTAATTATAGACAGTGGAAGTACTGATAATCTGGTAGCTACTAAAATGGTGGGAAAATTGGGTTTGAAGAAGTTGAAGCACCCAACTCCATATAGGGTGTCTTGGTTGTAGAAAGGTCACCAATTGCTGGTAAATGAGTAGTGTGAAGTAGAGTTTCATATTGGCAAGTACAAGGACAAGGTGACTTGCGATATCATGCCTATGGACGTGTGCCATATTCTGTTGGGAAAACCATGGCAGTATGATAGGAAGGTCGTCCATGACAGGGCAACAAATTGTTACAAGTTTGTTAAAGATGGGATAAAGCATACCCTAGTGCCCATGAAGGAAGAGGATGTTGCAGAAACCAGTGGGACAAAAGCACTACTGTTAGGCGGAAAAGAGTTTTTGTGATAGATGGAGGATGATGAGGTGAAGTATGCAGTTGTGCGAAGGCCAAAACCAGTATTGATCCATACTGAAGTCATTGACTTACTTAAAGAGATACAGGACATGCTACAAGAGTTTAGTGATATTGTGGTAGACGATCTACCAGACAAATTACCACCAAGGTGAAACATTAGTCACCATATTAATTTTATTCCAGGAGACAGTTTTCCAAACAAGGCTGCCTACCAGACGAGTCCAAAGGATAATGAAGAAATCTGGAAGCAAGTGCAGGAGTTGTTGGATAAAGGACTGATTCGGGAGAGTTTAAGCCCTTTTGCAGTTCCGACTATTTTAGATCCCAAGAAAGGAGGTGAGTGGCGAATGTGCACGGATTCCCGGGCCATTAACAAGATTACTATCAAGTACAGGTTCCCTTTACCTTGGATGGATGATATGATGGATTGTTTGAGTGGAGCAGCGTACTTTTCAAAAATAGACCTGAAAAGTGGCTACCACCAAATCAGAATTCGAGAAGGTGACGAGTGGAAGACAACTTTCAAGACTAATGAAGGCTTCTACAAATGGTTGGTTATGCCATTTGGATTGAGCAATTCCCCCAGCACGTTCATGCGGTTGATGAACAAGATGCTAAAGGAATTCATTGGAAAATTTGTGACCGTATATCTGGATGATATACTTATATTCAGCAAGACGAAGGAAGAGCATTTTCGACATGTGAGGTATGTATTGGAAAAATTGCAGCAGAATAAATTACTGATAAATTTGAAGAAATGTTATTTTTTCAAGAAAGAGTTAATTTATTTGGGATTTGTGATTTTTGAGAATGAACTAAAAATGGATCCGGAAAAGGTTGCAGCCATAGTTAGCTGGCCGTCTCCCAAAAGTTTGTTTGAGGTACGAAGTTTTCATGGATTGGCAAGTTTTTATCGGAAATTTATTAAAAATTCTAGTGGGATTTGCACACCCATGGTGGACACCATTAAGAAGGAAAATCAGCCTTTCCATTGGAAAGAAATGGCAGAGAAGAGATTTCAGCTGCTCAAAAGGAAAATTACTGAAAAACTGGTTTTGAGATTACCAGACTTTAACAAACTTTTTCAAGTTTGTTGTGATGCCAGTGGGACAGCCATTGGTGCAGTACTCAGCCAAGAGGACAATCAGGTAGCCTATTTCAGTGAGAAACTAAATGAAAATAGGCAGAAGTACACGTCTTATGACAAGGATTTTTATGCAGTGGTTCAAGCGCTAAAGCATTGGAGACATTATCTGTTGGCCAATGAAGTTATCTTATTTTCAGACAATTTTGCATTGCAGTATATTATGCAGTAGCATAAGCTGAACCATAAACATGCGAAGTGGGTGGAGTACTTGCAGAGTTTTAGTTTGTGTTGAAACACATTAGCGATCAAGCCAAAAAAGTGGCAGATGCATTAAGCAGGAGGAATTTTATCCTATAGGAAAGTACGATACAAGTATTAGGATTTGAACATCTTAAGGACTTGTATGAGGCAGATGCAGATTTTAAGGATGCTTATGAAGCTTGCCAAAATCCATTGTTGAGAGATAACAGTTCATGGTTGGACTATAATATGCAAGAAGGGTTGCTATTCAAAGGAGGGCAGTTGTGTATTCCGAAATGTTCTATGAGAGAGAACTTAATCCAGGAAAAGCATAATGGAGGTTTAGCTGGGCATTTTGGCATAGACAAGACTTTGGATTAGTTGAGCCACTTTTACTATTGGCCGAAGATGCTCAGAGATGTACAGAGGTTTGTGACTAGATGCAAAGTGTGTTAGCTTGCAAAGGGACATAGCCAGAACACAGGGTTGTATACGCCCTTACCTATTTCGAACAGACCATGGGACTCTGTTAGTTTAGACTTTGTCTTAGGTCTGCCGAAGACACAACGGGGATTCGATTCCATCATGGTGGTGGTGGATCGTTTCACCAAAATGGCACATTTCATTCCATGCAGGAAAACCAGTGACGCCACACATGTAGCACATTTTTTCTTTACCGAGATAGTCAAATTACATGGCTTGTCGAAGTCTATTGTTTCGGACCGAGACATTAAGTTTACAGGACATTTTTGGTGAACCTTATGGAAAAAATTAGACACCAAACTAAACTTCAGCTCAGCTTATCATCCACAGACCGATGGTCAAACCGAAGTCTGGGAAATTTATTGAGGAGTTTGGTTGGAGAAAATTCACAACAGTGGGATCGTGTGCTTGCACAAGCGGAATTTGCTTATAACGATTCACCCAACTGAAGCACAGGAAGTAATCCTCTCCAGATCCTATACGGAATGCACCCACGTGGAGTACATGAGTTACAGGATTTGGGTCAGTTGGAGCGCAGGAGTGCTGATGGTGAATATTTCTCAAAGGCAATTAGTGATCTTCATGAATAGGTGAAATTAAAATTATAAGACAACAGCCAAAGATATAAGCAGAAGGCAGATTTGAAAAGGCGAGAGGTACAATTCAACGTAGGATACCTGGTATTAGCACACCTATGCAAGGAGAGGTTTCTTAAAGGCGAATACAACAAGTTGAAATGGAAAAAAATTGGGCCTTGCAGGATACTTCGGAAGTTTTTTGCGAATGCTTATGAACTGCATCTATCCCCAGGTATTGGAATTTCACCCATTTTCAATGTGGCAAATTTATACCCCTACATTGCGGCAGATGAAGAAGACAGTTCGGAAAGACGAACACGGGACACCCAGAATGAGAATGATTCGTGGATTAAACAAATGCCCCCAGCGAAGCCTCTAGAGATCGAATAGATCCTAGATACTCAGGTGGCTAGACGGACTCGAAGGAAAGAATATTTGCAATACCTAGTCAAGTGGAAGGGTCATCCTATTGAAGATAGTTCTTGGTTAGATGCTGGCCAAATTCAAAGCGTTGGGTACTCTATTGAAGAGCTCATGGACAAGAGCCATGAGTTTAATTTACCCCGGGAGCCTGATGCAGGAGCATCCGAGTGAAGAGGCGACAACTGGGAAATGTTTTTATTTTTATTTTATTTTGAGACATAGAGAGGAAAACACTTTAAGTTTCTATTTCATTTTGTTTCATTTAAAATTAAGGCTGACTCAGCGATTGTTAGTTTTTAAAATTAGGCAAACAGATCAAGATAGGATTAGTTAGGAACTTGTTTGAAGAAACTGTTAAGCAACTAAAAAGTAACTGAGGAACAGTTCCTCAACTGTAAAGAAACTGCTAATAATGTATTGAAAAGGAAAAATCAGAGAGGATGGAGGGGCTGCCATCCAGAGAGGATATAGAGCCCAGAAGTTGTAATTCACAATTATTTGAGTTTCTATAATAGCAAACAATTCAAAATCTGTCATTAAGGAAGTAGATTAATTTTCATTGCATTCCCTGTGCATAGATGTTTCAAGCATCAAAATGAAAGCGAGACAATGAAACCATTTATTCAAAAGATCTGAATAAGCATCGACAAGCATTTGTAACAGGAAGCATTTCAAAACTGAGAACCAAACAGAGGTACACCAACATATAGATTTCTTTTCTCAACAAAACAAAACCCAGGTACTATTATTTTCTGCATTTAAAATCATTTCCTGTACATTGCATTTTCATTTTTTTTCATTCAACAAAATTCACTGTATAAACCCAATAATCTGGAAATCATGGAGGGTTCCAAACCCATGAAAACCAAACACATTGCTGTCCACAGGCTAGGCCTAAATCAAAAAATGAGGGCATGAACACCTCGGTGATCACATACAGACACAAAGGAACCAAAACCCCAAGGGCATAGCCGATTACAGACAAGAGAAAGCGATAGAGAAATTGTAGACTAAACAAGAAACAAAGCAAGAAAGAAACCGCTATAGCCACGGAAAGACCCTACTTGGGTTTCCCTAAGCCCGCGAACAGTCCCTAGGATGAAGTTGTGGAGTAGCGCTCCCTTGGAAGGGCCCGCACACCACAACAGAGCAGGGCAACGGTCAGTTTGAGCCACGAAACCAAAAACAACAGTGAACACCCAACTGGAAGAGGAACGAGGGTTCTTAGCTGGAGGAGGATCGATTTCATGACAGAGGATGAGAGCTGAGACTCGCAACAGAGGGTTTCCACCAGCCGAAGAGCCATGGACGCGTTCTACCTGCTCACCAAGGAGCCAGAGCGTTAGAACCTCAAAAACAAGGGGTGAAATTGAAATTGGAAGGAGAAGCTTACCTGAGAGCGAGTTTGCCGAGCTGTCCCGTGCAGCAGCTAGGCAGGAACCTGTGAATTTGTAGAGCCAAACCGTCACCAGACCCAACATCAACATACAAATCACCACAAATAGAGCAGAGATGAAGCTTGAAGCAAATGACAGAGACAAATAGACTTGTGGGAGGAAGAAGACCTGAAACCCTACAAAAACCAGAGCAGTGAATCGCTACAGAGAACGAGTAGAGGCACAACACCCACAAACCACATAAAACCAGCAAAGCACAACAAACCACCATACGGGACAAACAAGGCATGATACTTACCAACCATCGCAAGAACCAGGCGAAGGCACAAAGCACCCACAGAGCCAAACTAAAGCAAGAGAGAAATGAGTTCCAAACACCCTCAGCGAAAGTGATAATCCAAGGTTGCAAGCCCGAGGCCAGTACAGAGTAGAGGACAACATACAATAAAACCCATTAAAGTCACATACCAAAAACCCTGCCACCAAACTTAACTCGGAACCGAAAGAATTAAATGGTCATAGCCACATGTCCCTCCTCAGGATCACCACCAAATAAAATGTTTAAAAGACCTTAAAATAATCTATGTTATAGTGGGAATCACTAATTAATTAAATTGAGTGAAATTAATATGCTATAAAAGAATCTAATAATGCAAAGATTAGAAGATAAACAAATTGATCTAAGTGAAATTAATTTTCTAAGAAGAAATGAATTAATGCGAGCGAAGTTAATATGTTGTTTGTAAACATATTAGAAGACTAGCATAAATAGTTGGTTTCAAATTAGTTAAAACATTTTAAATGTACTTATTTGAAATAATAAAAAAAAATAGGGTTATTTGTTTTAAATTATTGAAATCTCTTTACGCATGCTTGTTGCCCACTATTGTAAAGGGAATTTTTTAGATTAGTCTAAGTGATGAATTTGGATCCACCTTCAACTTGTTACTGAAAAGTTGTTCAAAATGAATATAAACATTGATTCTAACATAATTTTAAATTGATTCTAACATCATTTTATTTTTTCTTGCATTTATTTTGGACAAGTTTTTTATATTAGGATATTAATATTTTTTTAGGAGACTTAGTTATAATTTAATGAGAAGTTGTATTAAATTAAGTCCAAAAGATTGAATTTTCTTATGTATAATTCCCCTTAAATGTGTGATGTTGATTTTGAATCCCTAGGTGTGGCACAATTTTTCTCTACAATTATTATATGTGGGACTACCTTTCAAAATCCTTATATCTTACTCTAGCAAAATGATCCAGTGCATTGATTTAAAAAATGATAAAAAAGAACAATTTGAAATTATTCATAACCTCAATTTAACATTTAAAAAAATAGAAAGTAACAAAGTATAAACCTTTGACTCACTACTATGTATGGAAACAATAAGATAACCATCCAAACATAAATGGTAAACACTTGAAGTTGGAAATAATATAACATATACATGAAATAAAAATGTGACTTCTTACACTAGATTACACACTAGACTAAAAAATAAATAGTATCCATTAATACTTTAAATTTATTCATTGTGAGCTAATTATTAAAAAGTTTTACATTGTCCATGTGTTTGACAATGTTTTATGTATCAATTCACAATCAAGTTAAACAATCCAAGGTATTGAAATATGGATTCATTTAAACCAAATATTTATTTTACAAGATGAAATTTGACATTTATAAAGTGGGGTTGCTGAGAATATTTTCCATGCTACACCAATTATTAGAAATGTGAGTGTGTGGGATCAAAGAAGTTGCTTAGGCAATAAATAAAGCAATGAATTATAATTGGAAATGCAAGTACATATAGAGACATTTGGTTTCATATTGGTTTGAGGTGAAAGAGTAGTATCCCATAATAACAATTGTTAGATCATTGTTACACATTAATATGATTGACATGAAATTATTCAAATTATGGTCACAAGGTTGAAGGGTGCCTTGGGCTTTAGGGGTAATATTACCTTTAGCTTCAAGAAGAGTGAGCCTTCAAAAAAGTGAGGGAGATAGCATAGCTCCCCAGTCCATGACATTTATGTATAGATTTTCCATGTAAAAGATGTAAGAATCTTGGGTGGTTAACCCTCCAATGAAGACGCCCATGACCACCCAACTTATCTTTCCATTGCTCTTCTTGATGAATGCACAATGAATCATTACATTCACTTAAGAAATAATAAAAGGAATAGTTTAAACCTTTAAAAACTACAATAAGGCCCATGTGGTTAATGTTGAAGATGTACAATAGATAAAATCAACAATGCATTGATTTTATTGTTTGTAGAATGGATACTAACATCAATTTTAGTATATTTAACACATTATTTTTAGTATATTATATTGATTTCAATGTTTGTAAAATAGATAAAATCAATTTTAGTGCATTGCTTCATTTAACAACATAGATGTCAATGTTCATTAAGTACACAATTTCCAACTAAGAGGCTTGTTGCGTTGATTTTATCATACTACATTGATTCTTAATGTTTGTACAATGGATAATGTCAAGTTTAGTGCTTTGTGCAATCATAACGGTTGACGTTAGAGAAAGTGATCATTAATGTTGGAAAAAAAGAGAGGTAGAGTATGACCTTTATTTCAATACCTCAAGTTAAGGATTTGAATATTCTTCAATTTGAAGCTCCTTTCTTATATGATGGATACAAATGGGAAAGCTAGCAAGTGTGGTTACAAGAAAAGCTAAAATTGATCTATTATTAATTATATGCATCTTATTATTCAGCGCTTTCATCATCAATCATTTTTATTTTGTTATTGTTTATCATATTTGTTATGTAATTTTTGAATTGATTTTTTTTATCATACTTTCTAGGTTATAATCGTACTTCCTAAATTTCAAAAGCTCGTTTTCATTTTAAAAATTATAAATATACATAATAATGATCATCTAAAATCTTGGCATGGCTGTCCACTAGCTAAATCAAAAGTTTCAAGAGGGATCAAATCCCGCAAGATGCAAAAAAATCTGCAATGCTTAACCACTAATATTTGCAATTCTAGTCATTCTTCTCAATTTTTAGTCAATTTTTGAACAATATTGGTAGGAAAAGTATGCATGCAAAAAAATTCAAAAAATAATGATGCAGGAGCATCTGAGTGAAGAGGCAACAACTAGGAAATGTTTTTATTTTTATTTTATTTTGACAGACAGAGAGGAAAACAATTTAAGTTTCTGTTTCATTTTTTTTCATTTAAAATTAAAGCTAACTCAACCATTGTTAGTTTTTAAAATTAGGCAAACAGATCAAGAGAGGATTAGTTAGGAACTTGTTTGAAGAAATTGTCTAGCAACTTAAAAGTAACTAAGGAACAGTTCCTCAACTGTAAAGAAGCTGCTAATAATGTATTGAAAAGGAAAAATCGGAGAGGATGGAGGGGCTGCCATCCAGAGAGGAGAGAGAGCCAAAAAGTTGTAATTCACAATTATTTGAATTTCTATAATAGCAAACAATTCAAAATCTGTCATTAAGGAAGTAGATTAATTTTCATTACATTCCCTGTGCATAGATGTTTCAGGCATCAAAATGAAAGCAAGACAGTGAAACCATTTATTCAAAATATCCGAATAAGCATCGACAAGCATTTGTAACAGGAAGCATTTCAAAACCGAGAACCAAACAGAGGTACACCAACATATAGATTTCTTTTCTCAACAAAACAAAACCCAGGTACTATTATATTCTGCACTCAAAAGCATTTCCTGTACATTGCATTTTCATTTTTTTTTATTCAACAAAATTCACTGTATAAACCTAATAATCTGGAAATCGTGGAGGGTTCCAAACCCATGAAAAGCAAACACATTACAGTCCACAGGCTAGGCCTAAATCAAACAGCAAGGGCATGAACACCTTGGTGATCACATACAGACACAAAGGAACCAAAACCCCAAGGGCATAGCCGATTACAGACAAGAGCAAGTGACAGAGAAATTGCAGACTAAACAAGAAACAAAGCACGCAAGAAACCCCTACAGCCACGGAAAGACCCTACTCGGGTTTCCCTAAGCTCGCAAACAATCCCTAGGATGAAGTTGTGGAGCAGCGCTCCCTTGGAAGGGTCTGCACACCACCACAGAGCAGGGCAGCAGTCAGTTTGAGCCACGAAACCAAAAACAACAATGAATAGCCAACTGGAAGAGGAACAAGGGTTTTTACCTTGAGGATAATTGATTTCGTGACAGAGGATGATAGCCGAGACCCGCAATAGAGGGTTTCCATCAGCAGAAGAGCCATGGACACGTTATGCCTGCTCACCAAGGAGCCAGAGCGTTAGAACCTCAAAAACAAGGGGTGAAATTGAAATTGGAAGGAGAAGTTTACCTGAGAACGAGTTTGTCGAGCCGTCCCGTGCAGCAGCTAGGCAGGAACCTATGAATTTGCAGAGCCAAACCATCACCAAACCCAACATGAACATACAAATCACCACAAACAAAGAAGAGATGAAGCTTGAAGCAAATTACAGAGACAAATAGACTTGCAGGAGGAAGAAGACCTGAAACCCTCCAAAAACCAGAGTAGTGAATCGCTATAGAGAACGAGTAGAGGCACAACACCCACAAACCACAGAGAACCAGCAAAGCACAACAAACCACCATATGGGACAAACAAGGCACGATACTTACCAACCATCGCAAGAACCAAGCGAAGGCACAGAGCACCCATAGAGCCAAACCAAAGCAAAAAAGAAATGAGTTCCAAACACCCTCGACGAAAGTGATAATCCAAGGTTGAAAGCCCGAGGCCAGTACAGAGTAGAGGACAACATACAATAAAACCCATTAAAGTCGCATACCAAAAACCCTGCCACCAAACTTAACTTGGAACTGAAAAAATTAAACGGTCATAGCCACGTGTCCCTCCTCGGGATCGCCACCAATTTTTGGTATCATAGCAGATTGTTCCTTTCTCTCAGTAAAGATGGAGGTAGGAAGAAGGGGTCGAGGAAGAGCCATCAGAAGGGTAGCAGATGAAGGGTTACAAGAAGAAATTAGGAATTTAACTGCATGTCTGGCAGTAGTGGAATTAGGAAGGCGTAGAGATTCGGAAGGTGGGGATGACAGTGAGGAGGAAAACATAGCCATGACGGATGGGTCAAATGACGAAGGACCAGAAATTAAGTTATTAAGGTCAGTTTTGTTGGCTAACAACAAGCCAAGACTGAAGCTCTCTAATTATGATGGCAGTTTGTCCACAAAGGCATTGTTAGACTGGATAAGTGAACTAGATAAATATTTTGAGTATGAAGAAATCAGCGAAGACAAGAGGATCAGGTTTGTTGTCACCAAATTGAAGGGACATGCAACACTATGGTGGGACAGTGTACAGGCAGAAAGGAGGAGATTAAACAAACCATTGATTAAAAAATGGGACAGGATGGTTGCTAGAATGAAGAGCAAGTTTCTGCCTAAAGATTATCAAATTTCCCTTTATAGACAAGTACAGAACCTGAGACAGAGAATGATGACCGTGAAGGAATATACTGAAGAATTTTATAAAGTTAACCTAAGATCTGGTTATGTTGAAGATACCCCTGAGAAAACAGCAAGGTTTGTAAATGGTCTACGAATGGAGATCCTAGACGAAATTAGTATTCTTTCCCCTAAGACCATAGAGGAAGCTTATCAGAGTGCTTTGAAGGCAGAGGAAAAGATTGCTAGGAAACAAAATGCCAGAAGAGGATGTGGTTTTGGTAGAGGTCGGGGACAGACCTTTGGCAGAGGTAGGACTGCCAACAGCAATGAAGAGGGCAGTAGTTCGAAGACTTTAGGACAGAGTGAAAGGGAAGGTAACACCAGAGGAGGAAGGTCATACCAACGAGGAAGAGGTAATGGCAGAGGCAGAGGAAATGCCTATCAGTGTTACAAGTGTCACAAGTGGGGACACAGGTCCTTTGAATGTCCTGAAAATGAACAAATTGGGCAGAGGGGAGCATATGTCGCTCAGCTCGATGAAGCGAAGGCACCACCACAGGAGGTGGAAAATATGCCAGAAACTGGGGAAGCCTTGGTGTTGAACAAGGTATTATTAAAACCAGCTAAGGAAGTAGCTGATCAGACACAGAGGAAAGCATTGTTCCGGACTGTGTGCAAGTCACATGGGAAATGCTGCAAATTAATTATAGACAGTGGAAGTACTGATAATCTGGTAGCTACTGAAATGGTGGGAAAATTGGGTTTGAAGAAGTTGAAGCACCCAACTCCATATAGGGTGTCTTGGTTGTAGAAAGGTCACCAACTGCTGGTCGATGAGCAGTGTGAAGTAGAGTTTCATATTGGCAAGTACAAGGACAAGGTGACTTGCGATATCATGCCTATGGACGTGTGCCATATTCTGTTGGGCAAACCATGGCAGTATGATAGGAAGGTCGTCCATGACAAGGCAACAAATTGTTACAAGTTTATTAAAGATGGGATAAAGCATACCCTAGTGCCCATTAAGGAAGAGGATGCTGCAGAAACTAGTGGGACAAAAGCACTACTATTAGGCGGAAAAGAGTTTTTGTGACAGATGGAGGATGATGAGGTGAAGTATGCAGTTGTGCGAAGGCCAAAACTAGTATTGATCCATACTAAAGTCACTGACTTACCTAAAGAGATACATGACATGCTACAAGAGTTTAGTGATATTGTGGTAAACGATCTACCAGACAAATTACCACCAAACCGAAACATTAGTCACCATATTGATTTTATTCCAGGAGCCATTTTTCCAAACAAGGCTGCCTACCGGATGAGTCCAAAGGATAATGAAGAAATCTGGAAGCAGGTGCAGGAGTTGTTGGATAAAGGACTGATTCGGGAGAGTTTAAGCCCTTGTGCAGTTCCGACTGTTTTAGCTCCCAAGAAAGGAGGTGAGTGGCGAATGTGCACGGATTCCCAGGCCATTAACAAGATTACTATCAAGTACAGGTTCCCTTTACCTCAAATGGATGATATGATGGATTGTTTGAGTGGAGCAACGTACTTTTCAAAGATAGACCTGAAAAGCGGCTACCACCAAATCAGAATTCGAGAAGGTGATGAGTGGAAGACAACTTTCAAGACTAATGAAGGCTTGTACGAATGGTTGGTTATGCCATTTGGATTGAGCAATTCCCCTAGCACATTCATGCGGTTGATGAACGAGATGCTGAAGGAATTCATTGGAAAATTTGTGATTGTATATCTGGATGATATACTTATATTCAGCAAGACGAAGGAAGAGCATTTTTGACACGTGAGGTATGTATTGGAAAAATTGCAGCAGAATAAATTACTGATAAATTTGAAGAAATGTTATTTTTTCAAGAAAGAGTTAATTTATTTGGGATTTTTGATTTTTGAGAATGAACTAAAAAGGGATCCAAAAAAGGTTGCAGCCACAGTTAGCTAGCCGTCTCCCAAAAGTTTGTTTGAGGTACAGAGTTTTCATGGATTGGCGAGTTTTTATCGGAAATTTATTAAAAATTCTAGTGGGATTTGTGCACCTATGGTGGACACCATTAAGAAGGAAAATCAACCTTTCCATTGGACAGAAATGGCAGAGAAGAGTTTTTAGCTGCTCAAAAGGAAAACTACTGAAAAACCGATTTTGAGATTACCAGACTTTAACAAACTTTTTCAAGTTTGTTGTGATGCCAGTGGGACAGCCATTGGTGCAGTACTCAGCCAAGAGGACAATCCAGTAGCCTATTTCAGTGAGAAACTAAGTGAAAATAGGCAGAAGTACACGTCTTATGACAAGGATTTTTATGCAGTGGTTCAAGCGCTAAAGCATTGGAGACATTATCTGTTGGCCAATGAATTTGTCTTATTTTTAGACAATTTTGCATTGCAATATATTATGCAGTAGCACAAGCTGAACCATAAACATGCGAAGTGGGTGGAGTACTTGCAGAGTTTTAGTTTGTGTTGAAACACATCAGCGGTAAGCCAACAAAGTGGCAAATGCGTTAAGCAGGAGGAATTTTATCCTATAGGAAAGTACGATACAAGAATTAGGATTTGATATGAGGCAGATGCAGATTTTAAGGAAACTTATGAAGCTTGCCAAAATCCATTGTTGAGAGATAACAGTTCATGGCTAGACTATAATATGCAGGAAGGGTTGCTATTCAAAGGAGGGCAGTTGTGTATTTCAGAATGTTCTATGAGAGAGAACTTAATCCAGGAAAAGCATAATGGAGGTTTAACTGGGCATTTTGGCATAGACAAGACCTTGGATTAGTTGAGCCACTTTTACTATTGGCCGAAGATGCGCAGAGATGTACAGAGGTTTGTGACTAGATGCAAAGTGTGTCAGCTTGCAAAGGGACATAGCCAGAACACAGGGTTGTATACGCCCTTACCTATTCCAAACAGACCATGGGACTCAGTCAGTTTAGACTTTGTCTTAGGTCTGCCGAAGACACAACGGGGATTCGATTCCATCATGGTGGTGGTGGATCGTTTCACCAAAATGGCACATTTCATTCCATGCAGGAAAACCAGTGACGCCACACATGTAGCACATTTGTTCTTTACCGAGATAGTCAGATTACATGGCTTGCCGAAGTCTATTGTTTTGGACCGAGACATTAATTTACAGGACATTTTTGGCAAACCTTATGGAAAAAATTAGACACCAAACTAAACTTCAGCTCAGCTTATCATCCACAGACCGATGGTCAAACCGAAGTGGTGAACCGATGTTTGGGAAATTTATTGAGGAATTTGGTTGGAGAAAATTCACGACAGTGGGATCGTACGCTTGCACAAGAGGAATTTGCTTATAACGATTCACCCAACTGAAGCACAGGCAGTAGTCCTTTCCAGATCCTATATGGAATGCACCCACGTGGAGTACATGAGTTACAGGATTTGGGTCAGTTGGAGCGCAGGAGTGTTGATGGTGAATATTTCTCAAAGGCAATTAGTGATCTTCATGAACAGGTGAAGTTAAAATTACAAGGCAACAGCCAAAGATACAAGCAGAAGGCAAATTTGAAAAGGCGGGAGGTACAATTCAACGTAGGATACCTAGTATTAGCACACCTACGCAAGGAGAGGTTTCCTAAAGGCGAATACAACAAGTTGAAATGGAAAAAAATTGGGCCTTGCAAGATACTTCAGAAGTTTTTTGTGAATGCTTATGAATTGCAGTTATCCCTAGTTATTGGAATTTCACCCATTTTCAACGTGGCAGATCTGTACCCCTACATTATGGCAGATGAAGAAGACAGTTCGGAAAGACGAACATGAGACACCCAGAGTGTGAATGATTCGTGGATTAAACAAATGCCCCCAGCAAAGCCTCTAGAGATTAAACAGATCCTAGATACTCAGGTGGCCAGACGGACTCGAAGGAAAGAATATTTGCAGTACATAGTCAAGTGGAAGGGTCATCCTATTGAAGATAGTTCTTGGTTAGATGTTGGCCAAATTCAAAGCGTCGGGTACTCTATTGAAGAGCTCATGGACAGGAGCCATGAGTTTAATTTACCCCGGGAGCCTGATGCAGGAGCATCTGAGTGAACAAGCGACAACAGGGAAATGTTTTTATTTTTATTTTATTTTGAGAGACAGAGAGGAAAAGACTTTAAGTTTCTGTTTCATTTTGTTTCATTTAAAATTAAGGCCGACTCAGCCATTATTAGTTTTTAAAATTAGGCAAACAGATCAAGATAGGATTAGTTAGGAACTTGTTTGAAGAAATTGTCAAGCAACTGAGGAACAGTTCCTCAACTATAAAGAAACTGCTAATAATCTATTGAAAAGGAAAAATCAGAGACGATGGAGGCGCTGCCATCCAGAGAGGAGATAGAGCCCAGAAGTTGTAATTCACAATTATTTGAGTTTCTATAATAGCAAACAATTCAAAATCTGTCATTAAGGAAGTAGATTAATTTTCATTGCATTCCCTATGCATAGATGTTTCAAGCATCAAAATGAAAGCAAGACAGTGAAACCATTTATTCAAAAGATCTGAATAAGCATCGACAAGCATTTGTAACAGGAAGCATTTCAAAACCAAGAACCAAACAGAGGTACACCAACATATAGATTTCTTTTCTCAACAAAACAAAACCCAAGTACTATTATTTTCCGCATTCAAAATCATTTCCTGTACATTGCATTTTCATTTTTTTTTCATTCAACAAAATTCACTGTATAAACCCAATAATCTGGAAATCGTGGAGGGTTCCAAACCCATGAAAACCAAACACATTACGGTCCATAGGCTAGGCCTAAATCAAAAAACGAGGGCCTGAACACCTCGGTGATCACATACAGACACAAAGGAACCAAAACCCCAAGGGCATAGCCGATTACAGACAAGAGCAAGCGACAGAGAAATTGTAGACTAAACAAGAAACAAAGCAAGAAAGAAACCGCTACAGCCACGAAAAGACCCTACCTGAGTTTCCTTAAGCCCACGAACAGTCCCCAAGATGAAGTTGTGGAGCAGCGCTCCCTTGGAAGGGCCTACACATCACAACAGAGTAGGGAAATGGTCAGTTTGAGCCACGAAACCAAAAACAACAGTGAATAGCCAACTGGAAGAGGAACGAGGGTTTTTACCTGGAGGAGGATCGATTTCATGACGGAGGACGAGAGCCGAGACCCACAACTGAG
The DNA here is from genome assembly GCA_031772625.1 of Pinus tabuliformis. NCBI lineage: Eukaryota > Viridiplantae > Streptophyta > Pinopsida > Pinales > Pinaceae > Pinus > Pinus tabuliformis. Next base: position 666,185,186 of record CM062820.1, on the reverse strand, counting down.
GGTTTCCACCAGCAAAAGAGCCATGGATGTGTTCTTCCTGCTCACCAAGGAGCCAGAGGGTTAGAACCTCGAAAACAAGGGGTGAAATTGAAATTGGAAGGAGAAGCTTACCTGAGAGCGAGTTTGCCAAGCTGTCTCGTGCAACAGCTAGGCAGGAACCTGTGAATTTGCAGAGCCAAATCGTCACTAGACCCAACATCAACATACAAATCACCACAAACAGAGTAGAGATGAAGCTTGAAGCAAATGACAGAGACAAATAGACTTGCGAGAGGAAGAAGACCTGAAACCCTCCAAAAACTAGAGCAGTGAATTTCTAGAGAGAACGAGCAGAGGCACAACACCCACAAACCACAGAGAACCAGCAAAGCAGAACAAACCACCATACGGGACAAACAAGGCATGATACTTACCAACCATCGCAAGAACCAGGCGAAGGCACAAAGCACCCACAGAGCCAAACCAAAGCAAAAGAGAAATGAGTTCCAAACACCCTCGGCGAAAGTGATAATCCAAGGTTGCAAGCCCGAGGCCAGTACAGAGTAGAGGACAACATACAATAAAACCCATTAAAGTCACATACCAAAAACCCTGCCACCAAACTTAACTCGGAACCGAAAGAATTAAATGGTCACAGCCACGTGTCCCTCCTCGGGATCACCACCAAATAAAATGTTTAAAAGACCTTAAAATAATCTATGTTATAGTGGGAATCACTAATTAATTAAATTGAGTGAAATTAATATGCTATAAAAGAATCTAATAATGAAAAGATTAGAAGATAAACAAATTGATCTAAGTGAAATTAATTTTCTATGAAGAAATGAATTAATGTGAGCGAAGTTAATATGTTGCTCGTAAACATATTAGAAGACTAGCATAAATAGTTGGTTTCAAATTATTTAAAACGTTTTAAATGTACTTATTTGAAATAATACAAAAAAATAGGGTTATTTGTTTTAAATTATTGAAATCTTTTTATGCATGATTTTTGCCCACTATTGTAAAGGGAATTTTTTAGATTAGTCTAAGTGATGAATTTGGATCCACCTTCAACTTGTTACTGAAAAGTTGTTCAAAATGAATATAAACATTGATTCTAACATAATTTTAAATTGATTCTAACATCATTTTATTTTTTCTTGCATTTATTTTGGACAAGTTTTTTTATATTAGGGTATTAATATTTTTTTAAGAGACTTAGTTATAATTTAATGAGAAGTTGTATTAAATTAAGTCCAAAAGATTGAATTTTCTTATGTATAATTCCCCTTAAATGTGTGATGTTGATTTTGAATCCCTAGGTGTGGCACAATTTTTCTCTACAATTATTATGTGTGGGACTACCTTTCAAAATCCTTATATCTTACTCTAGCAAAATGATCCAGTGCATTGATTTAAAAAATGATAAAAAAGAACAATTTGAAATTATTCATAACCTCAATCCAACATTTAAAAAAATAGAAAGTAACAAAGTATAAATCTTTGACTCACTACTATGTATGGAAACAATAAGATAACCATCCAAACATAAATGGTAAACACTTGAAGTTGGAAATAATATAACATATACATGAAATAAAAATGTGAATTCTTACACTAGATTACACACTAGACTAAAAAATAAATAGTATCCATTAATACTTTAAATTTATTCATTGTGAGCTAATTATTAAAAAAATTTACATTGTCCATGTGTTTGACAATGTTTTTTGTATCAATTCACAATCAAGTTAAACAATCCAAAGTATTGAAATATGGATTCATTTAAACCAAATATTTATTTTACAAGATGAAATTTGACATTTATAAAGTGTGGTTGTTGAGAATATTTTCCACACTACACCAATTATTAGAAATGTGAGTGTGTGGGATTAAAGAAGTTGCTTAGGCAATAAATAAAGCAATGAATTATAATTGGAAATGCAAGTACATACAGAGACATTTGGTTTCATATTGGTTTGAGGTGAAAGAGTAGTATGTTAGATCATTGTTACACATTAATATGATTGACATGAAATTATTCAAATTATGGTCACAAGGTTGAAGGATGCCTTGGGCTTTAGGGGTAATATTACCTTTAGCTTCAAGAAGAGTGAGCCTTCAAAAAAGTGAGGGAGATAGCATAGCTCCCCAATCCATGACATTTATGTATAGATTTTCCATGTAAAAGATGTAAGAATCTTGGGCGGTTAACCCTCCAATGAAGATGCCCATGACCACCCAACTTATCTTTCCATTGCTCTTCTTGATGAATGCACAATGAATCATTACATTCACTTAAGAATTAATAAAATGAATAGTTTAAACCTTTAAAAACTACAATAAGGCCCATGTGGGTAATGTTGAAGATGTACAATAGATAAAATCAACAATGCATTGATTTTATTGTTTGTAGAATGGATACTAACATCAATTTTAGTATATGTAACACATTATTTTTAGTATATTATATTGCTTTCAATGTTTGTAAAATAGATAAAATCAATTTTAGTGCATTGCTTCATTTAACAACATAGATATCAATGTTCATTAAGTACACAATTTCCAACTAAGAGGCTTGTTGCGTTGATTTTATCATACTACATTGATTCTTAATGTTTGTACAATGGATAATGTCAAGTTTAGTGCTTTGTGCAATCATAATGGTTGACGTTAGAGAAAGTGATCATTAATGTTGGAAAAAAAGAGAGGTAGAGTATGACCTTTATTTCAATACCTCAAGTTAAGGATTTGAATATTCTTCAATTTGAAGCTCCTTTCTTATATGATGGATACAAAAAATGGGAAAGCTAGCAAGTGTGGTTACAAGAAAAGCTAAAGAATATTGAGAATATCATTCTATAATTGATCGATCATTAATTATATGTATCTTATTATTCAGCACTTTCATCATCAATCATTTTTATTTTGTTATTGTTTATCATATTTGTTATGTAATTTTTGAATTGATTTTTTTATCATACTTTCTAGGTTATAATCATACTTCGTAACTTTCAAAAGCTCATTTTCATTTTAAAAATTATAAATATACATAATAATGACCATCTAAAATCTTGGCATGGCCGTCCACCAGCGAAATCAAAAGTTTCAAGAAGGATCAAATCCCGCAAGATGCAAAAAATCTGCAATGCTTAAAAAAAAAAAATGGATCTTGAGGGATTTGATCCATCTCGAATCTTGATAGATTTAGAGTTAAGATGGTTCTAAGTTGGTTAAATAGTTAATTATTCCTTAATATGGATATCTCAACAGGTCAAACCTAAATTTAAAAAAATATTCTTTCAATTGAATGCTTTAATATATAATATGTGATAATTAATTTTATTTTTAATTGATAAAAATAAATGGAATTGTTCAATGAAATCTAAAGTTATTAGGAACAAGATGGTTCAGAATTTCATGGTTAAGAGGTTAAATTGCAACTAGGAATAGCATATGATTTTATATATGGGTGAAAGACGTTTGGTAGGAGTGGAAGTCCACCCCCTTACAAGACCACTAGCAAATTCATATGAAATAATTTTCTTTTAATAATGTTAATGAGCCACCTTACATTCACAAATAGTAGTGAGTGATGATTCTCCTCACTATTCTTTTACAACTAAGTTGTGGTAGGTTCATTAGCAAGTCATTTCAGATGTCATGGTTTTCCTTGAATGATGTTGATTAGCCACTTTACATTCAAGAATCATAGTGAATGATGAACTAATGATGATTCTCCCCACACTATCTATTTACAATTAAGTTATGATGTTTTTTTAGTTGACAATTGAAATATGATTGTTTAAGAGCTTGTCTTCCTTAGAAATAAAGAAATAAGTTAATAACCCAAAACTTAAAAGTATCTAATAAAAATGAAAATCTATAACTTTATAAACTACCAATAAATCATCTCAAGTGATATAATTAACCTCAAATAATAATAATATGTCAAACAATATTTATAAATAATAATAAAAAATAATAAAACTATTACTAATTAAAAACTAAATCATAATAACTTTTACCACTTTTAAATAATAATAATCATCATTACCATAAATATTAAAAACCAATTCTAAAATTATCAGCATAATATTAATATACGAACTATTAATATACAAACTATGTGGAAAAAAAACGTATCATTAACATAAATATTAAAAATCAATTCTAAAATTATCAGCATAATATTAATATACAAACTATGAGGGAAAAAAAGACGTTTCTTCTAGAACATCACTATTCTCGATCATGTCGCTGTGATTTAATATATTTATTTAACAAGCGTGTTCGACTGGCACGTTTTTTCGAAAATGTCTTATCACTGTGTTTGCTAAATTTATTTCTATAATTTTATTTTTCGAAAGAGATGTTTGAGCTACCCATTCAAAATATTAATTTACAGGTATTAAAAAATACCATTTTTAAAGAGAACTTTAAATTATCGTGCATGCCAGCAATGAAGAAAGTCGGCCATGGTTTGTTGACTTTGCTTCCACATAAAGCTGTAAATTTCATGAGGTATATTGGTATGGCAAATATTGAAAGAAATCCTGAAAAATTGTATTATATTAAAGCAAGCTGACAGTCAATCAATCCATAGTATCAGTTAAGGTAATAATAACCCCTAACAAGGGAGGGATTTCATTATACAAGGGCAACTATGGCGGTATATTCTACATATATCCTCCTTTCTAACTGAAATACATAAAAAGGAATTACAAAAGAATTACTTATAACCTAGCCTCAAGTGGAACTAATCTCCCAATTGATATGATACTGCTGCTGCTACCTCTGAAAGCAACGACATATATATTATGTGGTCTTCCTTCAAAAAGGATGATACAGAGCTCTGCCACACTTCAGTCATAAGGAAGGAATTAACGCTGCCATTCTATACAGAATTATCATCATGTGACTTAAAGCCATGGCCACCACCATTACCATAAGCAGTGTTGACAGCCCTTGGAGAAGTTTTGGACCTGCGTTGGAAGTAGATAATCCAGGTTGCCACTTCCAGGACTAGAGCAATTCCACCCAAAGAAGCAATGACAGCAATGTAGGCATGCTTCCACTTGTCTCCAGGTTTCAAGATGTCAAAGCCCTTGAAAATGTTTATTATACTCAAAATGAGAACAGAGTACCCAATAGCATAGTGGTACACATTCCAGTGTTTCCTGAACTTGTGATCCTTCTTTGGCCTCAAGAGAATTGCAAATATCTGCCAAGTTAATAGATACTCAGATAAGCATTTTCATGGAGGGACACACTAAGAACTCTAAGTTTTGCAATACTAATGATAATAATCATAACAACCAATGCAAACATTCATTACCTGCAAAGTTCCAAAGCAGAACAATGTAATCCCAATATTCCTGTGGGAATGGTACACTACCCCTGGAGAGTCGCTGCCCAGTTTAAGACCAGTGGCCCAACCAGACACCCCAAGAATATAACCTGCAGATTGGCAGAAGGCATGCAGGTAAAACCATGCAGGGTCTGCAGATTCAAACATTCTCAGGTATCTAGCAAGCATCGCTCCAATAGGCATCAATATGCCCCAACCAACAACATTAATGATCCCGTGCCTCTGGATTCATTCAAACAAATATCATATCAGGCACATATACAACCTTAATAAGAGATAAATAACAATAACAATGACAAAAATTAATTTCTTCAAGAAAGTAAATCCCAACCCAGAAAACTATGATCCAATGTACAGAAATTCCTATCATTGCAGAGGTGTTTTGGGTGACCTAGTGCAAAGAATACCATCGATCCAAAGCCCTGTGGACCACCAACATATTATTTGTTGGCAGTGAGATAGAAAGGACTTTATGTAAAAGATCTGCGCATAACGGGTCCTGATAGCTTTCAGGGATATGTTTAGCTTTCTATAGAGAACAAGTTGAATTGCAGAATTAAAAGTAGGTCTGTTATGGACTGAACTTTTCCACAACCTATGCCCCTCACCAGGGCTTATAGTTTCTAAGAATATTTGTAAGTTGGATTGCAGAATTAGAAGTAGGTCTGTTATGGACTGAACTTCTCCACAAACTATGCCCCTCACCAGGGCTTATAGTTTCTAAGAATATTTGTTGGGACTGGTCCTGAGATTTTTTTCCAAAATAATGTGAAAATGGGAGTGTTTGAATCTTTTTTAATGGTGGAAATGGTTTCAGTACTCTTAAGAATCCAACACTTAAAATTCAAGAACCTCTAGAACACCTAAAATTCTGAAATTTGACAGCTATACTGAATTTCATCAAAATAGTGCTGGAAAAACCATTTTGTCCAGGTAAAATCGTTTTCCAGGTAAAATCGTCGTCACCAGTTTAGACTACGCTTATTTGTTGAGCCTAAGTTTAAAAATAACCATTCAAGGCCAACTCTCTCTTCCTGCATATGGTTGGTTAGAATGTTCGAATTTAGCGTTTGACATGGATAGGAATATGGCATGTACCATCCTAACAATTAGCCCCAAAACCCGGCTTCCCAAAGAGGACAAGTCACAGTAGACAATGAACCAGAGCATTCCTATATTTAATAAAAATGGCATAGAAATCAGAGAGTAAATAAAGAGTCGGAGGCCCAAATGTAACTGTAGTAGTTTATACAACTTACATCTTTCAGAGTCTTATGAGAAACGACAGCGCCACCAGAGGAGGCTCCAGTTTCGAGATCTATCTGTTTGGCACTGGCCAAATTGGCCGCATTCATGGCGTGGGCCTGGGGAACCAGTCCGTTAACTGCACTGCCCACTTGCCACACATGATTGACAGTTGTTTTATTTGAAGGAAGCGTGACTGTTGCAAATATGATGATATGACCGCTGTTCTCGATGATGACACTCTTGTCGCTCACTGTGATGCTAATACTAGAGGGCTGCGGAGAACTTTGTGTATCCTTGATATTGTAAGTACCAACTACCGCTGATCCATTGGAATGCTTGAAGGCAATCAGAGCCTGTGTGCCAGCCATTTGTGCAGCCGTTGGGTTTATACCCCAAGCTACCCACCCAGCAGAGGCCGCAGGAGTGGCTCTGAAGCCAATCGCGATTGACCCGTTCGCAGGAAAATAAGTCCATGCCAGAGTAGCACTTAATGAAGGCAAGTCATTACAGCTAGTAAATGTTTTGGTCCCGCTAGTGCTCTGTAACGATTTACTGCAAGTCTGTGCCGATGCTTGCCAAGCCAATATCACCACCAAAGCAAAACCCAACAGTGCGGAATAAGCACCCATGTTTGCAAAATCGATCAAATTCTCAGCAGCAGCAGAGTCGAACGCATAAATCTGCTTTGTGGGTTAGAAAAAAGAAGCAAATAAGCTTTAAATGAATAGTAAACCCCAAATGAAAAAACAGGCTCTGAAACTTAAACTCGTGGCCAAATGGGTTTGATTCCAGAGGAAGCCTGAGATTGTGAAACAAAGGCAAACTGGTGTTGTAGAACAAGAGGAGGGGTGGGTCGCAATAAATAAAGAGAGACTTGGAGCCAATTGTGGGGAAATGTCTAAGGATTGAATTGGCGTGTGCAGGTAGGAGAGATGGGGTGGACCGACGACTGATAAAGAAAGGAAAGGGAAAGGAAAGAGCAGCCAAAGAACGCGTTCGCAGACAACACCGTTCACCCACCCAACTCATTCGATCGTTGATCCGTTCAGCGATGGAAGCTCCCATATTGACCAATTCCAACCGCCAATGAAAAGGAAAAAGTAATGGGGTCGACCCGGGGGGCGTAAGCATAGGCGTAAGGCTACTCAGAGCTTCTACTACTCTTCTGTATGTATGTACGATATTAGTTAAGGAGTGGGTAATGGGTGCTTGACTGATTAGACAATTTACCAACTCTGTCTTACCAGTTACCATTCTTTTGCTTTCCCACCACTTGACCTCTTCCTCCTCCCCCCTCTTTCCATGTGGATGCTTCTGGCTGGTTTAAATATTTCCCCACTGGAAGTTTCCATTGTTTTGTTTCTTCCTCCTTGTGTCAACTCATGCATTCTTGCTTCTTGCTTCTTGGTGTGAAAGAATTCATTGATACGTTTACTTCTACAGTTCCACCAACCATACCAAACCAAACCAGTTCGTTGCTCTCCATTATTTGCCACCTCTGCACAAACAAGGTAGCCGGTGTAGGGGAAGGTTTGTCTTGTTATGGGTACTCAATATGGTATAATGCCAAATGGGCATCTTTTAATGTTAATAGCCGTTCATATAAATGTAATTTTTCTGGGTGTACACACTTCTTTGAATGTAAAACACTGTCCTTGTCAATGGGAGTGGTTGGGATGGGCTTGCTAAATGGCCGTAAATGCGTTTGGCTTATATGATCACCTTGATTTACCAAAATCCAATTGTCAGCCTATATTATATACAACCTCGCCCATTTACTGTTCATTGGCAAGCGAGTTATTTTCAGCCTTTGGGATAGGGTGTTCTTATATAAATAAAAATTAGTTTCAATAACTTCAACATATATATTTTAAGTTTATTAGAAAACGATCTAATTTTGGGATCACCAGCTGAGATGGGGTGCATATATAAATAATATATAAGCAATGGTCTAATATTTGATATATTTTAAATGTGTAATGAAAGGGTCTAATCAGTAAATAAAAGAAAAATATTTTAAAATGTTGGGAGAGAAGGAAGAGAGGAGAAGAGATATAAATAACATGAAAGACAAAAATATTCGAGAAGGAAGAGCGAAAAAGAGATATAAATAGAATGAAAGGGGAAAGTAAAATTAAATTAAATTAATGGTCAAAAAATTAAAAATCTAAAAAATTATTAATAAAGTTAATATAATAATTAATAATAAGTTATAAATATTATTAATATATATTATAAAATTAATAAAATAATTAATAATGAGTTATAAATATTATTGATATTAATAATGTAATATTAATATTGTTATAATTTATTAATTATTAATAATAATTAATATTAATATATAAATCATATATTTTAATAATAAATTATTAGTATTAGTATTATATCTATTAAATGGAAGTCTTGTATCTAAGAAATGAATTATTGACATAAGTCTTATATCTAATAAATGAATGATTAATATTAGTCCTATGTTTTATAATATAAATGTTAAACTTAGAATGAATTATTAATATTAATATTAGTCACATACCTAATAATAGACTATCAATATTAATAGTGTCATAATATTAATATTAACCCTATTAATATTGATAATGTGATAATAGAGATGAATTAATATGTTTATGCCGAGAATGAATTGATATGACTCTCGAAGAATGAATGAACATAAAAGAAAGGAGGGTAAGGGACAATCAAAGGGAAAGAAAGGAGGGGGTGTGAAGGTACGACAAGGAGAATCTAGGGCAGAGACATCAATAAAGGGAAACATATACTCAAGGAAAAAAGAAACTAGGGGTTGATGAACTAAATGATAAGAGGGAACCAATTACTATTTACCTCTAGTCCACCATCTTGATTGAGATTGTTTGGATGTCTAAGTATCTCCAAAGCCTTTCTAAATCTTCTTCTAAAATAGTAGTCGTCTTTGGAGACGATCTCCATGTTTTCAAGACAGATATGGTGTTTACTATGGAAGGAGTGTTTGGCAAGACTAGAAGTGTGGGTGCATTGATTTTTTATGTTTGCTCCATGTTCTTTTATTCTTATTTTGAAGGATCTCCCAGTTTCACCAATGTAGCACATACCACAAGAGCAATCAATTTTGTACACTCTCTTGAGTTGATGTTGGTCAATGTTGTCTTTTACGGATTTCAATTTTTGTTTAATCGTCTCTAATGGTTTGAACACAGAACCAATATTATTTTTCTTAAGAACTTTATCTATTTTATTAGTTACACGATGGATGTATGGAAGGTGTGCTTTCTCAATAAAAGGTTATGAGTTTGTTGAGTTCTGAGGAGAAGTCTTCCTTATTTTTGCTCGCTTGATGGCTTTAAAGATATCTTTGTTTTGTAGCCAATTTCCCCAAAGACCTTTATAAGGTGGTTCAATTCTTGTTCTAAGTGTTTAGTATCAGATATCTTTACAACTCTTAAGGCCAAGGTGTTCAAGATCCCAATTTTCTAAACAAGATAGATGTGAGAATATGCATGGAGATAACTGTGAGTATGTGTTTTTTTTTTTCTGAATACTCGATGTCCTAAATTCTCATCATCTTGTCTTGCGATTAATACATTAAGGAAGGGAGTACTATTAGTGTCTTCAAGTTCCATTGTGCACTTGATGTCATTTGATATCCCATTAAAGTGCTACAGGAATTTATTGAGTTCCTCTTTCCCACGTCATCATTTAACATTAGTGTCATCGTTGTACCTTTTCCACCTAAATATTTTGGTTGTAAAATTGGGTAAAATTATTTTTTAATGAGATATTATTAATATTATATCATTTTTCTCAAAAATTGTTGTATTTTGGTGATGTTGAATTATATAAAATATTAGCCCATGGGGAATAGAATAGACGTGATAGGGTGTACTATTAAGGCACTTAATGTTGTGAAGGTCACTGGTTCAAAACTACGTGGGAAAAAATCCAACCATGTTAATGGTTGATGTGGCTTAGGCCTAGTGTGGTCCTCGGGAGATTTTGACGGCTTAGATGCCCTTGGGTCGCAATTTCTCAAGTCAAAGGTTCAGCGCACAATTATACTCACACAACTTAGCAAAGATATATATATATATATATATATATATATATATATATATATATATATATATATATATATATATATATATATAGGTTGATAAGCATGCTTATTTTGGAGTAGGGGTTCTAGAATTTTAATTTAATTATAAATAATTATTAGGTGGATGGTAAGGATTTAATCTCCATGGAATATTCTAGAATATTCATAATAGTACACACAAATCAAAGGTTGAGATTTATCTCCAATGTAGTTATGCATTTTTTTCCTTTTTAATCAAATTGATTAATTAAAAAAGACTCTTATATGAACAAGTGTCATATAAAGTGAGATATGATTTTTTGGGCATGTGGTATTGATAAGTCACGGTGTTGGCCAATATCATTGTAACAAAGCCTAATTGTAGATTAAAAATTTCTATGGTAAATTCGGGGTAAGTGTTTTGATTATTATATCTACAGATTAAGAACTTCCATAGTAAATTTAGAGTAGTTATTTTGATTATTGATATCTATAAACATTTACCTTCCATTTAATTTATCTGATTAAATTAGTTTTAAAATCATCAAGTAAATCAATCTTAACATTTTTTTATTTTTTAAAAATAAATTTAGTATATATAAAATCTTTATTTTTTAAAATAAATTTAGTATATAGAAAATCAAGTAAATGTATCTTATACATTTTTTATTTGAAAAAAAAGAAAAACTTTGAATATAAATAATGGAAAATTTTTAATGAAAACAAAGTTTGGGAAAAACAATTCCTTAATAAATATTAAGTCCACTCCAAATATGAAGAACTAGAATACATCTAACATTTTATGCTTTTATTATTAAAGTAGAGGTGAGATGTTTCATACACTTATTTATTAATATATTTCATTTTTAAATAAAATGATTTTGTTAGATATTATTTTGGGATTCAACTGCATTAAGTAAGTCATTCATCTATGGCCATTTCCATGAGAGGTAGTCATAACTGACTAATTTCTCATGATTTTTAAATAGTTCACTTAACACTCATTACATCGAGTGATGCTCATGGGGGTGGACTTTGGTGAACGTTTTTTTTTACACAAAAATGAGTAATTTGATATTAAGTTACAACAAATACATGTGGGTTACATCCTCGAAATTCAAAACTAACCAAAATTTAGAGAGATAACTAGCCCATTACATAAAAGGACCCAAAAACAAACTAACAGTAGACCCGATTATAGCAGGTTTGCAAAATTGCAAAAAGATGAAAACAAGGAAAATTTTAAGAATGGAAAATTATCTTGAAGTTTAAAAAGATTGGCAAACCTCACTAGTCCCTAATATGCAAACTATAAAATGCTTATTGATGTATTTGTAAAATTATTCAAATTTATGATGAGTTTATATATACTCTCTATAGCGATTTTTAAGGTAAAATAATTTTATATTGTAAAATTTGGGCAAATCATTTTTATAAAAAATGGAAATTGGCGAATCTTTTTTTTGGAAAATTTATGCAAAATTAGCCCACCTGTGAATATTAGCTCCTAAAATTTTCTATGGACAAAAAGCCACATATAGGGACAATCCTGAAATATAATCATTTTTAGTTGGCCTATTGATATCTATGCCCTGCTTGCTTGAATCATCCTGGTGTTGGTCGAGACTTGTGGGTACATATTTGCTAAGTTTGAGGTCCATTATAATGTTTTGGAGTGTGTCTACTTCATATGTCAAGTGGGAGATCTAGTGTTGGAGAGTTAATAACTTGTTAGTGAGATCCACCTGACTGTGATACATTTGGCAATATTTGACTTACAAATCATAATATGCCCTATGAAGAGATTCATGAGTAGACAAACAATGAGAGCATGGGCTTGCAGCTGAGGAGGACTTTGAGTTAGAACCATAATTCATGAGAGCACACTGAGCAAGACTTCGACAAGGCTCGATAGCAAATGGAAGTAACCCAAGACACCCCACGATGGCTTCAAGGCAATGATAACTAGAGAACTTTAATTCCACTTTTTTGAACCTTAAATTGTATGAAACTTGAGCCCAAATGATATAATAACCATGTAAGATTTCAAACGGCTCTGCAGCAAAGGCTAAGGTTGACTTTGAAGCAGGAATAAAAAAATTGCACCACCACCACTGAAGCGGGGTCATGCATAAAACTCTAGGGAAGTAGGACAACACAACTGTTGGCCTCAAACCACCTTTCTAGATTCCAATTAACATCCAAGGCACCGAGAGAAGAGCCTATAACCCTACATTTTCCATCCAAGCGGAATTGAGTGCAGAAACCAGAATTGAAAACAGGAAAGAAAGAGGTACCTTCCAAAATTGGAGGCCTAGACCAGACTGAGGATGACATAAAAATGAAGCTCTGACTCTATCGGGGAGGCCTCCGAACCAGTGGGCCCTGATCTCCACAATTCCCACGAATTGGAGTGTATAACCCACAAATTCACCACCCAAAAGAGAAGCAATTGAAACCTAAAGTGAAGCTCTTTGTAGAGATGTCAGAAGATTAGTTGCCTTAACACCATAATTGAGTCTTGAGGCTGAACCAAAACCAAATTCACAAACCACTGAGGAGACGACGCACCTGGAGGAACAAACACAAACATGAATGGAACTAAGGTGAGGCACCATCCTGATTTAACACTGCTTCCCTTGTTAATCCACACGAATCTCATCCTTAGGACATTAAATATCCTTGCACATCGTCCAGAGAGATCCATCATTATTTTAAGAGGAATACATTTCCAAGAATAAGGTAAATAAATATAGTTAATACATCTCTACTTGGTTGTTAGATTTCTTTCCTAAGCCCATAAATTTTTTACCTATATCATTCCATTAATATTAAATAAAATCCCCTCTGCCACCTCTTTTTAGTAAACAATAATAATATATTTTATTATAATATATAATAAATAATAAAAATTCCTATCAACTAAATAAAATTATAATTTTAAATAAAATTGTAATAATTTTTTTCAAAAATATAACATTTATTTTATTTTAAAATATATATAATAATATATATTTAATTCTATATAAAATGTAATTTTATATACTTTTCATAAAATAAAAATAGTTTATATTTATATTTATTTTTTTATAAATATATTTATTATTTATTAATAAAACTAATAATTAAAAAAAACAATATTCTTGAAAAAATATATTTCTAAAATATTCCATTTATGAAAAACTAAGATATCATACAACGCTCCTCTCTATCACTTAAACTATATTTAAGTTACTAATTTAAAAGACGTTAATGTGGATTTTGATACATTTATATGTAAAGTATCTTTTAATACAACGAAAAACTTATCACCATCTTACAACGATTACATAATTAAATCCAAAAAATTGGAAGTTTAAGTTACTACTTTAAAAGACATGATTGTGGATTTACATATGACATCTTTGGATAGAACCAAATACTTATCATAAAATGGTTTTATAATATTTTCATTTTTTATTTTTTCAAAATAATATATCACCGAATATTTGAATGTGTCTTAAAATGATTTCACAATTTAAAATAATTAATAAAAATTACTTTTAAATTAAGTTATAATTAAGAGATTTGAATTTTAATTTTTTTAAATAGATTTTACATCATTTCAATAACAAATGAAATTATCCCTAAAATTTTAAATAATAATTTTTTTTTTTTTTTTTTTTATCGGTAACTATCAAGTTTAATCCACGGGAGACCCAGGATCAAACCTCATGGCTGCCACTATAACACCAAGAGCATAACCAACCACCTGCAAGTCGGGTATACTAAGATCCTATGATTTTAGCAAGAGCACACCCACGGGAGAGGGTCCGCCTCAAGGTCATACCTTATTTTTTTCAAAGAACAACCTGGTAAAGATAATCTATGAGCGTTCCTGAAAAAAAAGAAAGATAATCTATGAGCGGAAAAAGTACCAGGGGATCTATTAAAGTGATGTATAACTATATATTATAAACCAGTTGGCTTTTATGAATTAAAGCGTGTTAGGTAGTCTGTTGTGTTTTATAGTATATTAGGAATTATATATAGAGGTGTTTTTAGTAGGTTTTAAAATGGTTTTTGTTTGATTAAGGGTTATTTTTTTGTATGAATGAAAACAAATAAGTTAACCGTTTAAGAGACAAAAGGATTTGGGGAGTGAAAAATTTACCCTTTAAAGATTACTAACAAGGTAATTACAAGTAGTGTGGTTTTTATTGAATAATAGTGATGAGTCAATTTGCATTCACCAATATTAACAAGTAATATTTGTCTTCAAGGTTAATTTGACAATTAAATTATAATAGGTTTTTGTTTGATTAAGATTTTTTTTTTTGGAGTTGTCTTTAGTGCGATTTTTTTGGAGTTTCCAGTGCCAGAATTCGGCGGAACAAATTGTGGTGAAATCTTGATTTGGGTTATTTAAACTAGTTTTTTGACTATATATATGGATTCAACACCCTGGAAAACCTCTAGGGCACTTCTATTGTGCAGGTTTACCCATCAAACTTGTGATTTCAATGAATTCCTACTGGATTTTAGAGAAATTAGACCGGAAAAATCCACCAGAAAAGCTTCCAAAAAGTCGTACTAAAGACAACTCCATTTTTTTTTTATTAATGAAAAGAAATAAGTTAACAATTTAAGAGACAAAGAGTGAAAAACCCGCCCTTTAAAGATTACCAACAAAATAATTACAAGTGGTGTAGTTTTTATTGAATAATAATGATGAGTCCACTTGCATTCACCAATAATAATTAGTAATATTTGTCCTCAATATTAATTTGACAATTAAATTATAATAAAATTTTCACTGGTGTGTATATATATAACTTTAACTTTTTATATTTAAATATAAAACATATAATTTAAAAATGCATACATTATATTTTATTGTTTATTATAAAAGGTATATTATGGAAATTATATTTAATTTCTTACTTTTATTATAGTCTTGAGCGTTTCTTAAATATGTAGTTATATAATTTAATATAATAATTAATATTAATGAAGTTTTATAAAACTTAATAAACTTTATAAAATTTAAATAATTTTTATAAAATTTAAGGAATATAAATTAAGATAATCCTGAATTAAATTGTTTTAGTTTTGTTTATCGTTATTTATATTTATAATAGTTTTGAGTTGAAGTTTTCATTTGAATTTTATTTGAAAGGAAGATAAATATTTTTTAATTTTATTTTATTATTATTATTAAATTTTAGTTAAATCATTTTCATAAATTATTGTTTTGAGATTGATATATTTGATATAAAAACTAATTTATATTATTAATACTTTTAATATAAGAATTTTTTTTATTAATTTAATTTTTTTTTTATGATATTTTAAATTATTTTGATGATAATGATGAAGGAGGTTAATGTCCACTGAGATCAAAACCTTTAAATTATAAAACAAGAACTTTAAATTATAAATTTCATTAAAATAATTTAAAATTAATTTTTATTCATGGTATTTATCATTAAAATAATTTAAATTATGATTTGTATTTATAGTATTCATTATACTTATGAAAATTTAAATTTTGTTATTTATTTTAAATTATAAGAAAGAATAAGAGGAAAATATGAAGTTAAATATTGCTTAAAAAATATACAAACAAATATGAAAATGAAATTTTTTAATATTATAAAATTATTATGAAAAACATATTCATGGTATAGAGCTTAGTTGTGATTCATCTAAGTAGAAATATGAACGTAAATTGATTTTATACTTAATTATAATCTATATTTCAAATGAAATAAATGTAAATTGATTTCATATCTTTTTTTTCTTTTTTCTTTGGTAAACTTAGTATTTTGTTGAACAATTAGGAGATAACATGCACATCATATGTATTTCGGTTGTGTTTTGCCACATGGTAACGAGATCAATGGAAAAGATATAAAAAAAATTTGGTCCAAAATCTCATATATAGCTAAAAAAATGTGTATCCATATCATGCCTCATAATGTTTATGTTATGAATATAATTTATATAAAAATAAAATAAATATAAATAATAAATAATCATAATAATGATTAATTAAATAGTCATTAGTTAAATGAAAGGCGTGTCTAAAGGACATGACCATTCATGAAGGGGCACTTGCCTAGATATATAAGCAGACCCTCGTTGTAACATTCAATCATCCTTGTGCATTCATCTTATTAATAAAAAATATTATTTACGATACATTGTGTATTTTACATTTTAAGGTACAACAAGAATCAACTTTGTTGTTATAGTGGTATCAAATTCGTTCGACCCTTGGACATTATCCACTACACAATCTACCATCAAGATTAAATCCTGAAATTATGGAGGCATATTTTGAAGAATTAAGCGAGTCTCATAAATCTAAATTTGAATTGTTCAGTGAAATTCAAGAATCATTACAACAGATAAAAAGATCAATTATAGAATCCTTGAAGGCTTTTAAAACACCAAATTTAATACCTATAATAGAAACTAACATTAGTGTCAAGGAGGATGAGTTTGAGCAAGTGTTTTGGAAGAAGTACATGACAGAAAGGGATGATCAAATTCATGATATCGATGTACTAGAATCAATTTTACAGCCCCTTGTTAATGCAAAGCCTCAACTCTACACTCGAGATGATGTGACTGGACCGTGGGAAAGAAGACCTGCAATTACATTTGGGATATACAAACACAACCAAGCTCAGGTCTTTCTTTCTTAGGTATTTGGATGATGGTCGAGTCACCACTTAGTACCTCGTCTTCCTACGTCAGGCTCGTCACTTAACATCCCTTCCCTTCTTACTTTCCTTCTCTTCTAAGCGTTTGTTAGCACCTGGCTTAAGAAAAGCACTAGCTATCGCCTGGCCTTGGAAGCAAGCATAATAGCATGTATAATAAATTGATATAGATTCTCCCATGCTTTCCATTCGTAAACGAACCGACGACCCCCTCAACCCTATATCTTCTATAATAGATATAGGACAGGGAAAAAATAATACCAAATATTGATATGCAAAAATTGACAACACATAATTCTGTAGAATGAAAAGTGACCGACCATAACCACATATGTCATTATCAAATGGAGAATCACAACCACAAGTATCATCATCAAATGGAGAAGTTAGTGTTATAGAAAGGGATGCATCCAAAGTCATTGATGGCATTAATGTAAATATGTCATATTCCAAACCTCCTGTTGTGGATAAACTCCTTGAACCAAGCCTTGCTAAGCTTTTTGTCACAGTACCACCAAGTATTGATAATGATGGTCTTGAAAGTAATTCTTCTACAGGAACGGGGGTTTTGATCTATCATTCTAAGATGCTTGAACTAGTTGTGGCTGACAAGAATACAGTGCCCATTTCTGTATCAAATATTGTCATAAGATTTCATGCCTACCAAATTGAGATAAGTAGAGATGTTTTCTTTCTGCACCCTATACACAACTTTGCATTAGTAGAATATGATCATCTGACACTAGGTCAATCTGGGGCTATAATAGTGCATGGAAATATTTTTTTTCCTAAACCTGCTTTGCGTAAAGGTGATGCAATATATCTTGTTGGGTTGGATTGGAACTTACAAGTTTCATCATGCAATTGCATTATGTTGACGGGCCGAAATTCTTTGCCAATAGTAAAGGGGATCTCCCTAGTGTAGGATCCCAACTAGACACTGCACCGTTTGATTTAAGGATCCCATCTGATGAGTTGAGCTCGCTTCAGACAGAGGTGGGATATAGACTCAATTAAACGCATGAAATTCAATAAATACAAGGAAATAACCGACAAAAGTTTATAACATGAACACCATGAATAACAAGATTATAAATAACATAAACCTTACATAAAGTAACTGTTAGCAGACTTCAGATAAGATTCATGTCTATATAAGAAAGTGCTCAACAACTATAAAATAGTTCACAGTAATCAAGCATCTATAAGCATAAGCGAGCACACAGTCTACAGTAAGATTACGCCAATATCAATGAAACAATTCACCAATAGAAGCATAGAGTTAGCAAGTCATATACCATCCATGCGTAACAAAACAAAGTTTGTAGCACAAGACAACACATGAATAGACTGTGTATCAAAGAAATCTCAGGAACATTCGATCCATCAAGAAAATAATACCCATGGCACCACGACATAAAAGATTTTTGTAATCCAATAGTGGAAAATAACAATTACTCCTTGCATATATCATAAGAGCATAAGTTCTCTCAAAACAATATTGTCCCAAAATAAGTCCTCAGCTAAAAGTCCTTTACAATGTGTCATGAGGGTGTATTTATAAAATGAGGGTGACCTTTGGCCTACCCCTGACCTTTGGGCTTCCTCATGACCTTTCAACTACCTAGTGACCTTTAGACTTCCTTATGACTCTTTACATTCCAAAATTGTTCTATCCTATCCTAATTTTCCAAAATCACAAAATAAGCAAACATCTACTCTATCAACTTAACAATAGAAAGTTCGGGAATGTCTAGGTGGAGTTTCTCCATTAGGTAAGTGCGCCATAGCTTGTATTCGGATGCAATGGGGGTGATATGTGGTTGTTCTTCGTTATGTCTGTACAGACATTCGAGGGCATTCGAGGGCATTCGATATGAGAGTGGTCCTTTTGGAACTCACTTGATTGCCAAAGGCTACCAGTTTTGTATACATCCTTACTGGTTCAACCACATAGTGTGTGATATTCTCCTTTATAACGGGCAATTCATCTACGCGGGTGACCTGTCTATATGTGTCAACGAATTCCTGAACTTCCTGTGAGATATCTTCCTACTTTCTCACATGCCTGACTTCTCTGATGGATAGGACTCCATGGACCTCGATCATTGATTCCAGACCATTGAAAAGGTGTCTATATGAAGCCAACACTCTATCTACATCTTTGGCTAGTTTGTCCTTTGACTGGATCTTGATGCGTAGCTAGACTTTGGCATTTTGCATGGTGATCCAATCCTTCTTCGGGACTACCGTCGGTGCCCCCGGATACTTGACGGACCACTCATGTATACTATCTAGAGTGGTAATGAATTCCTTTAACATAGCAACCCTCTCTTTTGTATGGGTTTGTATGGCCAAGATCGGTGCCACTGTGTGATGTAGTTTTGACATCTCTTCATAGACCATCTCCATGGCTTCACTGAGCGTCTCAGCGTCATCTTTGATTGTTGCTCGAAGTTCAGTTGTACTGGAATGTACTAAGTGGAGGGATGCATTTTCTTCCTATTCTCTTTTCATGTATTTCTCTGCCTTAACGGCCTAAGCTTCTGCTCCAATGCGTGAAGCCCGTTTTGGAGCTCCATTATTTGTTTGCTCATCATAGCCACATTATGTTTAGCTGTAGTCACAAATGTAGTTCTAGCCAAGGCAATCATCTCAGGAATAACTATGGTGTCAGGAACAATCTCTTTAGATGTGGTGACAAATAAGGGTTCTGTAGGGTTTCTAGCATAACATTTCCTCCTCTTCTGCTTGATTTTGAGGCTAACTTGGTCAAAGGTGAGCTTGGTGACATCTAATATCTCTTCTTCTTCTTCTTTACAGAAGCCCAGCTCTTGGAAGGGCAGATGTCCTCCGATGAGGGGAGTAGAAGGAGGAACATATAATGGAGCTAGTTCGACTTGTTTTGTGTTCGGTTTAGTTGTCTTACTAATTTCTCCCTGCTTCATCTTTCTCCTTTCCTCTTCTTCTCTTTTCCTCTGTTCTTCCTCTAACTGCTTCTTCTATAGCTTAGCTTGCTCTTGTTTCTTCTTGAGCTGCTAGGTTTGCTTGAACTTTTCTTCTTGTTCCTTTAGTTCTTGTTCTCACTTCTTCTTCCCTGGCTATCTTCTCTTCCTGCTGCTTCTTCTTTTTTGTCTCTTCCTTGGCTCTTTGTTCTTCCTGCTGCTTTTCCTTTAGTTGCTTTTCCTTTCTTCCTCTTCCTGTCGCCTCCTATTTTCAAGTTGGCCCTCGTCACTTGACCCTTGTCATTTCTTGATCTCTTCCTCCCTTTTCATCTTGAGCTTTTGTTTCTTCTTTTCTAGGGTTGCGTTGCTTTGTTACAACGTTTCATCATCTTCCCCCTTTTCTGGGTCACTTCGAACATCTTCCACCTCTTTCTCCTTCTGCTTCTTAAGTTTCACTGTTTCTCTTGCTGCTTCTTCTTCAAAGTGGATGACCTCTCTCGCAAACTAAAATTCTCCTAGGAGTTGATAAGCCTGATCATTGGGTAATTATATGAGCCTTAATTCACCTCCTAGCTTAGTCAAATCAACTATTCTCACAACTTATTGCATACTTTTGATTATATTTTGTTTATGAGATGAGTTAGAGTTGGATATTTTGCTTTGTGGTCTAATGTGCATGTAATACAGGAATAAAGTATAAAAGCAAGGAAAAATGTAGGAATAAAGGATAAAAGAAAGGAACTGTGGCAAAGACCTTGGTCAAAACTCGAATGGGACAAGGAAGAGGAATTATAGGAGGCAAATCCTCCTCATTTACTACCCCTCTATTCGAATATTCCTCCATCATCTCAGAGTGAAAACAGCCAAATCATGAGGACTAAAAGACAACCGAGAAAGTGAAAGTGACAGAAACCAGTTTATCTTGAGTGGGGAGCCAAGCCTCCCTAATGGGAAGGAAGTCGTTGGAGACTTCAGATGTATAAGTAGAGAGGCTTAGGACCTCATTAGGATTTAGATTCTTATTGTAAAACTCTACTTTATTTCTGAGCTGCAAGACTTGTAACAATTTGTTATGTAATCCATGGTTTTTATAATAAAGATGAGTTCTGTTTTGAGCCAGCACTGAGTTAACTCAGAGGGTTGAAGCTCTTGGGTTAGGGCCCAACCCGAGCAACCAAAGCTCCTCTTTATTGTACATGTATGCTAGCATAGATTTCTGGTTCTGTTCATTTGCTTAAGTAACTTCTTGGTTTTCTGTTCATTTTCTTAAGTAGCTGCATTTCCATTACAGCAGTATAGCATAGCTTCCTGGTTTTCTGTTCATTTGCTTAAGTAGCTACATTCCCATTACAATAGTGTAGAGTAGATCGGTTGTGCTTTAGTTACTTCCATTTGTGTTTTTTTTTATTATCAAGTTAGCTAGGAGAAAAGGATCACCATAAGGTTGTCCACAGGTGTCTTGGCCTCGCCTCCTCCCTGTGGGACCATGACTTGAGGAAGGGACCCATTAGCAATCCCAAAACATAGGTTTCTAGTTCTCGCATGAGCTTTGGAGTTTGTTGTTTGATGCAGTTACTTGTTTCATTTCATTATCATCGTTTTCCCTCACTCTCGGTCCACCCTCACCCTCACTGGTTTTTCTGTCATTTTCATTTGAAACCTCCTTCAGCATGTTCTTCATGCATCGTTTCCTCATCATCCGATCCACAACAAACCTGACCAATCACCGTCCGATTCATTAGTTTACCCAACGACCATCGCGCGCGAAGTCTTCCACCTACTTTATGCGCTCTAATCTCCACCATCCATATGTCTCTTGATCCAACGGTTATCACATCACCTCAATACTTTATGCGCCCCAATCTCCACCATTGATCTGTCTAGCCTGATTCGATGGCTATCACACAATCTCACGTGGATTCTTGCACGACCGTTACCTGCCCGAGAGCACACAAGAAAAGTGGTTTTCCCATGCTACGTGTCACCCAGTTAGGCTAATCGTGTGAAATTTCAAAATACAGCTTATAGCTTTGAGGGCGCGCGAGAAACTGCTTACCGCCTCTGAAAACCCGCTCCATCATTTCCGCACATTTCTTTCGCGATAAGATCTCCGTCGTTCATTTGCCAATTAATCTTGTTCGTCCATCCATTCACTTAATTCCTCGCGATAAGATCTCCACCGTTCATCTACTTTTTTACCCTATTCGTCCATCTATTCCCTAAATGGCCCGCTATAAGATCTTCGTCGTTCATCCTGTTCATTAACCCTATTCATCCATCTATTCACTTAAGCCCCCGTGATAAGATCTTTGCCACCCATCTTCTGTTCGTTGATCAATCCAATGGTCCCCATGCACTACTGTGTCCTTACATCCTCCTTTCACCAATTTCGATCTTCGACTGCTCTTCTGCTTGAAAACAGATTTAGTTTAGTTCCTTTTCTTACACCTTAGTATAGTTTAATGCTCTTTACCTTTGCAACTTAGATAGCAGCTGTTATCTCAAAATCAGACCCTGACAGGCTGCTGATCAGGTAGACTTCAAGTAACTATTTCAAGCCTACTTTAGGCTGAGGCTTAGCCTCCCCAACCTGAGAGGGCTCTCTCAACGGGTTAATGATCTTTGATTATGATAAAGATGGCTAACTCTTATGAAACAAATGTAAAAATATGAGTGGTGGAAACACAACTAGAAAGTATCCATTGGGCTTATGGAGTCAAATTCGTTTCAGAATAACAATGACATCAACCTTACATAGAAGTCAGGGCATACAAAATTTAACCATTTAGAATACACCAGAAACATACAGGACAACACAGTTTATAAATATGTGAGGGAAATTAGAGCACAATTAGTGATTTCTAAGTAATCACACATCTATACCACTGCAAATATTGAAGAGAAGATAATACACAAAATTCTGAACAGTAAAATCCTTATGATTCCTGAGAAGTAAAGCCAATCCTTGTATTACTAAAACAGAGTCATATACATAGCACAATAGCAGAGCTTTTTTCAATAAATTTCCAACCCTTAGTACATTGCCCTCTCTCCTATATATAGAATTCTTTTACAAGGCTGAGATTCCTCCTCCAACATGAGGGGAACTCAAATTCTACTTCTTATGACACCTATTCAAACTTTAACTACCTATTAAATGTAACAAACTGCTAACTAGACTTTTTAGAGATCTAAGGCAAATAGGAGTCTAACTCCATATCATGCTAATAATAGCATTAATTACAATCAATTCTCGTTCTTTGACAAGTGGTCTCTTTTAGTTTAGCTGTGGTAGGTGTTTGTAGCTGCCTGCTGGCCCTTAATGTCACATCTTCTCCATTGCTCCTGAAAAGTAGGAAACTGCCCCTGTTTATCTGCTTTTGGTTTTCCTCAAAGATATTTGAAACCAATGAACCATGTCCTTCTTCTTTGATTATACAAAAATATATTAGAATGCCACGTCCTTGATGTGCTGTCGACCTTTTCCATGTGTGAAGACAAGACCTCCTCCAAGCTGTCTAACATATCATGAACTGTAGTAACTCTGATCACTTTATAACAAAAAGTTTAGAGTTCGAATATATGTTTCTTCCACCTGTTTCTTCCCTTGTTGAATGTTGACACCTGTTACATGATCCTTTGAAGAGATTCCTTTTTCAAAAATTTCCCCTCGGTCCCTCAAAATTGGTTGACTGAGTTTTAATTATGTAGCTACAGCAGTTTTGTAGCGCGCTACGAAACTGCTGTGCATTAGGCATCATCTTTAGCAGTTTCGTAGCGCGCTATGAAACTGTTGTGTAATCACCAAAACAGAGCCTAATACCAAAAATTTGCTATCTTGAGCTTCCTTATATTTAAACATTCTTTTCAACTGCTCTAACTCTTTTCAAAACTGAGTGGAAATGTATGATTCTTCAAGAAAAATTATAACAAGGAAAACCATCAAAATTTGGAACATAACCTTACTTGATGTGTGGTTTCCTTAAGGAGATCTTTCCCGCTGCCTTAGTTGCAGCTTCAACTCTTCAATTTGCTTCTTCATGACTCTGATCCCAACTCTTAGATTTGTATTGACCTTTCTAATGAATTGTGCTTCCTTTATTGCAGGGACAGTCCAGCTATGGAATTGAACATTACAGTCGACCACCTCGGGTATTTGAAATGTTTTGTCCTCCCACCGAGCTTGCATTTGGTTAAAATAAGCTTCCTTGATTGCATGTTTCCTGGAGGCTTTCTTCAGTCTAGCAATTTCAAAGTTTGCCAATTCCAACTTCCTTTTCAACTCTTCAACACTATCTTCTTCTTGAAGGGTAACTTCTTTACCTTTATCTTTTCCTTCATGAGACTGTGTTATCTCCTCTGTTTCATCTGCTCCTGGCAGTACCTCCTGTATGTGTTTGAAATTCCTCGTAAGCCAAGACAAATTGAGCAACCTGATCATCAAACTTGAGTTTTTTTCGAGGCTTTGACTCTCTTAGCCTTGTCTTTTCCTGACTCTATCAAATCTGCTTGAACTAGGGGAGATTCTTCAATATCAATGGCTTGCAGTAAATCATTCAAGTCTCCCTTTGAAACAGGGCTTTCCTCAATAATCACTGACTTGACTTTTTCTTTAGCTACCTGGCTCCTAGTCCTTCTTCTTTGGACACCTTCACCTGTGTTTGATTCATGTGCACCTTATTTGATCTGAGTTTTCTCTTTAAGGGACTACTGGGGTGTATCTTGGATAATCAGTGGCTTGGTGGATTCCCTTACTTGTTTCCTAGCCTTCAACTTTGCAAACCTCCTGGATCTTGTTTTTTCCTAATGACCAGTTGTTGTTGGAAGATCTTTTGCAGCTTGAGGACTGAGACCAGTCTCATTCTTGAAACTAGACATAAACATAAATGTGGGCCAGTCCCTACCTACTTTCTGGAGTTCATGCAACATGATCAACTTAACTAAGCCGTGGTGAAACAATGAGGTTTCACAGGCTTCTTTCCTTAGCTGCACCTTGTCACACATTTTGCTTAAACTACGAAATAAGTAGAAAGGTAAATCAAGAGATATCTTTCCTGTGAAATGCAGAAAAAGCTTAAAATGATATGAATACACCTTATTGTATCTCCCTTCACAGGTAAGGTACCTCTGTATGCAGGTAAGCAAATTGGCATATGAGTCCTTGACATAATTTCTAGGCACAGACTTGTTTAAATCTGAGTCAATGAACTTGGGCTTCAGAAATTCTTTGCAGGGGGTCATATCAAATTTGAAATTCTTAAACCAAGTTTCTTGTCCCCTTGGAATCTCAGTAACTGTGGATATTACCTCTGGTGAGACTTGCAATTCGAGCATCCCAACCTTTGAATTCAGTCCTGTGAAATTCAAAGCAAATTCCTTGGTGATTTGTGCATGACCTCCCTGGAGTTTCTCGCAAAAATTCCAACATCCAACCTGCTTGAACGCGTGCTCAACTTCTCTATTCTTCAGGATAAGGTCTAGACCTTCAGGTTCGTTCCTCAAACATCTCCCTGACGTGTGCTCTTTTCTTTCTGTAGATCCTTCCATGAGACTTCAGCGTAACGAAGGTTAGAAATACTAGCACTGCTCAATATTCGATCCCTGTCTTGCTTGATAACTGCCTCGCTTGGTGTTCAATCAATTCAAATTGAAAACTTGCAGACTTCTTCCTCATGCAACGAATACAATCATAATTAAGATTGTGAATACCTGGCTTTTCTTGGAACTTGCAATCCGAGCGTACCAAGGTACCTAACGACTGTAATAATGGAAACGAGCGGTTGGACATGATATGTGGAGTGTATAAGCTGACAGTGAATAATGCAACCATAACAGAACTTGAAAGATTTGACAGTTAGGAAAGATTTGCTACGGATTGCACGAATCTCCGATTTCGTAGCACAGCCAGTGTAAAATCTGGATTATGCGCTATGTAATCACCTAAAGCATGTTGCGCTGCGAAAACACCTAAAAAGGATTTATGCGCTGCGTAATCACCTAAAAATGATTTATGCACTACGAAATCACCTAAAGAGCTTTGTAGCACATAATAACCTTTGAACAAAGCTGACACATGGAAATTGTGTGAGTTATGAGACCAGTGATGAATGAGGATGAATGGTTGATGAATGGTTGACCTTTATTTAAGCATACCATCAAGACTCCTAAGATTCAGACTCTAAGACAAACAAAAATCAAACCTAGACTAGCACCGAACCTTTACCCTCAAACTAATGTGAGAAATTTAGGAATTAGAATTCTTAAGTGATAACATCAGCATTAGGTTAGTGTTGATTTAGCAATTTTGTTTAGCACAGTTGTTTAGATGGTTAGTTAGGTTATGGTGTGGTTTAGCATTACATGTTGTTTTCTTCATTACTGCAGTAGAGTAGCTCTCCCTTAGAATAAATTTTCTCTTCTTCCATCAAAGAATTAAGCTTCTTCTGACCCTATAGAAGTCTGGCTTGGAACCCCTGGAGTCTCTTGCTAGACGAGCAGTGACAACAGGCAGGACCTTCACTTTTACTTGTGCATATAGCACTGTCACCTCCAAATTTGTAGGAAACCTGGGTTGATAAGTAAAGTTGGTAGCCCTAGGAGTTGCAACATTCTTGTTGCAATACCTAGGCTCATCACTTTTTGGCGCCATTGCCGAGGAGGTGTATAAGTAGAATGTGATTATTTCTTTCTTCTATTTCTAGTCTCCAATTTTCTTCCATTAGTTTATTTCTACAAAAGTAATCTAGTTTCTTCCTTTCTTTCAGTTGTCATTATCTTCTTTCCTTTTCATTTTGCAAGTAGGATTTCAATTCAGCAAGTAGTTTTTCTTGCTAGTGGTTTTTCATTCAATAAGCAATTTCCTTTCTGTAGAGTACTTTCCAGCGTTAAAAAATAATAATAATAAAATAATAAAATAATAATAATAATAATAATAATTCTTACAAAAACATTTCCTTTCATGCCTCGTAGGAATAGGGACAATTCAGGGAAATTCTTGTCAAATACCCCCACTGCATCCAATAGTCAACCTTCTCTCTTCTTCAGTGACGGTGAATTGGAAGACCCTTTAGGTGAGCAACCTTACATATTTGAGGAACCTATAGGGGAAGAAGAAGAGGAAGAACCCATTCCTACTGAACCAATGGTTGAAAACTGAAATGACAGAGGAAATAGAGAGAGAATTGAGGGTTCCTTCCCCATCAAGGAGACCAATGGGGACACTAAGATGAAGAATATAAGCCCCTTTGCTCTACCTCATTTCCATGGCCTGACCACAGAGGACCTTGACACTTTCCTATTTGAGTTTGTTGTTATATGCCGAACCTATGACTATACAAATGATGAGAAAAAGTTAAAAATGTTTCCATCTACCCTCAAGGATGCAACATTGCGCCGGTTCATGGGTTTACCTGGAGTTAGCATCACAAATTGGGCTCAGATGCAACATGCTTTTAACAACAAATATAGGGACTAATGTAGGTCAAAGGATACTAAAGAATAGATTTTCAAGATGACCATAGGCCAGGATGAATCCTTAGAAGACTATGAAGAAAGATTCCAGCTCAGTTACAAAAGGACCAGGTGCACACTTGACCCTGAGTCACTAAAGTTGGTCCTACTTAGAGGAGTAAGGGAGGATCTTCTGGATACCTTATATATGATAGCAGGAGGAGATATCTACCAATTACGCTATGAAGATATTAAGATTGCCTTTAGAAACCATTCTAGGGCAACTAGGAAAAAGGGTAGGGGTAGTCAACCTATGGCCAATACATCATCCTCCAACTCATCCATCAAGGGTGAAATTGGAAATATGCTGGAAGATTTCAAAAGTGATATGCTGCAAACCCTTGCCTTGCAATTAGACACCATGAAAATCAAAAGGAAGCAAGAGGAAGCAGAGAAAGCCTTGGCCATCTTTTGTCCTAGATGCACCAGGAGGCATCCTAGGAACGAATGTCCATTGAACTGTATTAATATTTGCTTAGTCTATGAAGAAAACCACTCCACAGACAAGTGCCCTTCTTTACCTTGACTCAGAGTTGTATATCAAGGCGATGAAGGGGTCACTGAGTAGTTGTGCTACATTAACCAAAGGAGACCTCGTGGGACTAGACCATACCAGTAGGGTATGCAAGGATCATCCCATGCATATTACAACCCCAACCAAACCACAACTATACCTTCTTGGGGACCCCCTACTAATCCTTCCTGGTCTACACCTCCTCCTTGGTCCTATACATCTTAGTATCATTCCCAGCTAGCCAGCCAGTCATTTCAACCTTATGTTAAACCACAACATCAGTGAAATACTCCACTCTAGGGGTGGAGGCCCCAATTCAACAATGTTCCAACCCTATTGCCTCCACCACCTACCCAACCACAACTCCTGCACTCTGCTCCACCCAAGAAACCCTAGATGCCTGCCCAGCCAAATTCGAACCCAAACAATAGGCAGGCTCAACAAGTATACAGGGGAGAGACATCATACCCAGCTTATGCTGTAGAAATCCAGGAGATCAACCTAAGATCTGGGAGAATTCTCCTTGATAACCAACCTCCCTCTCCACATAGGGAGGTTGAGGAAGAAAGAGACGAAAGAAAACTTAAAGTAAATCCACCCTTTCCTAAGAGATTAGCCCAACCACTCCAGCCTACCCCAGAAGAAACTGAACTTCTTGGAGAAAAATCTATGTGTAAAGATCCCCCTTCTCTAGGCAATCAAGGATGTTCCCGTTTAAAATAATTTGATTAAGGATAAGTGCTTCAAGCATCCAGGAAGAAGAAAAAGGGATGCCCCTACCATTAATGTCATTGGGCAGTTGTCTAACTTAATGCTGGGGCAGGTAATATGTACAAAATATTTGGACCCTGGAAGCCCTGTAGTATATGTGCACATCAATGGCACCATTGTCCCACACACTCTGATTGATCTTAGGGTTGCTATTAATGTGATGACCAAGGATACCATGCTCAAGCTCAACCTCCAAGGGTCATTGAGGAAGACCACAACAATTCTGCAACTTGTAGACCGTTCCACAGTCACCCCGGAGGTAATTGTGGAGGATGTGATGGTCTCCATTGACTCCTGGGAGTACCCTGCAGATTTTCTAGTTCTCCAGCCTAAGGCTAAGCTTACTAGTTACCCTCTCATCCTTGGGAGGCCATGGTTGGCCACAATTGATGCTTACATTAGTTGTAGAGCTGAGAATATGACCATTAGGAATGGGCATATGTCCAAACAGTTAGTCCTATACCTTCCCGCTCAACCTTCCCTAGAGCATAATTTACCTTTATGGTTGTAGGAGGAGGAAGAAGATGAGCTTTATTCTACCCAACTTTATGCTTTGGAAGCAACCATAGGAGGAGGACAACAAGATGAGGATGACTTAATTGAACACCTTCTCCAAAGTCCAACTCCTAGTTCACTACCATTAGAAGAAGAAGTAAGGGAAACCCAGAACAATCAT
Organism: Pinus tabuliformis; assembly: GCA_031772625.1. Taxonomy (NCBI): domain Eukaryota; kingdom Viridiplantae; phylum Streptophyta; class Pinopsida; order Pinales; family Pinaceae; genus Pinus; species Pinus tabuliformis. The sequence continues at coordinate 666,155,388 of CM062820.1, read as the reverse complement.
CTAATTGACTTATACTTGGCCAATTCCAACCCACTCCGTGTCAAAACCATAGAATTTGGCCCAGAGAAAACTTTGAAAATTAATCCATCTGTTTCTACTTTAGAAGAGGAAAAGCTATGCAACATGTTGAGAGAAAACCTAGAAGCCTTCGCTTGGATTTATAAGGAAATGAAGTGAGTACACCCCTCAGTGTGTACTCGCCACATATACATCAAAGAAGGTTGCAAGCCAGTTAGGGAACCACAAAGGAGGATTAATCCAGCTCTTAAAGACATAGTCAAAGAAGAATTGCAAAAAATGCTAGATGCAAGATTCATTTACCCTATCTCAGACAGTGAGTGGGTCTCTCCTTTAGTTTTAGTTCCCAAGAAAAATGGTAAGTGGAGGATTTGTGTAGGTTATAGGGAGTTGAAAAAAGCCACAAATAAGGATCATTTTCCCCTACCCTTCATTGACCAAGTGCTAGATGGCTTGGCAGGGAAGAAGTTTTTTTCCTTCCTAGATGGATTCAGTGGATACAACCAAATCCAAATCTACCAAGAAGACCAGGATAAGACCACATTCACCTGCCCTTGGGGAACTTTTGCCTATAGGGTCCTTCCTTTTGGCCTATGCAATACTCCTGCCACTTTCCAGAGAGCAATCTTGAGTATTTTTGTTGAATTAGTACATGATGTTGTGGAAATCTATATGGATGACTTTACACCTTATGGCTGTGATTTTCAAGAAGCCCTGACTAACCTAGGCAAAGTATTGCACAAATGCATTGAAATGAACTTGTCTCTCAGTCCAGAAAAATGTGAATTCTTAATGACTGAAGGGACCATGCTAGGTCATTCAATATCTCAGCAAGGACTGCAGGTGGACCCAAACAAAATAGAAATCATCCAAAGGGTCCCACCTCCACAAAAGCAGAGAGATGTCAGGAGTTTCTTAGGGTTAACTAGATACTACCGAAGGTTCATAAAGGACTTCAGCAAGTTGGCCTCTCCTTTGTTTGGGTTGTTGGCCAAAGATTTTGAGTTTATATGGTCAAAGAGTTGTCAAGAGGCCTTAGACATTCTAAAGGGTAAGTTAACCATTGCACCAATCCTTAGAGGCCCAAATTGGGCCCTCCCCTTTCATATTCATGTTGATGCCTCACAAAAAGCCATAGGAGAAGCCTTAGGTCAGGAAGAGGAGAAATTGCCATATGCCATCTATTTATCAGTAAGACCCTGTCAAAGGCTGAGCTAAACTATATTGTGACCGAAAAGGAACTCCTGGATGTTGTGCATTCATTAAACAAATTTAGGCATTACATTATAAGCTATCAAACATTTGTGCATACTGATCATGCTGCAATCAAATGTTTAATGAACAAACCAGATGTGAATGCTAGAATTATAAGATGGTTGCTTTTATTACAACAATTTGATTTAACTATTGTTGATAAGCCTGGTAAGGAAAATGTTGTTGTAGACTTTCTATCTAGGATGAATTTGCCTACAGGTGAAGAAGGAATGGTGTATGACTAGTTACCAGATGAGCATTTGTTTGCTATTTCAGTTATTTCCCCATGGTTTGCTGATATAGCAAACTATTTGGTATCAGCACAGTTCCCACCAAACTTGCCCTCCAAAGAAAAGAGCAAGATAGTCAGGAAAAGTGCCCCCTTCACCTGGATTAGGGGCAATGTGTTCAAACCTGGCCCAGATCAAATCTTGAGAAGGTGTGTAAGGGAAGAGGAAGTTTTTGACATCCTTCTGACCTGTCATGATGGGCCTTGTGGAGGTCACTTTGCAGCAATGAGGACAACATTCAAAGTGTTATAAGCAGGCTATTATTGGCATACTCTTCATCAAGATGTGAAAAAGTACATTAGTCAATGTGATCAGTGCCAGAGGATGGGAAAGCCTACTCCAAGAGATGAAATGCCCCTACAACCTCAAGTGACTTTCGAGCCATTTGACAAGTGGGGCATGGAATTCATTGGGTCTATCAACCCTCCTTCAAAGCAAAAGCAATACATTATTGTGTGCATTGATTATTTGACTAAGTGGGCTGAAACCAAGGTGATTGAGGCAGCAACAGAAGAGAAGGTGGTTGAGTTCCTAAGGGAGAATGTATTCTACAAGTTTGGGTACCCTAGAGAATTAGTCATAGACCAAGGCAACCAATTTACCTCCAGCATGATTGAAGAATTGCTCAACCATCACAAAATCAAGCATAGGACCTACACTCCTTATCATCCACAAGCTAATGGGAAAGTGGAGGTGACTAACAGGGCACTGGAGAACATCTTAACCAAGGTAGTGAGAAACAACATGAAGGATTGGGCAGAGAGACTAGTTGAGGCCACTTGGGCCTATAATACAACATGGAAGACCACCACTGGATTTACACCCTATGAGCTGGTCTATGGGAAAAAGGCTTTGCTGTCCATAGAGTTTGAATATAACACATTGAGGATGGAAACCCAACTAGATTTGGATCTCAGTCATGCACATAAAGAAAGATTGCTCCATTTGAATGGCTTGGATAAATTCAAAATGCAGGCCCTCCTACATACAGAGATATTTCAGCTTTAGAGGAAGATCTGGCATGAAAAACATATAAGGGAGAAGCAATTTCAAAAGGGAGACTAGGCATTGTTATATGATTCTAGGAATAAAGACTTCAAGGGAAAGCTAAGGACAAGATGGCTCAGACCTTATGTGGTGGAAAGATGCCATGATAATGGTTCAGTGCAAATCATAACTATAGATGAAGAAGCCATTCCATTGGTTGTTAATGGGCACCGATTGAAAATGTACAAGAGGCCTTTATCAAAATAAGAGTTCATTGACAATATCAATAAGACATTGATGATGGTGGAGCAAGTTCCAGATCATCCCTCATCAGGGCACTGAAAAGGAGAAAAAAGAATAAGGATTCAGGTGAAAACCTCCATGAGGCGCCCGAGTCCCATCTGTGGGTTGAAAACCTCGTAAGGCGGCCCAAGGGTGAGAAAAAATGAAAAGGAGTAAGAAGATCCTAGGGTGAAAACCTTCCTTGAGGTTCCCAGGGCATATATCTAGGGTGAAAACCTCTCTGAGGCAGCCTAGGTGTTTTAAAAAAAAAATATAATAATAAAAGAAAAAAAAGAAAAAAGACATAATTGTTATTTGCAGGTGGGTGAGAAAGACAATCAAGGAGCAAAGAGAAGATCCAAAGGGAACCTTGCCTCACATATATTCATCTCCTCCACTCCTTACCATGCATCCCTCCATCAATTCCATTGTTTTTTACTTCATTGCTTCAATTTAAGGTGAAGATTGTGTTTTCTACAGGATCCCCTGTATTCCTACAGGATCCCCTGAATGGTAGGTTGGTTAGGTCCCCAAAATTCATTCTAGACATGATCTAACCCCTCACCTCATCCATTACCATCATCCCTGCACTCACACACACTCCTACTCCCTCTGTCCATTCATTACAACATCCTCACAGCACCATCCAGCAACATGATCAAGAAATTCTAAGGGAGACACCAAACATTGCCAAGTGGTAATCCAAGAGCTACACAACAGTAGCAGCATCAGATCTACAGTCACAGACACCATCAGTAGACAGCAGAGGAGGAAGAAGAATGACCATGCAACACCTTTAATCCTCAACAAATTGTAGCATGGCATCAAGACCACAGGTAAGTATCCCACTCACTCACTCATATGCATCATTTGATCAAAATTGTAAAGGTTACGAGGTAGTTGGGTTGTAATTGAAAAGGTAGTGAGTTAACTTGGCCACCTTCGTTTAGTCATCACATACAAAGCATGGTGTCCTCTCACACATGGTTGTAGTCGACTCAAAGAACAGAGGAGGAGTAGGATAAGAAGTGGTTAACTATGGATTTAACAACTGTGGGAGCCCATTACGAGGAGTGGGAATGATGAGGTGGTATAAAGGGAAACAAAACATCGTTTGCATGAATTCATGCATTCCACCTCCTTGAAAATCCCTCACTCAAGTAGCTCTCATAACTCTGGCCACCCACTGGAAGCAAGGATCCATCGTTCTGTAAGAGAATTCCTACAAGAACAGTCTACAGGAGCAGTCTACAGGATACACAGAGGCAGTCTACAGGATAGGCAGAGAGGGGTTCAAGAGGGAATATCAAGAGAATTCTCCACTGACACCATTCTAAAGAGGTAGGATCTAAAAATCCATCCCCATTTACAAGAAAATGAACTAGAAATCCTATAAAAAGCTAGTGGATTACATACACAGGAAACTCTGTTTTCTCAAGAATTTGCTCATTCCCTCACTCCACACAATAGAATCCATGCCACTGTTATAGTTAGAGGGCTCACTATAGATCTCACCCCAGAGTTCATCAGTAGGGTCACCACACTTCCCCTAGGAATTGCATGGAGAAAAGAAGACAAAGCAGACAGTCAGGTGGCAAAAAGGAAATTCTTTTTAGAAGGTGAAGAACCCACAGAGGATAAAAATGGAGTAAGGAGGGATAGTCTGCCATACCCATGGAGTGAGGTAGGCTACCAACTCATCAAATATATCTCATATGAGGGTAGATACAGTGTTGTTTATGGCTACCATTTTAGGATGCTTGAAGAACTAAGATTTGGGGTAAAAACACCAATTCACCAAAGACTCAACATACCCTATTTCTTGATGCAATCACTCATAGACTCCAACAACAAAGTAAAGGAAGGGAATTCACAACAGTTGGCTCACCATGGTTTGATCCAAATCCTCATTGAGGATGCCCTCCAAAACCTCAGGACCCCTATAAAATGGTCAATCTTCAGAGACTTACCAGCAGAGGATGACATCAAAACCCTCATATATGATGCTAGTCCTTCTGTCAGAGAGGAAGAAGGCATTGAAACATAAGGGGAAGAACACAAGGAGGAGTCACCTAGGGTGTCTATAGAGGCCCCTGAGAGGACAAATCCAGGAAAATGAAAACCAACTAGCATGTATGGCTAGCCTGTCCTTGGAGGCCATCCAATGTATGATGCCAGCTAAGTCCTATGCTCTTTACCTCAAAGAACAATGGCTGCAATTTCAGATTAAAACACTAACACAAAGGGGCACCATGCCATTTCAGGACTGCAGGTAGTTTATTGATCTTTGTGATCAAAGTGCACTAGAGGATAGGTCCAAAATGGCTAAGTTTTACTTGTACAACATGGCCCTCACAGACATGAATACTTGGGATCCTAATGCAGAGCTAGGAGATCTACAATTAATGGCTTTGGCATCATCGATGAACCATGAGAAGTCAAGGGCTACAGAGATGAAAAGAATATTGGCCAGAGAGAAAAATGATTCTCTTTCCATCAGAGGTTAACAATCAATTCCCATGGCCCTAATCAACAACCATAATCTAATTGCAAATGATCCTTAGATGGCAATTAGATATCTTGCTGCCCAAGAGCAAGCAATTTCACATTTTGAGGATATGTTTAAGCTTCTAAGAGATGATAATATACATGCCTACTAAAGGAGATGGAAAACACTGCCACACAGCTTGAAGATCAGAGAATATCACTCCCCTCAAAGGTTGAGAGAGGCACTCAACAGGACATCTATGTATAAGCAATCAATGCAAAGGTTGAAAGTCAATTGGATAGGCATAAAACTCAGTCCCCCACTACTCCTAGGGATGATAGAAGGGAGAAAAGAAGAAGAGGAAAAGAGGCAGCGGGAAGAAGTAGAAAGGAAAGAAGGGTTCTATAAACAAGAAGAAGAGACCACAACAGAAGCATGGGATGTTAGAGAGGCTACCAGAGCCATGAAGGACATGGACATTGACTAAGTTGCTCAGAGGATGAGCAACACTTTCAGTAGGGGGGTGATGATGAGCCTCATCATTGGGTAATTATATGGGCCTTAATTGGCCTTAATTCACCTCCTAGCTTAGTCAAACCAACTATTCTCACAACTTATTGCATACTTTTGATTATATTTTGTTTATGAGATGAGTTAGAGTTGGATATTTTTCTTTGTGGTCTAATGTGCATGTAATGCAGGAATAAAGGATAAAAGCAAGGAACTGTGGCAAAGACCTTGGTCAAAACTTGAATGGGACAAGGGAGAGTAATTATAGGAGGAAAATCCTCCTCATTTACTACCCCTCTATTCGAATATTCCTCCATCATCTCGGAGTGAAAACAACCAAATCATGAGGACTTAAAGACAACCGAGCAAGTGAAAGTGACATGAACTAGTTTATCTTGAGTGGGGAGCCAAGCCTCCCGAATGGGAAGGAAGTTGTTGGAGACTTCAGATATATAAGTAGAGAGGCTTAGGACCTCAGTAAGATTTAGCTTCTTATTGTAAAACTCTACTTTATTTCTGAGCTGCAAGACTTGTGATAGTTTGTTATGTAATCCATGGCTTTTATAATAAAGATGAGTTCTGTTTTGAGCCAGCACTGAGCTAACTCAGAGGGCTGAAGCTCTTGGGTTAGGGCCCAACCCGAGTAGCCAAAGATCCTCTTTATTGTACATGTATGCTATCATATATTTTTGGTTTTTCTCATTTTCTTAAGTAGCTTCCTGGTTTTCTATTCATTTGCTTAAGTAGCTACATTTCCATTACAACAGTATAGCATAGCTTCCTGGTTTTCTGTTCATTTGCTTAAATAGTTGCATTCCCATTACAGTAGTGTAGAGTATATTGGTTGTGCTTTAGTTTACTTCCATTTGTGTTTTCTTATTATTAGCAGGTTAGCTAGGAGAAAAGGATCACCATAAGGTTGTTCGCAGGTGTCTCGGCCTCGCCTCCTCCCTCTAGGACCATGACTTGAGGAAGAGACCCTTCAGCAATCCCAAAAACACAGGTTTCTAGTTCTCGCATGAGATTTGGAGTTTATTGTTTGATGCAGTTACTTGTTTCTTTTCATTATCATCGTTTTCCATCACTCTCAGTCCACCCTCACCCTCACTGGTTTTTTTGTCGTTTTCATTTGAAACCTCCTTCAGCACGTTCTTCATGCATCGTTTCCTCACCATCCGATCCACAACAAACCTAACCAATCACTATCTGGTTCATTAGTTTACCCAACGGCCACCGCGCGCAAAGTCTTCCACCTACTTTATGCGCTCTAATCTCCACTGTCGATCTGTCTAGCCTGAATTGACGGCTATCGTGCAATCTCACGCGGATTCTTGCACAACCATTATCCACCCAAGATCACACGAGAAAAGTGGTTTTCCCATGCTACGTGTCACCCAGTTAGGCTAATCAAGTGAAATTTCAAAATACAACTTACAGCTTCGAGGGCACGCGAGAAACTATTTACTGCCTTCGAAAACCCGCTCCATCATTTCCAAATGTTTCTTTCGCGATAAGATCTCCGTCGTTCATCTACCGATTAATCCTGTTCATCCATCCATTCACTTAATTCCTCGCGATAAGATCTCCGCCATTCATTTTCTTCGTTACCCTGTTCGTCCATCCATTCACTTAATTCCTCGTGATAAGACCTCCACCATTCATCTGCTTCGTTGCACTGTTCGTTCACCTATTCCCTAAATCACCCGCGATAAGATCTCCGTCGTTCATCTGTTCACTAACCCTGTTCATCCATCTATTCACTTAAGTCCCCGCGATAAGATCTTTGCTGTCCATCTTCTATACGTTGATCGATCCAACGGTCCCTACGCACTACTGCGTCCTTAAACCTCCTTTCACCAATTTTGATCTCCGACTGCTCTTCCACTTGAAAACAGATTTAGTTTAGTTCCTTTTCTTGCACCTTAGTATAGTTTAAAGCTATTTACCTCTGTAACTTAGATAGCAACATTAGGTTAGTGTTGATTTAGCAATTCTATTTAGCATAGATGTTTAGATGGTTAGTTAGGTTATGGTGTGGTTTAGCATTACACGCTATTTTCTTCATTACTGTAGTAGAGTAGCTCTCCCTTAGAATAGATTTTCTCTTCTTCCATTAGAGAATTAAGCTTATTCTGACCCTATAGAAGTCTGGCTTGGAACCCCTGGGGTCTCTTGCCAAACGAGCAGTGACAACAGGCAGGACCTTCACTTTTACTTGTGCATATAGCACTGTCACCTCCAAGTTTGTATGAACCCCAGGTTGATAAGTAAAGCTGGTAGCCCTGAGAGTTGCAACATTCTTTTTGCAATACCTAGGCTCATCAGGAGTGTGAGGAGCTCCTTTTCTCTTGCTTGTTGCTCACTAGGGCTGAGTTCCCTGGTGGAATTATACCAATTCCTCACTTCGTCTTCATGCTCATGTCTGGAATAAGAATATGACCAATTAAAATTAGCTCTCTTGCAATGAGTAGCTACAACCTTCTCAGGGTCATATGTGCGATAGTTCAAGGTTACAAAGTGACTCCCCTTTAAAGCTTCAGCCTTCACCTCTACTTTCTTGAAGTTTTCTACCACATAGGCTCTAATGACAAGAGGGAAGGTTGGCCATGGTTTCTTCTTCCCTTTGCTTAGTACTTTCGAGAAACCCTGCGTCATCTAGTAACACACTTCTCGCAAGAGCACTTTATTTATGGCAAACTTCAAAAGAGCATACGGGGCCTTATAGGAACTGAAAACTCTAATAAATGTACCCTCCTGGATCGGGAACCAATGTGCCACCTTGACAATGGTTTCCATGGCCCTCTTCGACATACAAGGTGGTTCTTCTCCGAACAATCGCTGATATAATGGGGCAATAAAAGACTCAAAAATGACATCAATCATACCCTTATAGTCAGTGTCCCAGAAGATCTTGTAATGATGGTGTACTGTGCTGGCTACAAACGTGTCCCAATTGTATCTCCAGTTGTCAAACTGACACCTTGTACAAACCGCGTCTAGAAGGTATGAGGCCATATATAATTCTGGTGGCTAATCTGGCTTTGCTTCTTTATTTCAATTATGTTCGTCCTTAGGGCCAACATGAGAATGTTGGCCTAGTTAAAAATTGTTCCACAGGTGGCAACAACATACATGATAGGAACCCATGTACCGTGGAACACATCACAGTCTTCTCTCCCATACAGGAGGTTCATCATGGCGGTGATCAGTTGATAAACCTTCCTCAACCCATCTGTCTTATATATTTCGTCTGTCCTAACCCAAAACTTGGATGGGTCTTGCCACCATTCCCTAAGGATGTCTTTGGTAGGAGTCACAAAGCCAGAGAGCCACTGGGTGTTGAAAGTTTCCTGTTTCTCAGGGAGCCTGTAGTAAGTAGCAATGCCTATACAAGTGATCACTGCTAGCGGTGCACTAGAATGGTCCCTTACTGTCCACAAATCCATTTCTGTGATTTGAATGATCCAGTCGATTGTTTCAGCACATGGGAAAATGGAGGGTGTGATGCTATCTTGTGGAGATTGGACCTCTTGACGTTTAGGTACACAAGGAAGTCCTCCTGGGTCTCTGGTATATTTGGCTTGGTGAACTCCTCATAAATTTCATACCAGGAAAGCCTCATGCTTTTATTAATGTTGCAGGTCATGTCCTCATAGATAGGGGGTTCCTCGTACTGATGGAGTTCCTGTGAACTACTCCCAGAGCTCTTACGGGCAGACTTCGTAGTAGGAGGTGTCATCTCGTCTTTGAAAGAGGAGATGGAGATGCAGTTGAGATCCACGTCACCTGGCATATCAAACAAACAATCCCATGATGAGAGAGATGGCATGAGAATAAAAGAGAGTGATAAAAAACAAACAACAACTTTCAGAGGCTGGGAGAGGAGTTTTTTGGCAAGTCGTAGGGGGGAGGAGGTCACAGGGGTTGCACGGAGTAGGTTGCAACCTAGCAACTAAGTAGGTCAAGCCTCAGGGTGCAAATCATAAAGGTTGCAGGCTGCATAGGTTACGGGTCGAACAAGTCACATAAATTTTCCTATTGCGGCCTTAGACCATGTCACCTATGTTTAGGGCGATTCGAGGAGATAAATGTGGCCTTAGAGGGGTCTTTGGAACTCCCTATGGGAAAATGGCTTGACTTGCAGGGGAAGAAGGTTAGCTCAGGGCCAAAAATGGGCATGAGGAAAAGTGAGGGAGGCTCATGAAGCTAAAGAGGCATTCAGTCAAGACTTATGGTGGAAATGTGGTTAAATTATGGATAAACCCCCCAGGTTAGGAATTTGCAAGGTCGGGGCTAAGGAGGATGACACCTAGAAGGAAAAACTTATTGTTGGGGAAGCGGAAAGGTCACCTAGCTATAGAAGTTGCACGTGTCATCCAGTTGTAGTGCCCCCTTGCCTTTCATGCGACCAAAGCAGCGTTACAAATGAGTGGTTTGAGGCCGCTATATATAACTTTAGTTGCACGTGTGGGGGGTCACATAGGTCGTGAGGCACAAGTTGGGTAAGTGTGTGACCATTTTGACCTATGCGACTTTGTGACCCAAAGGTTGCTAGATCGCATGGCTGGGCAATTAGGCCTTTACGACCTCTACGGCCTAGCGACTTCATGGTCGCATAGGTTGCAAAGGTCACACATCTCGCTAGCCAACCCATGTGATCTATGCGACTCCACTATTTGGAAAGGTCGCATGTGTCACATGAGTCGTAGGAGAAGAAATGGTCGCATCATGGTGTTGCAACTGGATGACTTAGACTTGGGTAAGGACTTGGCTCGACCAATGAGGGTGAGACTTATGTTCTTTGTGACTTTTCTAGTTTTTCAGGCTCCTTAGTAGACTCTAAGGATGGGTGGAAACTCTTGAAAAGGTAAAGGGGCTCTCAAATTTTGAAGAGTTGGAAATTTTGGAGGGGTTGTTGTAGCGGCTAAAATAATTGGCGATTCACTAGTAGCACTCTAGGATCTCGAGATGTCTCTTGGCCTAGCTTAAGGCGTACCTCAAAAAGTGTTATTTCATAGAGTTGCAGGTCCTGCTGATAATTCTGGGTCTCTCCTTAACATTGTTCAGCTATCCATGGTTGCTAAAAACTCGGCCTTTAACACACATAAAATGATATCAATTCCTGTTGGTTCGGGGGGATGGGGAAGGGAAGTTGAAGTAATGATATGATCTTTAAGGATTTTTGGTATAATAGTTACGGTACTCCAATGTTGCTATGCTGCTAGCAAGCTTGGACAGTACCATAGTGGAGTCACTACCTAGAAATCACAAATGTTGCTCCACTACTAGTGAGCCTAGATAGTACCCTGGTGGAGTGGTTGATTCACCTCTTTGCGCTTTGAGCCTTTCTCAGTCCTTTATCCCATATTAATTAATTGATGTGCTCATTGGCACTTATTCATCTGTGCTTATTTGCACTTATTTAGGTGGATATGTAAGCCTGGGCGGATGAGGGATCTTGACTTATTTGACTTGCAAAGAGGTTGTTTCTAGTTTTTTAGAGACCTTATTGTTTTCCCGAAATATGTATAAGCCCAAATAGTTTTCTTCAGCTTCCCCCAACCCGACCCAACGGGTGAGCTAGAACATCACACAATTCAGGCTGAGTCAGTAGCTGGGAGAGACCGACGTGAGATAGGGGACCATGGATGACATCAGTTTCAATACTCTATTTTGGTCGCGGCTTAAGGTTCGATCAAAAGGTGGTTCCATAGAGCAACCATCTGAGCTAGAGTGTAGGGCCACTTCAACCTCAGCCTAACATCCCAAACTTTTTATTCAAGGCGAAACAAAAATCAAAACAGAACTGAAAAGATAAACTAACGGGAAAGAAAGAACAAAAGGGAACTATAATACAAGGTGTGTTAGCAGCCACGAGGGCTACTAGGTGAAGTAGAATTTGAGATCTTGGCCGTTCATAGGAAGGGGTTCAACCCTCCCTCCCAGAGTTTGCAACTTATAGGTATGTTGGCCAATTTTCTCTTTGACTTGGAAAGGACTGATCCATAAGGCTTGGAACTTGGTGTGTTTTCCCTTGTCCTCATGGGCTCTATCCCACTTAAGAACTAGGTCTCCTACACAGAATTCATGGGTTCCTATGGATTTCTTGTCAAACCACCTCTTAATTCGGTTTTGGTGAATGACAAACTTCTCCCTGGTCTTTTGTCTCTCCTCTTCCAATCTAAGGAGTGTGTCGATGCGGTTTTGAATGGTAGGGCAAGGGGAGCCTTGTGATTCTTGTGACAATTGGAGGGTGGAGAGGTAGAGGTTCGGTGGCAGGATGGCTTCTTTCCCATAAACCAGAAAGTAGGGGGATGTTGCAAGGGATGGTTTAGGCATAACCCAGTCAACCCACAAGGCATTGCTGAGGGCATTGTGCCAATTTCTTTGGTGGGATAACAAGGTTTTCTTGAGGATGCGGATGAGGTTTTTATTGGTAGATTCTGCTAGGTCATTCCCCTGAGGATAGTAGTTGGCTGAATGTTTTAAAACAATGTTGTTTTCCAAAGAAAAATCATACAACCTTAAAGACAAAAAATATGTAGCATTATCAAACACAAGTGAGGTTGGGACACCAAACCTGGCCACGATATATTGATTGAAAAAAGATATTACCTCATCATCGTTGATTTTCTGTAATGGAATTGCTTCAACCCACTTGGTGAAATAGTTAGTGGTCATGAGTATATACTTGTGTTGCTTTGACGAGTTTGGCACGATCTCCCCAATGACATCCAACCCCCATTGTTGGAAAGGTTCTTCTACTGCTATGGGTTGGAGAGGGGAAGATGACCAAGCCTGCCTTCCTGCGTGCTTTTGACAGATGGGGCACTTCCGAGCATAAGAATGCACGTCCTTGAAGAGTGTGGGCCAGTAGAACCCTGCTCACATGATATTGTGGACAATGGTGTCACCAGAATAGTGGCTCCCTTCCAGTCCATCGTGCAACTCTTTCAATACTCGTTGGGATTCTTCATATTCCAAACATCCTAGTAGCACACTAAGGTGGTTTTCTTGAAATAGGTTACCTTGAACCATTTGATATGAAGTAGCTTTGAGCCTTATTTCCCTCTTTTGCTTTTCGAACAAGGTAGGCGATAGGGTCCCTTGCCCTAGGTATTTCTTTAGTTCAGAGTACCATGATGAGGGGTCATGGGAGCTAAGTATTTCATTCTAGTACATTTCAATCTCATGCTCCCAAACTTTTGCCTCCTCACCTCATTGGTCTGCGGCTTTAGCGGTTAGTTTTCATAGCCCGTGCCCTTTCACATGTGCAAGGGTTTGAACTCCAAATCATATTCCTGGAGGGAATTCATCCAGTTGGCTCTCCTCTTGCCCAACTCTTGTTGGATGAAGAGTGACTTGACAGCAGGGTGTGGAACCATCACTGTGACATGGTTCTTGAGAATGTACAATCTGAAATGTTTCACTGCTTTATAGACCGCATATGCTTGCTTATCGTTTTCGAGGTAATTTATTTTTGTGCCTTGCAGTCCTGTACTCATGAAAAATATAGGAAACTCATCATTGTTGTTATCCTTTTGCGTGAGGATGGCAGCGAAGGACGAATTTGAGGAAAAAGTGTATAAGATGAAATCCCTGCTGAAGTTTAGGCTAAAGAGGGAAGGGGCCTCAACGATAGCTTTCTTGATGCGATCGAAAGCCTCCTTTTCTTCTTGGTTCCACTTGAACACTGAATCTTTCTTGATCATGTTCTGTAATGGATTAACAATTTGGGCAAAATATGAAATAAATTTGTGAAGGAAATTGATTTTACCAAGGAAAGATTGCATACCTTTTTTGCTGCTTGGAGGAGGAATCTGTGCTATAGCTTTCACACGGTCAGGATTGATGGTGATTCCATATTTGGTGATGATATGTCCAAGGAGATTTCCCTCAGAGACCACGAATATGATTTTCTTGGGGTTAAGCAAAATCCCATATTTCTGGCACCATTCGAAAATCTGCTTCAGATGGTGGAGGTGGTCAGACCTTCTTTTTGAAAAGACAGTGACATCATTGAGGTAAACCACCACACTTTGGCCCATTAAACCCCTGAAAGCGATGTCCATTGCTCTCTGGAATGTTGCCCCAGCATTAATAAGTCTGAAAGGCATGCGACGAAATGCGAACATTCCCCACTTCATCCTGAAGGTTGTTTTAATCCGGTCTGGTTTGACTACTAGGACCTAATTGTAGCCAGAGAAACCATCAAGCAAGGAAAATATTTCTGACCCTGAGATGGTTTGGAGGATCTTTTCCATGGAGGGGATCGGGTAATTGTCTTTGTCTGATGCCCGGTTGAGGTTTCAAAAATTGACACATAAACATATCTCTCCAGACTTTTCCCATACTGGGACAAGGTTCAGAACCCACATAGAATTTTTGACCTTAAAGGTGATGCAGGAATCTAAAAAATTCTTGAGTTCATTTTGTATGAGGGGTTCCAATGTGGGATGCAATTTCCTCAACTTCTGTTGAAATGGTTTGACCCCTTCTTTTGTAGGAATGACATGCTGGATGATTTGCGTATCATAGGGCTTTAGGTCATCATATGTCCAAGCGAAAATGTCGCGGTACCTCTTAAACAGGCTAATGAGAGCTTGTATTTCCTCAGAGGAGCATCCTAATCCTAATTTGATGAATTTGGGGTCAAACTCAATTCCAAGATTGATTTTATCATACGAAAGGGTGGAATTTTGTGTCTTGGTATTTAGCGGGCACCAGAAGCGGTTATGTAGATCAATTTTTTTTTCTAGCATGATCGCTCCTTTAGGTGTGGGGTTTCCCTCATGTGAGGCTGCCTCTTCTTGCAAGTACCTTTCATGTTCTTCCTCCTCGATGTCCATGTCTTTAAACACCTCCCCGTTTGTCATGAACTCCAGTATTTGTTATTCATCATTGAAAACATGTAAGCTAGTTATATTATCAGGTATGACCAATTTATAAACAATTTCAATTGAAAAACTATCCCTAAGGGGTGTAAATCTAGCTACTACATTTTCCAGAGTATTAGCAGTGGCATTATTGAATCTAGGAACAAAAATAGTGTTAAAAGCTTTAAAAAAACTGATCAGGTGCCATACATCTTGCTGGTAATTCTTTAGGTATGGTGACAAACAATTAATTGTGTTTCGTACATTTCTTGTAATGATTTCAGAGTTGTCGATTACCTTGACACACTCACCTTTTAGATTTATAGATTTCTTGAGGTTGAGGATCAATGCCTCGTACTTTGCGGTGTTGTTGGTGCATTGGAACTCTAACCTACAAGAAATCAAAAATCTATTCCTTTTGGGATCCATGAGGATGCAACCCGCTCCATCCCCATCGTGAGTCTTGGACCCATCGTAATATAGCATCCAAATTTCATCATTGAGAACGGGCAGGTTTGTAGTACACAAATTTAGAGTGTAAATTTCATTTTCATCGACCGGGGTGTGTGATGGGAGCTCTAGTTGAGTACCAAGGGGGATTATTGATGATTTGGATTGGTAACAACCCATCAATGTCTTGAGAAATCACACCCTTAGCTCCTCTTGAGCGAAGGTGATCAGATCATTGCAGCCATTGAGATTGGTGACTGTGTGTTTCATGCAAGGCTCGTTGTTGACTCTGATTTGATTATTCTTTCCTTTATAGGGAAACCATAAGTGGGACTAGTTTGTGGCAAAGTAGCCTTGGAGTTTACAGGACAAGTCCCTACTAAGGAGTAACCCATAGGCTTTCAGGATGTCAACCACAATTATGTCGATGCACTAATGCACCCAAGAATCGGAGGACAACCTGATTATCATGTTATTCAATTTGCTGACGACAGGGACTTGGGACCTATCCAGTTGAATGATCTTCACATTTGTTTTCTCAGGCTGGATGTTTAGTTTCTTGCATACCGACCAGGGCATGATGTTGGTTGACGTGCTAGAGTCGACGAGGCAATTGTGCACATTGTAGTTAAATATTTTGAAGGTCAGAAGGAAAGGGGGAGTTGAACCTCTCGAGTTTTTGTTTGTGGCATTTACAATGGCTTGGAGGTTGATCACGGCCTGAGATCGACCTGAGGAGTTAGTCTTGGCTGACGAGGAAGGCTTCAAGGTCGCCGAAGAGGAGGCGAAATTTTTGACGATCAACTCGCGCTGGCTGGTCAACTTGGCCAGCTCATACAACGAGATGTTGGCTTGCATCTTCTTCATGTCCTCAATGATATTATACTCCAAGTCCATGGATGAAGTGTCTTTCGAAGAGGTTTGCGGGGACGAGGTGGTTTTAGTTATACCGGCTTTGGTCAAGCCTCTAGGTGCAGAGGTGTCTCCTTTGCCACCTGCTGGAGGATCCTTGTCTAGTCAATTTAACGTCTTAAATTGCTCTACATAAATTATCAATCCGGGTATCGTAAACTGATGAAGTGTGGTGCACCATATGTGCTTAGTTAACCTTTTTCTTACTTCGTTGTTTTATAGATTTTATTTTGTTTTGGGGTTTTGTTTTTGTTGGTTTCCTAAAGTGTCTAATGCAAATGGAAATCCTATTCTAAGGTCTTAAGAATACTTTTAAAGGACAAGTATGGATAGAGATTTCAAGACAAGGCCTAAGGCCTATGTCCCTAATGGTAACTTCCAAAACTTTAGCACTTCAAAAGATCTCAAAACATGTTATTGATGGAATTAGTACTTGAACAAAAGTGTAAATATGCAGCTACTTCAATCAAAATGGAATGCAACAACCAATCAATGAGCCAGTGACTATGAAACCCAGTATCCTTGCTGCTGTATGAAAAACAAAGTAAAAACTGAACTTAGAGCAACTAAAAGACTGAAAGCAAAGCAACTAAATCACACTACTTCAACCCCTCTTTTGATCCTTTACCCTTCAACTCAATCTGCCTATGGGGAGTAATCATAAACAAGCTGAGTAATATGATATCTAAATTGTAGGAAATTAAATTGCATAAAAGGAAACTAAGATTTAACTAATCACACTACTTCAACCCCTGTTCTGATCCTTTACCCTTCAACTCAATCTGCCTATGGATCATAAACAAGCTGAGTAATATGATATCTAAATTTGCATGAAAGTAAATGAGCAAAACAAAGCTGAAAGAAATAACAATGCCGGAATTAGAACTCAGAAAATAAATCAGCAGAAGGACAAGATGATTCCGTCATGTCATTAGTCATTAAAAAGTTATGTGCATTGCTAATCTACAATCAACCGGTTGAACACACTTGCATGAATTAAAATTGCATGAATGAAAAATCTAATCTACCAACTTGAAAGCAATCAAATGACATTATAAAATCAAAGCAAAATTTACAAAATGAAATCTACTCTACCTTACATTCTAATATGCTCCATGACATCTACTTCACATCTCCTTCCATGTTGAGAACATCAAAGCTTTATTCAAATTCTTCAAAATTACAAAGTACAACAAAGCTCTCTAAAGCTTTCTAAAGCCATCAAGGAAGAACTCCAAACTCTAAGCTCTAAGCTCTAAGCTAAAAGACTAACAAGCTTCCAAATGAAGGAGAGAGATCTCCTATTTATACAAAAATATGAGAAGCCATCTCATTAATGAGAGTCCATGAATCTCTCCCTCTACCTCTAGAGTCCTAATCAAAATAGGAACTGAGAAGACACATGTCTTCTTAGAGTTACAATACAATTAGGAGATGTGACACATATCCTCATGATCCCATGATTCTTTCCACTCAAATTCGAATTTGGCCTTGGGGTGCCACATAAGGGTCTTCTAGAAGCCTCCTTTCAACCTACACATGTCAACAATCTCAACCCATTTGTTAGGTATAAGCATATGCACATTATTTTCTAATTTTTAACCACAAATTCACTTAAAAGGCTTAGAATTAATAAAGATTGGAAAAACATAAATGTGGCCCAATGATAATGAAAATGGGATGAATGTGGTGACATAGTAGTGAAATGGAGGTGAAATGGAGGTGATATAATGGACATAATAGTGAAAGTGTAATGGAAATGAATGACATTTTCAAGACTCAACATACCCCCCAACTGAAGCTATTGCATGTCCTCATGCAATATATATTACATTAACTCCTTTGATCCTTCAGCTTTGGCTTAAGTTTGCATGATATCGTTTGATAACTTCATATTTTTGCAAAGTGTTTCACTTGAATTGCAACATGGTTGGTTCTTGTGTTACAACCATTTTTTTGTTGTTGCCTTCTATTTTGATCTTTGAACTTTGCATAATGATATTTTGATTATTGTTGCAAAGTATATCTTTATTGGATTTCATGATGGTTGGTTCTTGTGTGACAACCATGATTTTGTTTGTATCCAATTTATCCTTTAAGCACTTTTTCAAAAGCCATTGTATGCTCATAATAGCAATGTAATAATAAATATATGTTGGAAGTGTGGGCTCCTGAATATGATATGGACATGGCAAGATATGAATACGAATGTAATCCCCCCCCAACTGATGGTATTGGCAATTTTATGGAATGAGGAAGAGAAATGTTTTTCCAACAATTATCATTCTAGCTTTTTATGGAATTCTATGGTCAAAAGTTAGAAAATGACGTACCTTCATTTACCCTTTGGAATGGATGAGTTGTATGTGTGGTGGCTGAAAAATTCTGATCATATTCTTCTTCAAGTGGTTGAACAAGAGGAGTCATGGATAGAGAGATAAGATGACTTTTTATTGCTTCTACTAAAACTTGCTGAATCTGCTCCAAAATTGTTGAAAATAATAGTCTTCATGTCTTCAAAACTCATTGGCACAATTCCTACTATGTGAAAAGATGTTCTGATGTCGAACATAGTAGGAAATTGTTGGCTTAGTGGCCATTAATGGATGCCACTAGTCAACACGAGAACTCTCACCATTGATGACAATGAGAGTCAAGATGCCCAAACACATCTTGCTAGGTACAAATAAATTTGCTGATGTCGAGTCACCTAGAAGATCTAACGAACAAGGGACATTAATGTATTCCCATTGTTTGTCAGCATGAGGACTTGCTATTAAGGCATGCAAGCCTCAAGGTGTTTTTGCAAAGAACTTAGACTTAAAGGACTATGGACTCAATAATTTGCATTGAAGCAGGGCTTATTTGCGGAATGAAAATGACAGGAAATGGAAGATGAAAATGGAAGATGACAATGGAGAGTAGAAATGGCAATGGGCAATAAGCATATGAATGAGCCTCTTGCTTTTATTTGTGGGTTATGAATGGACAAAAAGAGATAGAAAGTGTATGTGAATGTAAGTGGAAAGTATGGAGTGGAATGAGGTGAATTGTTTATTATGAAGTATGGATGTGATGGAGACAATAGTATCTGATTTTTTTTTTTTTCAAGTGTTTGGATCTGATTTTGCATCAGCGTATTTCCTCTTTGTTGCTGATCATCCTCTTATGAAACAAATTGGTCTCTTAAAGAGACACCATTCTCTTGTAGTCATTTGTCCTTCCTCTTAGAACATGCAAAAAAAACTAATACTTCTTCTGCAATGGAATGTAAGATTATCAAAGGAGAGAGATGGCCAATCTCTCTAATTATGATATTTACACACAAAACTAACAATTTGTATTAGTGAAACAAGTTCTCAAAGGAAAAATCAAAAGAATTTATACCTGATCTGGAATTAGTACCTCAAGTTGATGTTGCTTCTTTTCAGCAATTTATTTCATTATTTGCCATTTCAAACTCAAATGATAGATTTCTCATTGTGTAGATCTTGTTGAGATCTTTCCAATGGTACTTAAATCATCAAAATCTGATTTTGTATGAAAAGGATAGGCTGATTTGAACAATGAGGTTTTTTTGGCGCGGAATTGGAGAACAGCTGCGGAATTGGACTTTAGCTGCGGAATGTGCACACTTTCTGTTGCTAAAAATCTTGAATAAAAAGTTAGCCATTCATCTTTCATCATCAGTCCAAAATTAATCAATACCTTCAGAAAAGTGAGCAAATAACTTATTCATTTCATTGATTCAAAATTATTATTTTTTTTCTTGATATGCAGCAACTTAGTGTGGCGACTCAGTGTGACGACTTTGTGATAACACTCAACTTGACTTCCCTTTGACCGGGGTCTTTTTCATCAAATTTGACCGAATGAATAGGACACCATCCATGTACTGACATTCCCCCAGCTACCCATGTGGCTTGTTTTGCTTGATGACACCTGCAACCTAGAGTTTAACAAAACAGCTGCGGAAAGTTGAACCAGCTGCGGAAAATGGCTGAAACAGTCAATCATCAATTTTGAATTTTTTTTTTCATTGTGTGAATGGAGCAAAATAGTTTTAGTGATGGACTTATAGTTTGATAAACAACCTATAACCATGACCATAACCATTTGGCCTTTTCATAAACTTAGGCCCTTCCGGTTCTGCCCTTAATAACCGACCCATCCTTTCCTCTGTTTAAAATTCAATCTGGAATTCAACTGCGTGTGAGGGTTTAACAGAGGTAAGACGGCTATGTTGCAAGGTTTATGGAAGAACAATGGCTAAAAATAGAAGATGGATACGGGTAACGGGAGTGTTCAGGAACTGTAAGCGGAAACAGAGGATGAGCAGCCGAGATGGGTTCACAAAATGAAATGGAGACGTATGCAAATGAGGTGCAGCTTTAACACAATGGTAGGGTAGTGAAGTGGAGTCGGAATTTTTGAACTGAACGACTGCATGAGAGACATTACACGTTGATGAAATGGCTGTGCAAAGTACGGTGGAGAGGAGCCGTATGATTTTTGAACACGTCTTTGTTGTTGAAGCACAGTCACACGTTGCATGGGACTGTTAGTCATTAAAGACATGTAATTAAGCTTGAATACCAGCACATAGTTGATTCCTATTTGGATTTCTTTTCCTCAGGCACGCGGAATTGAATCACACATCAAACTATCAGTTAATTAACTCAAATTCCGTTTTTCTTCACGCGGCGGCAAAAAAGAGGCTCCAAAGAACCGAGGATTTCTCCCAGACCGCCACAATTTTCTTCAAACAGTTTCTGGGTTATCTAATTAACCTAGCTGGCGAAAAAACCCATGTTTTCTTTTCTTCCCATTCACCTCCGTTTGGGAAAATCGCATGTTTGAAATTTGACGTTTTTTCAGTTGTTTACGTTTTTCTGAGTTTTACTGTTCTGTATTTGGCTTGTAGAATTTTCGAATTAGTGGTTGGATGATACGACTTTGTGCATTCTCATATATGTCAAGCTGTCTACCACAATTTTCACCTTTCCACAGCAATGAAAAGAGCGAATCCTCAAAAGAGTCTAAGTACTTGCTTGTTAAGCTTCTGCTGTTTTTTTGTCTACACAACAAATAGACCCAAAAAAAAAAAAACATATGCACAGGGATAAACAATACGCAACGTTGTTGCATACTGCTGCTCTCTCTCTAATTTCAGAGCCTACACAGAGATGAAAGAATTGATTTGTTGCCGCTGTTTACAAGAGACATAAAAACAACTAAAGGAGACGTAATGATTTTGCAGGTTCGTTTTAAGGCCAAAGCTTGAACAGGGAAGCAGACTTTCTTGTTGAAGCCACAGTGAAAGCTAGGATTCAAGATAGCCATAGATTTTATTTTTATTTTATTTTTATTTTAATTTTAATTTAATTTAATTTTTTTTTATTTTTTATTTTATTTATTTATTTATTTTTATTTTTTTTTTCTGAAATTGTAAAATTTTATAAAAAGGATTCATGATTTTCAATTTCAGGGAGCAAATACTTCAAGAAAAACATGCTAAAAACAGGACTTTGACTGAGGTCCTAGGCTGGTTTTCATCGATCTGAGCTAGGTGATTAGGATAGGATCCATGTCGGGACAATTCTAGAGATGCCCATGTGGTCGGTTTTTTCATTGGATGCCTGTAACCTGCTAAACCTTGAAACAGCTGCGGAATTCTCAACTGGCTGCGGAATCAGGGCACTTTCCGCAGCTAAGTTGCAAAACCTTATTAAAACAGGATACAGTGTTTTGAGGACCACTACAAACCATAACCAGTCAATTTTGGACAATTTGAACCTGTCAAAGCAGTTGAGTTCCATTTTTTTTTTGTTGAATCAATTGAAAGGATGAAGTTTATTTTGTCTCCTCTTTATTTATTATTATTTTTTTTTTTATAACAATTCTTTTTCTGATCCTCCAGATCACACAAAGTGCAGGAGGAGAGCATACTCAAGAATTATTAATTTTTTTTTTACATAACAATCCTTTTTCTGATCCTCCAGATCACACAAAGTGCAGGAGGAGAGTATACTCAAGAATTATTAGTTTTTTTTTTTTTAGATGTAAGAAATAAGGTCTCCTAATTACACTTCCCCGGCAACGACGCCAAAATGTCTAGTCAATTTAATGTCTTAAATTGCTCGACATAAATTATTAATCCCGGTATCGTAAACTGATGAAGTGTGGTGCACCATATGTGCTTAGTTAACTTTTTTCTTACTGCGTTGTTTTATAGATTTTATTTTGTTTTGGGGTTTTGTTTTTGTTGGTTTCCTAAAGTGTTTAATGCAAATGGAAATCCTATTCTAAGGTTTAAGAATACTTTTAAAGGACAAGTATGGATAAAGATTTCAAGACAAGGCCTAAGGCCTATGTCCCTAATGGTAACTTCCAAAACTTTAGCACTTCAAAAGATCTCAAAACATGTTATTGATGGAATTAGTACTTGAACAAAAGTGTAAATATGCAGCTACTTCAATCAAAATGGAATGCAACAACCAATCAATGAGCTAGTGACTATGAAACCCAGTATCCTTGCTGCTGTATGAAAAAGAAAGTAAAAACTAAACTTAGAGAAACTCAAAGACTGAAAGCAAAGCAACTAAATCACACTACTTCAACCCCTGTTCTGATCCTTTACCCTTCAACTCAATCTGCCTATGGGGAGTAATCATAAACAAGCTGAGTAATATGATATCTAAATTGCAGGAAATTAAATTGCATAAAAGGAAACTAAGATTTAACTAATCACACTACTTCAACCCCTGTTCTGATCCTTTACCCTTCAACTCAATCTGCCTATGGGGAGTAATCATAAACAAGCTGAGTAATATGATATCTAAATTTGCATGAAAGTAAATGAGCAAAACAAAGCTGAAAGAAATAACAATGCTGGAATTAGAACTCAGAAAATAAATCAACAGAAGGACAAGATGATTCCGTCATGTCATTAGTCATTAAAAAGCTATGTGCATTACTAATCTACAATCAACCGGTTGAACACACTTGCATGAATTAAAATTGCATGAATGAAAAATCTAATCTACCAACTTGAAAGCAATCAAATGACATTATGAAATCAAAGCAAAATTTACAAAATGAAATCTACTCTACCTTACATTCTAATATGCTCTATGACATCTACTTCACATCTCCTTCCATGTTGAGAACATCAAAGCTTTATTCAAATTCTTCAAAATTACAAAGTACAACAAAGCTTTCCAAAGCTTTCTAAAGCCATCAAGG
The DNA here is from genome assembly GCA_031772625.1 of Pinus tabuliformis. Classification (NCBI taxonomy): domain Eukaryota; kingdom Viridiplantae; phylum Streptophyta; class Pinopsida; order Pinales; family Pinaceae; genus Pinus; species Pinus tabuliformis. Next base: position 666,132,076 of record CM062820.1, on the reverse strand, counting down.
AAGAACTCCAAACTCTAAGCTCTAAGCTCTAAGCTAAAAGACTAACAAGCTTCCAAATGAAGGAGAGAGATTTCCTATTTATACAAAAATATGAGAAGCCATCTCATTAATGAGAGTCCATGAATCTCTCCCTCTACCTCTAGAGTCCTAATCAAAATAGGAACTGATAAGACACGTCTTCTTAGAGTTACAATACAATTAGGAGATGTGACACATATCCTCATGATCCCATGATTCTTTCCACTCAAATTCGAATTTGGCCTTGGGGTGCCACATAAGGGTCTTCTAGAAGTCTCCTTTCAACCTACACATGTCAACAATCTCAACCCATTTGTTAGGTATAAGCATATGCACATTATTTTCTAATTTTTAACCACAAATTCACTTAAAAGGCTTAGAATTAATAAAGATTGGAAAAACATAAATGTGGCCCAATGATAATGAAAGTGGGATGAATGTGGTGACATAGTAGTGAAATGGAGGTGAAATGGAGGTGATATAATGGACATACTAGTGAAAGTGTAATAGAAATGAATGACATTTTCAAGACTCAACAATCCTTAAGGCTTTGGCCAGGCACTCCCTTAGGGGAATGGGTGGATGGCTGGCTGGTGTTGTTGGGTGGAAGGATCCTTCTTAACAGAGCCCTTTTCTTTTCTTCCAGGGTGGAGTCCAACATAGGTCCTTACTCTTGAGGCTATAAATTTTTGGAGGCTTTAGGGGAGGGCTGTCTCCTACAATGGATTCATTGTTATAGATCTGATCTGAAAATATATGAGAATAATACCAATATACCCAATAACTGCAAATAATCACCAAAAATAACAAGATTTGAATATAGATAGAAATGTTTCTTTATTGATATCAAACCCTTAAGGTAGGGCAACACCATACAATCACTCCTTAAGGAAGCAGAACACTCCACAAGCCATATGCCTGTTCATACCATATTCCTTGACATCTCTCAATGTGGAGTCTCTAGCCTCTATATAGGCCTGATACATACAATACCATGGGTCATTACCATGGTTCTCTCAGTACCATCTATCTAATACCATGGGCTTATTACATTATTGCTAACTACTTGTGGTCCCTTATATGATACGGGTTAACCACCTTATTTATTACTATGGCCCATTCCATTATTACATTATTCCCTTTGGTACCTCCCTTTGTACCCCATATTATCCCCCTTAGGTATATAACATTTCACCTCCCTTAACATGTTTCGTCCCTGAAACATGAGAAGAACACAAATAATAAGATCTATTCAAAAGAGTAGTCCATTGGTACCATGCACGTGCATCTAGCCATCCAAGAGAAAGGTGAACCCTCGATCTCGCTGGTGCCTCGCTCGATTGAGATGGAAGTTGACTGTGACAACTCTTCTATGTTAATGTATAGTAGGTGGATCTTTGCTCCTCTCTATCTGTCATGCGGGGGTTGTTGTCCTAGTGGCTAATTGGTTGCCATCTTATTGGTTGTTTTCTTGCGGGGTGATGTGGGTGATGATATGTTGAAGTTTTAACCCACTGTGTCTTTTTCTTTAATTCACCCTGCTGTGGTGTCTTATCTTCCAATATTACTTCCACCACTGAGCCCTCATCTGATGTATCAGCACCGGTAACTTTTTCTGCTTCAACCTCTGTTTGTGTTTGATTGTCGATCATCAAAGGCTCATCATCTGATATGTCAGTCCTTGGAACATCTTCTGCTTCAACTTTCGTGGACTTTACCTATTTATTGATGGAAATATCCTATAATGTAATTTTCTTCTTTTTATACCAGAGCTTCAGGAATTTCTTCTGCACATTAATATTGATAGTACCCACGGATTCCATCCAAGGATATCCCAAAACAACATCCATGTTATCCATATCTGATGTATAAAAATCACCATGCAACACATATTTATCCATTGAAAGCTTCAAATCTTTATAAACTTGCACATCCCTTGTGTTTTCAATGTGTTTGGTTGGAACTTGCAATTTTTTTGCCAAATTAACATTGATAAAATTATGCTGACAACTAGGATTTATAGAAACAACGATTTTCTCCTTCTGAATGAATACATGAACTTACAATGAGGAAATACCAATAGAAAATAACCCCTTATATGTCCCATTCTCCTGTTTTCTAGTATGAGACCATTTGTCTAAAAGGACTCTTTCAAATTCGGCCTCTGAAAGTTTGAGCAACTGCTGCTTGTCAAATGAGTGCCACCATTTGGAAGCCTCATCTTGAAAATTAAACGGTACTATACCCCTCCACAATTCCCAATATTTGAACTTTAGTCTCTATATGAATTCTTCGATAGTAGGGCTATGATATTTCCCTGTTAAATTAAGATCCGCTATGAAGAGGGTTTTGAAAAAAAAATCACTTACTTGGCGAAAATTTGAAATTGTCACAGTTTAGTCAATATTGATCAGAATCCCTATTATGACCTATTTTCGGAAATGGAACAATCATTCTGCATCTACCCATGTAATAGAAATCCCGATCCAGGCACTGGAATTTCAGATTTGCGCTTGCAACTCTCCCGTCGTCACCAAAAGTTTTGAAAAAAGAGCTGATTTTAAATCAGCGATATCTCCCTCATCCGAATTCCTATTAGACTGTTTTTTTTTTTGAAATTGGGTATTTTTTTCACAAAGAATCCATATTTACAATTATATTTTGTAGAACTTGCACCAGGACGTCCAGATCTGCGCCACAAACTCACTGCCCCAAAAAATTGTCTACAACGCCACTGATTTTTAGATTAGCGATATCTCCTTCATTCGGACTCCGATTTAACCGATTTTTTTTTTTGAAATCAGGTATTTTTTACAAAGAATTCAAATATGCAATTAGATTTTGCAAATTTTCCCCCAAAATGTACAGATCGGATCTTCAAACTCGCTGGCCTAGAAAAATCTCTGCAAAAAATAAAAAAAAAGCTCTCCACTTTTGCCCAAGAAAGTGCTCGATACCACTTGTTATGCTCTTAACCTGCAAGACGATACCAGAATACCAAATATGCGAAGAAATATACCCAGAACATAGAACAGTGAGAAATAACAGCAAGTATTTTATTATTCAGAAAGTAATGTTCACTTGTCTCTTCGAGGGGGCAACCTCCAATAGAGCAGAGCTCGATTACAAAATAAGACACGATGCTCCTCGCAGGGAGTCTCTATCCTTTATATAGGCCTCATACATACAATACCATGGGTCATTACCATGGTTCCCTCAATACTATCTATCTAATACCATGGGCTTATTACATTATTGCTAACTACTTGTGGTCCCTTACATGATACGGGTTAACCACCTTATTTATTACCATGGCCCATTCCATTATTACATTATTCCCTTGGGTACCTCCATTTGTACCCCATATTATCCCCCCTAGGTATATAACATTCATGAATGGTCAAAACCTCTCCTTTGTGGATGACTTCGAAAGCTAGCATGGTGGAAGGAGTATTGTCATTGGGAGGCGTGATTTCCTCTTCTAGATCGTTGGATTCCTCCTCACCCTCTCCCATTTCTTGATCTTCCAAGAGTTGGGTTACTACGATAGCTATGTTGTGGAGCCATTGAGGGTAGGTCTTTTCGGAATCAGAGGCCTGGTGGAAAGGGCAAAAATTGTCTTTTCCTAATTCTTCCACATTAAAATTTGTAATGGATCTCTAAGGTGATTTAGCGGGTTAATTGCTGGTCTTTCGAAAGAAAGGTTTGGTGGGTTTCCCTCTTGAGGAGGAATCACTAGTCTTCCTTTTCAATTTAGAAACCTCATTTGTCAATTGCTTTAAAGATTTGGCTAACCCTTCGAAATCAAAGGAATATTTGTCTTTATTGACAGGCTTACTAGTCGAGGCTTGATTTTTCTTAGTAGATGGTTTAGTCTCATCTCGTGAATCGTGCTCGAGGGCACCTATAGAAAAAAAATCCTTCTCAACTTCTAGAGTTGTTGCAAAGTTCTCTACTAAGGTGGGTTTAGCCTCACATTTAACAAACACAACAATGTCCCGCGGAAGGGCTCTGGTGTAATAATCGATGGTGATGGAATCATCAAGAGCCACGTCCGTCGGGAACTTATTCAAAATGGTAGTGAATTGTTGGTTGAAATATTTCACCTTCTCCTTCTTATGGCACTCTAATTTACTGATCTCGGTTAGGATCATAGAAGGCATCTTATCTTCTGAAAACTTATCAAGGAAGGTTTTTCAGAATTCTTCCCATGTTCGAATCGAAGCTACAGGTAGAGATCGATACTAGGTAGTAGCCTTATTTTCGAAAGTGTGAGGGAACAAGCAAAAATCCACATCATCATGTTGCACTCTCATCATCTGCAAGGCTAAGTAGAAATTGTTGATGTGATCGTCAGTTGAGGTTCCCTTCTTGGGGTCGAATTTCGGGAGGTGTTTCTCGGGATGGCGAGGCATGTTGTGGAGTTGGCCTTGGATGCCTAATGGGGATTGAGCCATCCAGGCCAAAGGATGATGACAGTTTCCTCTCAGTGGGGGAGGAAAAAGGGGGCAATTGGGATTCCCCTCTGACTCACTCTCCGTGCTTGACCCCCCGCTAGTGTGGGGAGGGTGCCTACCATTTCCCTGGGGAACTCTGAGGTGTCCTAGGTCCCGGGCATTTCTTGTATTCCTGAAGTTCCTCAGGTTCCCAAGGAATCTAAGAAGCCACTCATTATTGTAGAAGTTAATGCGGTCCCTAAGATTATCCCCAGTCCCTTGCCCCAGGGGCCCTTTAGTATTCTCTCTCAAAGGTTGGTTGTTCACAAGAGTATCTTCTGGGGGCGTTTGATTGTTTTCTTGTGTTCCTCCCTGTCATGGTTGGTTGTTTCCCTCGGTAATTATACTCCTAGGATCTTCTCCTTCATATGTCGGGGGACTTCCTAACCCCTCGATGGAGGCCTTTCAACGACGTCTACATAGTCTATGAGAAAAAGTTTTTCGGCGTAAATCACATGATAATACATTTGTCGACGCGTTTTGAACCAACGAGTGTGGTTCATCGTCAGGACAAGTTGAAGAATCAGATCATGGCTACAAATTAAATAGGGAGAGCAGATCTTCCAACGGCTATATTAGATCACATTGGAAAAAAAACGGCTAAAATTGACCAAGAAACGTCTAGATTTGACTATTCAAATTGTTTAATTATAATAATATTATTATGCTAAAACAAATATTATTTTAATACCCAGATTTGAGTTAACAATACTACTAGGGAATATTTATAATAAAATTGATAGAAATGTTAACCTATAAAAATAGAACTAGGGAAAATAACTGATAGTAACCAAAAGGATTTGATATTAACTAAAATAATAATAATTCATATTATATTATTATTAAAACAAGGGCAACTGCGTAGCGGTAGTCCCTGCCGTATTGCCAATAAAAACTAAACCATATTGCCAATAAAAACTAAACAATTATGAGTATTTAGGAGTTTGGACTGATTTTGTGCTTAGTTTCGCACAATGTCAATTAAGTTTTTATGAAATTGCATCGGCTGTGTGCTTTGGATGATTAAACAATTATAACATGAGTATTTAGGAGTTTGGACTGATTTTGTGCTTAGTTTCGCACAATCTCAATTAAGTTTTTATGAAATTGCATCCGCTGTGTGCTTTGGATGATTTTCTGCTATCGGATCCTCCACAAGTTGGTTACAAAATGACTGGGAGGAATTCACAATTTCTTGATTTGTAAAAATATTGAAGGAATGATCTGAACTTGTACAGTTACTGCAGGCAGAACTGTTGCAAGCATTTGGATTCACCATTTTAGTGTGTTGCACCGCAGTTTTTATTCTGACAGGTGTGGGTTTGATCGTGTTAATTTTGAACGTTTTCTTTCTTTGAGATTCCTGTGGTGGCACCTTCTTTTGCAGATGAATGTTCCAGTGGTTCTTGATTTCGTTGTCTGTCCGCCCAGGCAATCGTCCTGCTATCAGGGACCACCTGCATGGTAATGACGTAGTCAGAAATCAGCATTCTGAAAGTTCTTGATGGATTAAATCATTTTTATTTTGATGCTGCACTATTAAATCATTTTTATTTGTATGGTCGATTTGTAAATATTTTGGAATTTTATAAATTAAATTAAAATCAAAATAGAAAATTCCAAAATATTTGTTGAATCAACCAAATTTATAAACAATGAATCCACGAGCAAAGAATCCATATACCTGATAAGGGCCACTCAACAATGAATCCACGAGCAAAGAATCCATATACCTGATAAGGGCCACTCACTGAAACACTGATTTGCACAACAAAGAAGTGGAATCCATATACCTGATAAGGGCCACTCACTGAAACACTGATTTGCACAACAAAGAAGTGTAAGCAACAACGAGTTCAGACTATCGCAAAGATTTTTAATGTTGTGAACTTCCCAAAAATATCGGTGTCGACTAAAACATTTAAATAATGATAAATGCCAGGGAAAATATCTCTTAAAAATTTTGGCTCGAAAAGAAATCTTTTAAACAAAGCTGCTCTTTAATATCATAGATACAGTTTCTAAATATAGGTAAGTTAATGCTTGTGATAAATGTCTCCCAATAATAAATTCTATATGTTTAGAAAATTTTCTAAACAAAGCTGCTCTTTAAAGAAATCTTTTAAACAAAGCTGCTCTTTAATATCATAGATACAGTTTCTAAATATAGGTAATTTAATGCTTGTGATAAATGTCTCCCAATAATAAATTCTATATGTTTAGAATTTTTTTTTATAAATTCTATATGTTTAGAAAATTTTCTAAACAAAGCTGCTCTTTAATATCATAGATACAGTTTTTAAAAATAGGTAATTTAATGCTTGTGATAAATTAAAAAGACTAATCGTATAAAGAATATCCATATGATATGACGATACATACCAAATTAGTATTCCATTTGAAAATTTTATTTTTAACTTGTAAAAAATGGCATTTATAAGATTATTTTTCATAATATGAATCAGCGCTGGGTTGCGATAACATTAGCGAGAACCCTTCTAATCTATTAGCTATGCCTTTGGCTCTACCACGGAAGTGACAAGCACGACTACACGGGGAAGGACATGATATCAACGGTCTGGACGAGTGGCCAAGAGATGGGCCCACAAATTTATTTATAGAAAATTAATTACATTCTATGAGGTTTGCATAATTTGAAGCGTGGTTCTCAAAGGTATTTATATCCTTGGCACGTTTTAACATTGTAAACACTTGTTCGTGTTTATAATTTTATAAATCGCCACTATGCACACCCTCACACCCTCGATTAGATGGGATGTAAGGAAATGATCTATGGATCAGCCGGCTTGGGATCAATGGGTGGAGCTTTGTGAAGTTGTGTTATAATAAATAACTTGAATGGCGCACTCTGCTACGCGGAACACCGAAAAACCGGTGCATTTGATTGTTCTTGAAAAATGTCCAAAAAGCTTAATCTCCATGGGTTGTTAGCGCTACGCATCTGTTTTTGCCGTTGAGTGGAGAAAAAAAAGGTGAGCGAGACTTAGTATGCTTTTGGCTTGCAATTCTGTGCTTTTGTTTTGCAATATGAACTGCTAAGAAATTTTTATTTATTTACTTTTACAGTTGCAGTAATGCCTGCGTTGTTGCATTGTAAATAAAAATTTACCAGTGGGCGGCGGGAGTTTAAGAGTAAAAAGGTTGAAAGGAATTTGTTAATAGGATATAAAAATAAAGGACATAGAACAGGGAGAAACAGGAATGTATTTCGTGAGAAAATTGACATTCCCCTTATTTAAAATTTAAACAAAGTTTCAGGCCAGCATTAAATTTTAAATTATTTAAAATTCGTTTTTCGCATTTTTGATTGGATAAGAAAAATAGACCTCTTATTGCCGAAACTTTTCCATAACGAAGTTAACCAAAATTGAAACTTTCTCTATGTACAATTCAACCAAATATTATTACAAGGACTTTTCTATGTTTAGAATTTATCCAAAGTTTGCCGAGACTTTTTTCATATTATGATTGCCATCTTTCAATATTATAGTTGTCATCTGCTCTGTGGTTGTAGACATGCAAGTGGACGTGTTGCTGTCCACATGTTCCTTTGCAGTTGTTCGCATGTTTGTGTCACATTGTATATGGTGATGCATGTTTCTTTGCAGTTGTTTGCATGTCTGTGTCACATTGTATATAGTGATGCATCTAGTTTAAATGCATACCTGAAACCAGTAATATATTTTAATTCCTGAAACCAAACCAAAACAAATACACAAACAATACTAATTTCATCAATGTAGTAGTTGTGGCTAGAAATGGGTCTGTGAAAAGACTGAAGCACCTGCAGTTTGGGTCAAACAATCCTAATTTCATCAATGTAATAGTTGTGGCCACAAATGGGTTTGTGAAAACGCTGAAGCACCTGCAGTTTGGGTCTGTGAGAAGGTTGGAGCACCTGTGGTTGGAGCGGCTGTGGCTAGATATGGGTCTGTGAAAAGGTGGGAGCAGGAGAGAAAAAGAAATCGACTACCTTGCAACGATGCAGGACATGGCAGTGGCTATGAACATGTTGAAGCTATTCCTATCTATGAACACTGGTTGTAAGTGACATTTTCGTTTCTTTAGAAAATAATAGATACGTGATTAGCATGCTAATAATGGATACATTGAAATCCCTATCAGCTACATTGGCTTTCTCTTGCATTCAATAAAGATATCCATATACAGGAAGAATGAAGTTACCTACATTGGTTTTCTCTTGCATTCAATAAAGATATCCATATATATAGGAACAATGAAGTTATCAACTTACTTGAATTGGAAAAAACTCACGTCGGATGCATAACCAACCTCGCCGCTCCTGATGGCAGGAGAGTCCACGGAGTCCACGATCACTAAATGCAGAATAGGAAAAGTCATCAATGCCTTCTTGTGCAAGGCTTCTCTTGCTCTACTATTGGAGAGGTAATGAGTATATTTGAATGTAATAATTACATATTTTATTTTGACATTTTGGAAAGAGAATGAGCTTCAAAAGTTATTCACAGGCTTGAGCAAGTTGTTCGTGCTCTTCATACCAACTACCACGTCTAGCTAAAAATAAAATTCACCGAAAATTCACCGAACAAATTGCAGATAAGATAAGATACTTTTATAAGTTAACAAATTGACAAATTGCAGATAAGATACTTTTATAAATTGTATTCCACAAAAGACTAAGGCTGCGCCATGAGACTCTTTGGACGGCACATGATTATACATCAGAGCGTATTAAAACCCTGCGCGGCTCTGCCAGAGCTTTGAAGAAAAAAAAACCTAACAATAAGACTTGTAACGGGGATAACAATACAAACCTTTCGATCACGGAAATGAAGAATCTCAAGGGGTTTTTCCATCAAATTTGAGATAGACAGAGCCAACCACGGTCTTCACGGTCTGATCCACTGTATCGACGCCAGGCTTCACAGGTCCTGGTCCTGTGTTCTCCTTGGCATAATCTCCTAAATTAGAAAGGAAAACGGTTGCCCTCAACACGGTATTACAAGCACCGGCAGCTGCCACCTGCTAGAAGTCTCCTGACACCAACAGCTGGCTGTTGTGCACGACCAAAAGCTGCCACCTGCTCTAAGTCTCCAACATATACTAAAAAAACTTTGCCCCGAACTTAAAATCAGTTGTCATAACATGTAAATTGGACTTTGGATAAAATTAATTGTCACAACATTCTGCAAACTCGACTTTGGGTAAGATGAATTGTCACAACGTTCAATCGATATCCCCGGCAATAAGACCTCCGAAAACTTTGGGTAAAACAAAAAAGCCACGAAATTTGGATTTGGAAATTCAGCAACCCGGCAATAAGACCTCCAATATAAAACTTTGGATAAAAAGCAAAAAACATCAAAGCTCTAAAATAAAACTTTGGGTAAAAGCGAAAAACATCAACTAAATGCTCCGGTCAACTCAAATTAATAGGAAGTCAACGCCTGATCGAACGCTATTAGTCCCAGGCAGGGACTAATAATGTTATAGTATTTATTATTAATGGCATGTGTAACTAATTAATATAAATTTAATAGTAAGGTTATTTTATGGGTATAAGTATTAATAGATCTAGGGATGTAAGTATTTAATATTAACAAAAATAATATTAATTATTGTTATATTATATATGCTAGATTAGTCAAGAAACAAGAATATTTATACTAATATTTAACATATATTATAAGGAATATTAACTAAAGTAATATTAGTTATTATTATATTCTTGTTGTAGTATTATTCTAATTATTAATGGTTAGGGTAACTAACAGTTCTAGGGAAATTAGTAATAGTAAGGATTTTTTGTAATCTTATTATTAATATAATAGTGTTATAATAATGGTATTATTATTAAAGGTAACCAAATTTATTGGTAAAGCTGTCTAATTGGAACCTAATTTAGCTATTTAAATATCCTTATACTAGATAATTTAATTTATTTATATAGTTAGGAAAATGACTATCTCTTAAAAATAAGAAATCAAGGGAGATTCCTAAAGAGGAGCAGGTTAAAGGATAAGGGGATTTTTTTTTTTTTTTTTTTTTTTTTTTTTACGAAAACTATAACAAGCTATTAATAGAGGGAGGGGAGGAAGGGGAAGAAACGACTAGGAAAAGAGGGTCGGTATCCAGCAACTACTGATCTTCCAACTGTCATCTCTATTGAGATTGCTTGGCCTTCTTTCAATCTCAATGGCTTCCCTAAATTTTCGGTAATGGAACTGCGTAACTTTAGCAATAACATTGGCCTCCTCAATACAAACATGATGTTTGGTCTTCTTAATGGGGGTGATATGTGGTTTTTTCTTAATCATGTCTTTGCAGGCATTTGAGGGCATACAGTATGAGAGTGGTCCTTTTGGCATTCACCTGATTGCCCAAGGTTACCAGTTTTGTATACATCCTTACTGGTTCAACCACATAGTGTGTGATATTCTCCTTTGTAACGGGCAGGTCATCTGTGCGGGTGGCCTGTCTATATGTGTCGACGAATGCCTGAACTTCCTGTGAGATATATTTCTGCTTTCTCACATGCCCGACTTCTCCGATGGACGAGACTCCATGGATCTCAATCATTGATTCCATACCACTGAAAATGTGTCTATATGAAGCCAACACTCTATCTACATCTTTGGCTAGTTTTTCCTTTGACTAGATCTTGATGCGTAGCTGGACTTTGGAATTTTTCATGGTGATCCAATCCTTCTTCAGGACTACCACCGATGCCCCCAGATACTTGATGGACCACTCGTGTATACTATCTAGAGCGGTAATGACTTCCTTTAGCATAACAACCCTCTCTTTTTTATGGGTTTGTATGGCCAAGATCGGTGCCACCATGTGATGTAGTTTTGACATCTCTTCATAGACCATCTCCATGGCTTCACTGAGTGTCTTGGCCTCATCTTTGATTGTTGTTCGAGGTTCCATTGTACTGGAATGCACTACGTGGAGGGTTGCATTTTCTTCCTTTGCTCTCTTTTTGTCTTTCTTTGCCTTAGTGGCCTTTTGCTCTGACGCGTGAAATTTGTTTTGGAGCTTCGTGATGTGTTTTCTCATCATAGCCACATTATGTTCAATTGTGGTCATAGATGTAGTTCCAGCCAAGGTGATCATCTCTGGATTAACTGTGGTGTCAGGAATAATCTCTTTAGCTATGGTGACTGATAAGGGTTCTGCACGGTTTATCGAATAACATTTCCTCCTCTCCTGCCTGATTTTGAGGCTAACTTGGTCAAAGGTGCACTTGGTGAGGTCCAGTAACTCGTCTTCTTCTTCTTCTTCTTTAGGGAAGCCTAGCTATCGCAAGGGGAGATGTCCTCCGATGAGGGGAGTAGAAGGAGGAACATCTAATGCAGCTAGTTTGACTTGTTCTGTGTCTATCTCAGCTATCTTACTGGTTTCTCCCTACTCCATCTTTCTCCTTTCCTCTTCTTCTCTTTTCCTCTGTTCTTCCTCTAATCGCTTCTTCTCTTGCTCAAATTTCTCTTGTTTCTTCTTGAGCTCCTTGATTTTCTTGATATTTTCTTCTTGTTCCTTTAGTTCTTGTTCTCATTTCTTATTCTCTTCTTCTTCCTTGGCTATCTACTCTTCCTGCTTCTTTTCCTCTAGCTACTTCTTCTTTTATACCTCTTCCTTGGCTCTCTATTCTTCCTACTACTTTTCCTCTAACTTCTTCTTCCTTTCTTCCTCTTCCTGTCACCTCTTCTTTTCAAGCTAGCCCTGGTCACCTGACTCTTGTGATTGCTTGAGCTCTTCCTCCCTTTTCCTCTTGAGCTCTTGTTTCTTCTTTTCCAGGGTTGCATTCCTTTGTTCCAACGTTTCATCATCTTCCCCCTTTTCTAGGTCACTTGGGACATCTTCCACCTCTTTCTCCTTCTGCTTCTTGAGTTTCTCGGTGGCCTTCTGTTTCTCTTGCTACTTCTTCTTCAAGGTGGATGACCTCTCTCGCAAACTAACATTCTCTTGGGAGTGTTCGAGGAGCTCCTCGTCTCTTGCCTGTTTCTCACTAGGGTTGAGTTCCCTGGTGGCATTATACCAGTTCCTGACTCCATATTCATGATCTTTTCTAGAATGCGAATATGACCAGTTAAAATTATCTCTCTTGCAGTGAGCAGCTACAACCTTCTCAGGGTCATATGTGCGATAGTTCAAGGTTACAAAGTGACTCCCCTTTAAAGCCTCAACCTCCGCCTCTACTTTCTTGAATTTTTCTACCACATAGGCTCTGATGACAAGAGGGAAGGTTGGCCATGGTTTCTTCTTCCCTTTTCTTAGTACTTTTGAGAAACCCTACGTCATCTGGTAACACACTTCCCGCAAGAGCACTTTATCTGTGGCAAACCTGGGAAGATCATGTAGGTCCCTATAGGAATCGAAAACTCTAATAAATTTACCTTCTTGGATCGGGAATCAATGTGCCACCTTGACAATTGTTTCCATGGCCCTCTTCGACATACAAGGTGGTTCTTCTCCGAATGGTCGCTGATATAATGGGGAAATAAAAGACTAAAAAATGACATCAATCATACCCTTATAGCTAGTGTGCCAGAAGATCTTATAATGATGGTGTACTGGGCTAGCTGCAGACGTGTCCCAATTGTAGCTCTATTTGTTGAACTGGCACCTTGCAAAAACTGCGTTTAGAAGGTATGAGGCCATATAGAATTCTGGTGGCTGATTTGGCTATGGATGCTTTGCTGCAATGATGTTCGTCCTAAGCGATGACATGAGAATGCTGGCCTACTTAAAAATTATTCCATGGGTGGCGACAACGAACATGATAGGAACCCATGTACTGTGGAACACATCATAGTCTGCTCTCCCATATAGGTGGTTCATCATGGCGATGATTAGTTGATAGACCTTCCTCAACCCGTCTGTCTTGTATATTTGGTCTATCCTAACCCGGAACTTGGACAGGTCTTGCCACCATTCTATAAGGATGTCTTTGGTAGGAGTCACAAAGCCTTAGAGCCACTAGGTGTTGAAAGTTTCCTGTTTCTCAGGGATCCTGTAGTAAGTATCATTGTCTGTAGATGTGATTGCTGCTAGCAGTACACTAGTATGGTCCCTTACTGTCCATGAATCTGTGTCTATGATGATCCAGTCGATTGTTTCAGCACATAGGAAAATTGGAGGGTGTGATGCTATCTTGTGGAGCTTGGACCTCTTGACGGTTTAGGTACACAGGGAAGTCCTCCTAGGTCTTTGGTATGTCTGGCTTGGCGAACTCCTCATAAATGTCATACTAGGAAAGCCTCATGCTTTTATTAATGTTGCAGGCCATGTCCCCGTAGATAGGGGGTTCCTTGTACTGATGGAGTTCCTGTGAACTGCTCCCAAAGCTCTTACGGGTAGATTTCGTAGTAGGAGGTGCCATCTCATCTTCGAAAGAGGAGATGGAGATGCAGTCGAGATCCACGTCACCTGGCATATCGAACAATAATCCCACAATGAGAGGGACTATTAGTGTCGATATCTTCATCCCTCCATCAGTGATCAAAATTCTCTTTTTACATGCATTTTAGGTGTCTCATCTGATTAGCTGCATTCCATTAGGTCATGGATCAACTGATGGTAGTGGTTCGTTATCAAATTTCCCTCATGATTTTTACTTGCTGGCCTATTTTCACAAGTTCAGGTCATTTACAGTCATCTTTTGTCATTACATTTGCAAAATACATTTTTAGGGTTTTAGGTCTCATTAGATCTTGGGTTTACCACCATAGTCATGTAAAAGCTCAATAATGGTCAGCAGGCACATGAGGAGGTCTAATAAGGTCTCAAGATCAAAATTTCAATAATTAGATACTCAATAAGTGATTTTTTCCTCAAAACCCTGTTTTGAGGTAAAACAGAGTTTTTATGTTCTATGTATAAAAATTTCATGTAATTTTAATTTTCCTATATATAATAAGTTCAGAATTGCTGCCCTTGGTCACCTTGCCAAACTCCTGCACTCCAGCTCCTGCAAAAGAGACAAGAAAATCCAAGCATTAGTCCATCAAATGACAAAAAAGAGCCAAACTGCAAAAATAGGGTTTTTAAAAAGCAAAGTAAAAAGAAACTTTAGAAAGTGGGTCTTTCCTAAATGAAAAATTAAAGTCACTTGTATATAAAGGGATCATTTGTGTTAGAAGACATCATTTTGTGCAAAGGAAAGAAAGAAAGAGAAAAAAATCGCGTTTGAGGAGAGAAAAGGCAAAATTGTAGCAAAGTTCAGGTTTTTTCTTGGCGCGGCGCACCTGGGCACTGGTGCGGCACACCTGCCCGGCGCTATGCACCGAGCGCAGGAATTACAAAGAGTTTTCAACGGGCGTGGCGCACCTGCCAGGCGTGGCACACCTGGGTGTTAGCGCGACGCACCAGTCTACCAAGCCAAAAACTCATCCCATCGATTCTCTAAGGCTCCAAAATTTCCAAATACCATCCCTTCAAATAAGTAAACCCTCCCATTTGCCATAGAAAGAGATTTAGTCATTCTTGATGATGTTTTGAAAGGTGAAAAATTAAACCCTAAGTTGTTTCAAAGTTGCCTTGACAAAACTACCTAGGGTTTTGCAGTTTTTGTCATTCTTGCTATTTATAACCCCTTGCATAATTTTCCCATATCCCATTCCTCTCCACTAAATTTCCCTAATTTTATTTCCCTTTCCCTCTCTCATTTTACACTCATCTTACACCCTTATTCTCAAACCCTAAGCCCTACACCTAATTCCTACTATTCCCCAAACCCTAATCTTCATTCCTAAAACCCTATCATCCCCTAGTAACCCTACAGCCAGCATCAAAACCTTCTTTTCCACTTATATTATCAGTCCACTCATCAAATCCCAAAGAAGAAAATAACAGTCTCCTATTCTTGAGAAAATCTCTTCATACTCATCATTTTACACCATACATTGGCAAATATGGAAACGGATTCAGCTTATGAAAGGGATGAGGAAACTGTGAGTGATTCCTCCCAAGAGATTCATGCACCAAGAAAACCACATAAGGGAGGAAAACACATCCGGAAGGAGCCCACCGCACTCACAGAGTTATTAGCTTGTCCTCTTGCAGTAACATGTTTTAAACATTAGTCTTGCTACCAGTTTTGTGAGATGGTGGAGAGGGTGAAATACCACCATGAACTTGCTAGGCTATTTGTCCTTCATCTTCACAATAGCCAGGTGAACTTGGCAGGTGTTTCTTTCACTTTGACACCTAAAACTATAACTGTAGCAACAGGTATTCCAAATGTAGGTGAACAGTGGAACAAAGGATAGCTTGTGGGCAAAGAGCATTTTGAGCCTTATGTCAAGGCTAGTTATCAAAAGCAAATCAGTAGGGTCTTTCCTTTCAGATACCTACAGGACACTTATGCCCCACTAATGAAGCTTATTATCAAATACTTCACCTGTGAAGGGATATTTTCTCACTTGTACACTTATCATGTTAGATTATTGATGCATTTCACTAGAGTGAAGATGATGAACCTTGCCTATTTCATATGCAGAAATATTGAGAAAATGGCTACATTGGTGTAAAGAAAACCTCTTAATCAATAGTTCAAAAACATTTACCATTTTTCATTGATCAAAATTGTTGTGTTGCATCAACTGAGCTTGTTGAATGTTTCATGGGATACTTTCATTTCACATGAGGTTTTCAAAAGCCCTCAAGTGACCCCATCAGTGTTTCAAGAGGAAGGAGGGCCTTCAAATCAGCAAGAGGTTTGTGAGACTCAAACTATAGGTGTGCCAGTATTTGTCACTTATGAAAAGGGCACAAGGAGATTATTTGCAGCTGCCAAACGAGTACTATCTCCACCTAGGGTGGAAGGGGTCTCGTTTCCTTCATCAGACCATAGGCAAATGCTATATTCACCCGGGGTGAAAGGGGCTTTTCCTTCTTCTTCAACAGAGCAGGTACAGGATAAAGGGAAAAAACCATTGCATGATGAAGGGCCTTCTGAAGGTCAAGATAGAGTTTTTATTTTGATTCAGGATGAGGAAATTGATTTGGGCTCCCAAATCTCAAGACTCAAGGAGGTCATCAAAGAGAAAGAAGCTGACATCCATGCCTTATCACTTGACCTTGAAAGGGCTAAGTGGATCATTAATTTCCTTGAGCAACAAAACAAGAAATTGGAGGATAAACAGACAATCATGGAGTTGCAAACCATAAGGGAAAACAAGCAAGTAGCAAAAAGAAAGAAAAGTCAAATTAAAACCCCTTGAGCAAGAGATTGATGCTGACCGAGAATCATGGCTAGAGAGGGCGAATATGCACTTGGAGAAGCTACTTGAGAAAGCCAACAAGGAGAAAAAGATGTTGCAGCACATGGCTTATCACTATTTGGCACGAAACAAAATTTGTAAAACAAGGATAAGAAGCCTAAAAGCCAAGTTGAGGAAGAATTTGAGGAGCAAGAAAGAACAAGATAAACTCAAGATCTTGGTTGAAGCTTCATTGGCCCAGAATAGCACTTGACATAGATCAATCATGCCAAATTTCAAGAAATTTGGTAAACTTTTTGGCAATTTTGAAATTTTCATGGAAAAAACAGGTTTTTCTAGCAGGTGCGTAGTGCCACCTGGCGCTCGCTTTTGATAGAGACCTCCTTTTGAATAAAACTTTGCATTTTTGGATTCCTTATGAAAAGTTATGCATGTCCAGAAATTACTAGGAAATTTTGACAAGTTTTGGACCTCCAAAAGGGCCAAAAACACCTCAAAAATGCCCTCTCTGCCACTTTTTGGCCACATAGGAAGCAATCTTGGGAGATTGCAATTTTGGAGGGGAAAATGGACTCCAAATCAAAAAATTCAAGTTGTTCCAGAAAGTAGACTCACAAGGATTTCCAACGAGCTATCCTGCACCTGATTTGGACCTCAGGAAGCTTCCAAAATCAGCTTGGAAAAAGCGTTACGCACAGAAAAAGTGGTGCTATGCACAAGGTGAAAAAGTGCCAATTTTGCTCTAAACCTCTGTTTTTCGCCTAGTTTTCTTCTAGTTTGACTTTTTCTCTCTTATGGTCAAATTCATGATGTGACATGATGTAAATTGATGTATTATGATGTAAAAATGATAAAAATTGACTTGATAAGGTAGATACATCATTTGTAGGTGGCTTGGACTTGAATGAATCAGTTTCTTAGGTTTAAGAGGCAAGTTGTTCCACTGCCTATTTTTGTGTTCCTAGTTTATATATGGTTGAAACCACCCCTCTTCTCATGGATTCGATCCCTAATGGATAGCACAGGTGGTTTGGAGGTTTATATCATGTGTTTTTCCAGTCATTTGTAAAGGTTGGACTCTTGTGAATGCTTTGAGCATTATTGTACATTCATCTCTCCATTTTGGCTAGGAAATAGACCAGGGTTTGCAGCATTTTGTGGGATTCTTGTGGCAAGGTGATTTAGTATTGTTTTTCCTTCTGTTATTCAAGTTATCATGTGTTTATGTGTGCCATCATCTCTCTCTCTTTCAGCTTAACTAAATGAATCAAGTATAAAGGTGGAAATCATTGATGTTGCAGTGCTCTACGTTAGGGTTTGTTTAGCTTTACATGTTTTCTACTGTTTGAAGAGGACTCATGACACTCCCATGCCCACTCCAACTCCTCATCAGTCTTAAGACTCACCATTTCACTTAATTCAAGGTACTAAAGCATTTTCCTACCTCACCGCACATAAACCTCTGCAAGACTGAGTCCATTCCCCGGACCCAAAACTGCCTTTCACATTTGATCTAGCAAACCAACATAAAATTCAATCAAACTCCTCTGAGCATATACCTAGCCTAAAATTCGTCTTTACAATAGTCATCTCAAGCCTTATTTTCTATATTTTCCTGTGATTGACAAAGAGAGAGCCCTCTCCTGACCTGGTAGGGCTAGCTACCAGGTTAAGCATGGTTTGATGTTACCCTAGACTTGCCTTTCTCAGCCTGAGGTAGATTTAGGCTATAACAGAGATGACAAGAGAATAAAAGAGAGTGCTAAAAAACAAACATTAGCTTTCAGAGGTTGGGAGAGGGTTTTTTCACAAGTCTCAGGGCAGAAGAGGTCGCACGGAGTAGGATGCGACCTAGCAACTGAGTCGGTCAAGCCTAAGGGTGCAAGTCAAGGTGGTTGTAGGTCGCACAGGTCATGGGTCGTACAAGTCACATAAATTTGACTGTCGTGGCCTTAGGTCATGTGACCTGTGTTTGGCGATTCAAGGAGATGAATGTGGCTTTTGAGGGGTCTTTAGAACTCCCAGGGGAAAATGGCTTGTATTGCATGGGAAGAAGGTTAGCTCAGGGCCAGAAATGGGCATGAGGAAAACCGAGGGAGGCTAATGAAGCTAAAGAGGCATTCAGTCAAGACTTATGGTGGAAATAGGGTTAAATTATGGATAAAGCACCCCAGGTTAGGAATTTGCAGGGTCAGGGCTAAGGAGGATGACAAATGGAAAGAAAAAATGAATGTTGGGGAAGTGGAAAGGTCACCTACCTGTAGAAGCCACACACGTTGTCCAGCCGTAGAGCCTCCCTGCCTTTCATGCGACCAAAGTAGCGTTACAAATGAGTGGTTCGAGGCCGTTGTATATAACTTTAGTCACACATGTGGGGGGTCACATAGGTTGCGAGGCCTGAGTTGGGGAAGTGTGCGATCTTTGCGACCCAAAGGTCACTAGGTTGCATGGCTGGGCGATTAGGCCTTTGCGACCTCTGCGACTTCGTTGTCACATAGTTCGTGAAGGTCGCGCATCTTGCTAGCCAACCCATGCGGGCTATGTGACTCCACTATATAGCAAGGTCGTATGGGTCGCACGAGTCACAGGAGAAGAAATGGTCGCATCATCGTGCTGTGATTGGATGACTTAGACTTGATTAAGGACTTGGCTTGGCTAGTGAGGGTGAGACTTAGGTTCTTTGTGACTTTTCTGGTTTTCCAGGCTCCTAAGAAAACTCTAAGGATGTGTGGAAACTCTTGAAAAGGTAAAGGGGCTCCAAAATTTTGAAGAGTTGGAAATTTTGGAGGGGTTGTTGCAGCGACGACAACACATTGTTACAAATCCAAGTTCTAGTTTAAGGATTCCTTCATTTGATTGTTATCTCGGTTATAGAAAAATTAATATGGAGGTTGTCAAATTAGACAGAGATTTTAGAGTTAAATATTTTGATGTACTAATAGATGAGCAAGGAAGAGTACATGCATTATGGAGCAGATTCTCTAAGCATGAGAATACTAAGGTGCAGGATTACGTCGACGAGGATGGGGCTGGCGACGATGGTAACTATGGTAGTAAAATACATTTCCTTGTGGGAGGTATTCCAATTTATATTGTTAGCAAGGTGTTACATAACATTATAAATGGAGTTGAAGTGGGGTTGTTGATTATAAATGGAATTAGAAGACATATGCCACTTATTCATATTTTAGAAGCAAAACTTTCTACAGTTTCACTTACGAGAGCCTGTCTCTCTGGGTTAAGTGAGGAATAGGTTTGAAAATTAGAGGATGAGGATCCTATAAAAAGACAAGTGGTAATGGTAGAGCATTGCTTCACTGAATCAAAAGAAGAAAGTAAGTTGATGCACCTTGACATACTATTATCTATAAATGGCGAGCCCGTTACCAATTTCATTGATGTTGAGGATGTCTGCAAACATCGTGTTTAACATAGTGATCTTCTAAGTGTGAATTTTTTTCGTTATGAATCTAAGCTAGAGGTTCAAGTAGGCACCGAATTGAGAGATGGGTTTGCGACCATGCATCTCGTTAGTTGGTCTATATGTGTTGTGCATAAGCCACACCTGGATTTTGTTGCCTCAAGGTTTTTACTAGAAGGGCATGGGTATATGTTTCAAGTCAAGTTCATGGAAACCCTGTTCATAGATATGGAATTTATTTGTGTGAGTTCGAAGAATTCTGATTTATTTAAACTATTAAGGAAGTGTGGCACAAAATTATGCATGGAACTCCTAAAGGTCCACCAGGTTTTGGTTACTCCTCAATCATTTGTGTCACTTCAGTCAACAAGCCACTAGTCATGACCATACGAATCCCTATGGCAACTATATATATATAATTTAAAAAATTATAAAGTTCTTTATAAAATAATTATAATTTAACTTTATTAAATTAAAGTTAGAGTATAATAAATTTTTATAAAGTTACTTTTAAAAAAGTAATAATAACCAATATTTCTATAATAATAATAATAATAAATAATTAAACAAAAAATCGAGAGGAAATTGGATAAAGCCCAATAGTACCACTTATACTTGTCGAAATGACATGGACAAGGTGGGGAATATATATATATTTGTTAGCAATTAAGCTTTGCGGACAAAGCTTTTTGAAGAGAGGGACAATGTATTGAATATAATTTATATAAAAATAAAATAAATGTAAATATATAAATAATAAATAATCATAATAATGATTAATTAAATAGTCATTAGTCAAAGGAATATATATATATATATATATATATATATATATATATATATATATATATATATATGTTTGTTAGCAATTAAGCTTTGCGGACAAAGCTTTTTGAAGAGAGGGACAATGTATTGAATATAATTTATATAAAAATAAAATAAATGTAAATATATAAATAATAAATAATCATAATAATGATTAATTAAATAGTCATTAGTCAAAGGAAAGACATGTCTAAAGGACATGACCATTCATGAAGGAGTACCTGCCTAGGTATATAAGTGGGCCCTCGTTGTAACATTTAATCATCCTTGTGCATTCATCTTATTAATAAAAAATATTATTTACAATACATTGTTTTTTTTACATTTTAAGGTACAACAAGCACTATTTGTGTTGCTACAATTTACTAATACTATCATGCGAATGCGTAAGCCTAAGTGCATCAAAATGGTAGTTGTGCTACTGAAAGTTCATGATAACTGTGGACCTCCAAACCTAAGAGAAGATGCTATAGTAAAGAAAAAGAAGTGCCATGAAATTGATTAGTTGGATGCTGAAATATCAGTTGGTGTCGTCTGTGTGCTAGGTGAATCCGGGCCTTTTCCTTTAGAGAGGATGACCTCAATTTTTTCTAACTAGAGAGCCATGTTCCTAAGTTTGAGAGACATCGCTCTATTCTCCACTTGGATGACACTGAGCTAAAGGGAGAGCTTCCTTTTAGTGTCTTCTTTATCCTCAAGGGTTTTTCCAATGAGTGTTTTGATGTGCCAATATAATTCTACATTACATAAGTATTTATTTTGTCCTCCTCAAGTGTGGGTCAGATATGAAAGCCACTCAACTATTGAGGAGAGGATTTCCTCATCACTGTGATCGGTGTGGTCATGGTACCTCTGCACCATAGTTTGGGCTCAAAAGTGGTCTTCTGAACTCCCCTCGTCTTTGTTAGAGGAGTTGTGCTTGCTTGTCATGGGTTGGCGAGGTATTTTGTAGGAGATAGGTTGGAAAAAAAAAGACCAAGAGAGTGATGAGAGTGAGAAAAATATAACAAGAAAGCAAAAAAAAGTTTGGAGTAATAATAGTGAGTTGCATTTGATAAATGAAGTTAGGCTGAGGTAGAGCAACTAGTGAGGAGAAAACAATAGTTGCAAGGAAATTAGATAAATCAATTGCCGTGGTGTCAAAGTGTAGCCTAGGCACAAGTGTCAAGGTCCAAATAGTCTGTGTGTTTGGATAATGGAACAAATATGAGATGGGACACATGGAATCATTATGTACCAAGAGAAGGAATGAAGTGTAATAACCTATATCACATGAATTCTACAACTGGGAAATACAAATAATTTCAACCAATTTCCAATAGAGCTATAAAGGAAAATGGCACTAAGACCAAGCACGAAATTTAGAAAAGGGAACCTATTTCCTAGCATCGTTGAAGATGAAATTTCCATGGAGATGAGAATTATAGGGCCCAAGACTCTTACTATTCCAATCGAGCCACAAATCATCAACCACCATGAGAAAACGAGCCCTCGAATACCAACATGTTTCAGTGGCCTAATTCAGTTGGGTACCCATGGATTTTTTTACAGAAAGTTTGAACTCAAGGGAGGTTAGGTTAAGAGGATTTGTGCCTTCCCCCTCCAAAGAAATGGAAAAAATAGAGCTAGGTAGGAAAATCAAACTCAGGGTGGAAAGTTGCCCCCTTCATCGTTCCATTGTAGTCAGATGCAATATAGTTAATAACACTATCTCGATGTACATAATTCTCATCCTCTCCAAGCTTAGGGTGAGTAATGCCTTGGGTGAATTTCGTTCTTCACACTGCATGTATGTTCAATGTGATGGCCCTGCCTCGACCCCCCTTTGGAGTAGGTTGATGATGGGGGGTCAATTCCCCCCTCCCCTCTCACATGCCTTGTAAGTCTGCCACCCTGATATGGATAAAGTAACTTCATATTTAGTTATAATCTATATCTCAAATAAAATTAAACTAGTACACTAAACATATGTAACAATTTTATTACTTTAGCCATCATTCCATTTCTCAATCTTAAGTTTCTATCATAATGTAATAAGCAAATAGTTAAATTATTATGAATCCATTATTTAGTCAATCCAATAACCATCAATATCAATAAGCATCATCTTTATATTAGTCTTTTATGCTAATATACACAGGTCATAACATGGAATTAAACATCCAAGAACAAAGAACTAATGTCATTATAAATAAACTAGCAAATGAATCAACATATATGAAGTAATTGTATGTTAATTACAATCTACATTCATGTAAAAATAAATTTAAGAATAAATTAAGTGCAAATTAACTTCATACTTAATTACAACCTATATTTCAAATAAAATTTAACCCTATACACTAAATCATGTGGAACAATTATATTTTTAGAGAAATCTTTTTCGGTGAAAATCACATAAAGATTCATTTGTCAACACGTTTCGAACCATCTGGTGTGGTTCATCATTAGGACAAGATAAAGAATCAAATCATGGCAACAAGTTAAGTAGAGAGGCAAATCATTCCAACGGCTAAATTGAAACAACTACATTTGACTAGATCAGAAATTCGGTAAAGGATTATCAATATAGTAATATAATTAATCAAATCAAATATATTTAAGATATTATTTTAATATATAAATTATGTTTGACTTGGACTAAGGGATAGGAAAAAACTAATAAGCAAATAATATATATAAGATTAAGGATTAATGATGGGACATAATTGTTGACACCTAATCAGAGGGATTGGGTGTACAACTGTAATTAATGTAAATAAATAATAGAGAAGATAGAGAGTCATCGGGAGATGAACCGAATAGTCACTCCCTCTTGTATATAATAATGAACAACCTGAATGAATAATATGAGTTTTGATTTGAGGAGTTACCTCCTGGTCTGACATGGTATCAGAGCAGGTGCCATTTTTTGGCTTCCTTTTTAATTTGTAACTCCTATTTTGTTTTGCCTTTGTTTTTCATCTTTTGCAGGCTGACATCTCTGTCAAATCCCTACGAAATCTCATTTATCATTTAATACATTCGTTGAAGTGCGTTGCATTGGAGCTAGCTGTTGAAGCCAAAGGTGCTGTAATGACTTGGATTTCCTCCTGCTCTGAGTATGGTATATATACCCTTTCGCATTGAAGAACCATATATCCTTTTTCGTATTCACATATATCCTTTTTCATATTCCCTTGAGCCGATCTCAAGTATTATAAACCCATATATATAAATATTGTCGGGTCCCTTTTTAATTGCATATCACAAATCTCTTGCCCCGATCAATACCACTGCATGTTTGCGATGCGATCATACCCTTCATTAAACCCACTCGGACATAGTTCCCGAGGTTTCAGTTTATCTGGCTCGTTCTCCACCATTGATCTCAACCTCCAGATTCGACGACTGACATTGATTTCGGGGGGACGGTTTCTAGCGATTTTGGGTGTATTAGTTGCACGAGAGTTACCCACCCGATACGAGCTCTCTCCCCTAGTCTCTACGTGTCAATCGCTTAGTGGAATCGGGTGCTCCCCTCTCTATACCACTTACCATTTTTTATCTGCCCGAAATCCCGCTTGTAACCCGAAATCCGCCTTTAGCCGTGGTTATCGCCCCGACTTGTTTTGCTTGTGATAACTGTTGATCTCTTACCATTGACGACCCTCCTCCATTCATCTCCTCCGCTCATCTCCTCCATTCATCTCCTCCGCTCATCTCCGCCGTTCATCTCTGCCATACAGAGCAAAAAAAGAACTACAACTGTAGTCAGACTTTGATATTTGAGTGAACGTTGAATGTTGTTAAGTTGAGCATTGTTGGTATAACAATCATTTTACGAGTAAAATTTTGCAGCAGCAATATTTTTCTCCACTGTACATAGATTTTACAATGCATTCAATTATATCTATTGTGGGAGTAGTTCTCAATGGAAAGGAGAATTATCCTAAATGGTCGCGGAAAATCCAACACACTCTCATTTTTAATGAGCTATGGAAAGGAGTGTGTGTTGGAGAAGGAGACGAAGCGCCAGTCCAGCCTACCTCAGACAAGGAGCTCGCCATTTGGGAAAATAAGAACAGCAAAGCCTATGCATTGATTGCAGCATCAGTAAGTGAAGAGGTGAGTCGACACATTTCACCATTTTCAAATGCATTCAAAGCCTTAAAAAAGTTGAAAGAACTCTATGACTCACACTCTACACTTGAAGTTGTCCAACTCATGATTAAACTCTTACGCTCGAATTACAAAATAATGATCCTCTTTCTCTTGCATCCGAAGTAAAATCTATAATGTATGATATCAAAGTCACTAAGGTTGAATTGGATATTACTCTGATCGCTTTTCTCAAGGCACTTTATCCTACTTACTCCAATTATCTTGAGTCATTGCAAGCAAATGCAAATCTCAAAGATATTACTTTTGACTCCCTGGTGAAAAAATTTGCTGAAAGAGAGAAAGCTTTTGGAAAGAAGACAGCCCCTGAATCTTCTAAAGAGGCTGTGTGCCTTGCTCATAAAGAAAAGAATCTTGCCCAAGATTCTTCCAGACGAAGAGGTGGTCGAAGAGGAAGAGGAAGATATTTCAGAGTTAGGGGGTAGACACTCTCAAGGAGAAAAGTCAGATTTGCACTTCATACGCTGCAAAAGAAATGGATCACATGATGCCTCCACATGCAAGTTACCTTGGGACAAAATTGAGCAGCAAAGAAACTAACCCAAAGGTAAAACTAATGACACAGACAAAGGTAAAGCACCTGAATCCACTCATTATGTTGTGGCACAATGTAATATTGGAATAAATGAAGACTTATTTAATGCTTCACTCACTTCTTTGAAAAATGATTGGTTGCTTGATTCAGAAGCAACTTGCCACATGAATTTTAGAAGAGTTTTTTCGAAGAATTTACTGACAATGTTGATGGAGCAGTATACTTTGCATACCAATCAAAACTCAAGCCATCAGGGCTTGGCACAATTAGGCTTAAATTGCCTGGTCTTCCAGACTTTCTTCTGCATCATGTTCTATATCTCCCACAACTGAGGAGAAACTTGCTGTCCTTGGTCCACATCCACCAGCAAGGTCACTCCATTCATATGTTTGATGGCAAGCTTGAGGTGAGAAAAGCATTTGACCACTCACTTGTCATGACAGGGATAGAAGAAGAAAGGCTTCTCAAGCTGCAGGGTACCTCTGCTCGTGCACAACATTTCTCATACAATTCTCATTATGAAGAAGGTACATTTCCATCAAGTTTATTATGGCATGCTAGATTTGGACACTTGAACTATGACAGCCTCCGCTTGTTGAAGAAAAATGGTGTTACTGGTTTGCCTACAATTCCTAGGAAGCTTAAGCAATGTGATGCTTTCATTCTAGGAAAGCATAGCAAACAATCCTTTCATGATTCACACTCCAGAGCACATAGAAAACTTGAACTCATTCATTCAGATTTATGTGGCCCAATGCCTGTTCCTTCTATATATGATGACATTTATTGATGACTACACCAGAATGTGTTGGGTTTATTTATTGAAGAACAAATCTGATGCTTTTCAAACATTCAAGAACTTTCATACATGGATTGAAAATGATGCACAATCTCATATTGGCTCTATTCACACTGATAATGGAAAAGAATACACTTCAAATGAATTTGAAAACTATCTTCGCCAACATGGGATCAAACATCAAACAACTGTGCCTTATAATCCCCAACAGAACGGTGTAGCTGAAAGAATGAATAGGACAATCTTAAATATGGTACGCTCCATGCTGTTCTTCAAAAATGTAAAAATGATGTTTTGGGCTGATGCAGTTCTATGTGCTGTATATATAAAGAATAGATGTCCATCTAATGCTATCAGAAACAAGACTCCTTATGAAATGTGGTATGGGAACATTCCTTTGGTAAAGCATCTCAGGGTCTTTGGTTCCACCTATTATGCCTTGATACCAAAGGTACATAGAAAAAAACTTGGTGCAAGAAGTCGTAAGTGTATCTTCCTGGGGTATTCAAACACCTCCAAAGCATACCGTCTCTATGATGAAGTCAACAAAAAGTTTGTTGTATCTAGAGATGTAATCTTTTTTGAATCATCCAAAACTGTAAATGTTGTTGAAAGGCAACTTGATCGCTTGGATAGATTCACAAATGAAAAATCATTTCAAGAATTTGATAATTAGATTCCACATCTTGAAGAGGGGATTCCTATACTAGATCAACCTGTGGAATCTTCTTCTGAAGCACTCTCTCCAACAACGGATGATACTTTCAGTGATGTGATTGACAGAACTGGGAGACTCAATCTTGATTCAGTCCCAACTCAATCAACGGAGCAGCCTGGACCATCTGAGAAAGGTCCCCAAAAGTGGTTGACAAAGACACTTGAAAGTGTTCATTGTGATGAGGTTGGAAAGACAGGAACTAGAAATTCAAACCGGAAAAATGGAGGTAGTGTAGATGAGTCTGATTCACCTGTTGATATGGATGTTTCTTATGATTGTGAATTCAACATGTCTATAGATTTTAAACCAACTTCCTTCAAAGATGTTGTTTCTCATGATGAATGGAGAGAAGCAATGCAAAAGGAGTATGATGCCCTGATAAAGAATGGCACTTGGAAGTTGGTTGATCCTCCATTGGGAACTAAACCAATTGGCTGCAAGTGGGTCTACAAGAACAAGTATAAAGTTGATGGCTCACTTGAAAAGCACAAAGCCAGCTTGTGGCAAAAGGTTTTGCACAAAAGGAAGGGGTTGATTATGAGGAAACTTTTGCCCCCACAGCAAAATGGGCTACCATCCAGACACTCTTTGTCCTAACAGCTCAGAATGGTTGGAAAGTCCATCAAATTGATGTAAAAATTGCTTTCTTGAATGGAGATCTAAAAGAAAATGTTTTTATGTCCCAACCTGAAGGATTTGCTGTGAAAGGACATGAACATAAAGTATGAAAACTTGTGAAATCCTTGTATAGCCTCAAACAAGCATCACGAGCCTGGTATGAAAAACTGATTGAGCATCTTCTGAAACTCAATTTCAAACATTATGATCTTGATGATGCAACTTTGTTTGTCAAGAAAGTTGGCAAAACAGTTGTATATCTTGTGGTATATGTAGATGATCATTTGATGACAGGGAACAATGAAAGCTACATTGCATCCATAAAGAAGGAATTGAAAAAAGGTTTTGAAATGACTAATTTGGGCTATGCTCATTACTATCTTGGTATTGAAGTAACTCAACATCCGAAGTCCATATTCCTTTCTAAAAAGAAGTACATTGGAGATCTGTTGAATAGGTTTGGCATGACTGAATGCAATCATCTGACTACTCGAATGGAACAAAACTTAAAGCTCACATCCATTGAAGGAAAATAATTTGAGGATGCAACAAAGTATAGATAGCTTGTAGGAAGTCTCAACTACCTAACTACTACCAGACCAAACATTTTGTTTGCAGTTGGAATCCTCTCCAGATTTATGCAAAAGCCTTGTGAGGGACGTTGATCTGCTGCAAAAAGAGTTCTAAAGTACTTGAAGGGAACTCAAGAATTTGAAATCAAGTATACACAGGTGGGCGACTTCAGCTTGATTGGATACTCTGATTTAGACTTCAATGGAGACAAAGAAACTGGGGTATATACTTCAGGTTATGCTATAAGTCTTGGATCAGGAGCTGTCTCCTGGAGATCACGCAAACAATCAGCTCCAGCAGATTCCACAACAGAGGCAAAATATGTGGTAGCAGCTGAGGCAACAAAAGAAATTGTGTGGCTCAGGAAAATTCTTGAAGATTTGCAGGTAAAACAAGTACAATCGACTCCACTCATGATTGACAATACCTCTGCAATAAAGTTGGACAAGAACCAAAACTTCCATGATCGAACAAAGCACATTAATACTAAATATCATCTGATTCGACATCATGTTGAGGCCAAAACAATCCATCTCCGCCATTGTTCCACTAATGAGCAAATTGCAGACATCTTCACCAAAGCACTTGGAAGAGAAAAGCTTGAAAGATTCAGAACGATGCTTGGACTCACCAACATCCCTTCAGATTAAGGGGGGGAATGTTGACACCTAATCAGAGGGATTGGGTGTACAGTTGTAATTAATGTAAATAAATAATAGAGAAGATAGAGAGTCATCGGGAGATGAACTGAACAGTCACTCCCTCTTGTATATAATAATGAACAACCTGAATGAATAATATGAGTTTTGATTTGAGGAGTTACCTCCTGGTTTGACAATAATAAAATGTATTTTAAGATGTTATTTTAATATACAAATTATGCTTGACCTGGATTAAGGGAAAGGAAAAAATTAAAAAATAACTAAATAAAACATAAAAGGACTAAGGAATAAAAATGGGATTTTACCCAATCCTCAAAGCAAGGCATGGGATAACTTATAAGAGATAAATTACAAATGGTAAAAAATAAACGTAAAAACTAAAGACAAAGGGACATAAATACTACAATTGAAAAGATTAATAAAAGAAAACTCAAAAAAATATATAAAATTTTAATTCCATTCAAAGTGAAAAGGTAGAAAGTAAAAATAAATAAAATCAAAGGAAAAAAACACTAAAGGGACAAAACTAAAACAAAGGAAGGGGGACCAAAGATGAGACACTAAATCCTAGGGGTAGAAATCTAAAAATAATTACAAAACTATTCAATCAAAAATAGAAAATAAAAATAAAATAAAAAGGGAAAACAAAGAGACCAAAACAACCACAAGGATAAATAAAGGCTAAGAGGAAAGGCAGGGATCCAACAACTGTTGATTTTCCAGCCATCATCCCTACTAAGATTTCTTGGCCTCCTTTCACTTTCAATGGCCTCCCTAAATTTTCGATCATGAAAGTGAGCAATCTTCACAATTACCTAGGCCTCCTCAATGCATATGTGATGTTTCATCTTATCTGCATGTTCCACCAAAGCTGAAGAGTGGGTCCTCTCATGCATGATGTATGTTAAGTGCTTGTTAATCCTTTGATTTATAGAGCAGCTTGTTTCACTAATGTATAGGGTCCCACAAGAACAAGGGATAACATAAACACCCTTCATATCCTTGGGGTCCACAGGGTCTTTTAAATACTATAAGGAGCTACAGATGGTGCTAATAGGCCTAAAGGATGAGAGAACATTATGCTTCTTTAGGATTCTCACAATCTTATCTGTGGTCCCTTAGATGAAATGGAGATGCACCCCTAAAACCCAATCAGAGGGGTCTTTCTTAACCTTAGGACACCGGCTAGCTTTAAGGAAAGCTTTACACCCTTGATTCCTACTATATCCATTATTAACAAAAACATCAAGGAGATGGTCTTTTTCTTTAAATAGGTGGTTTTTGTTAGAAATCCTCAGTGCGCGAGTAGTTAGCATGTTGAGAACACCTAACTTTTGAGCCGGGAAATGATGAGACTTCGCATGAAGATACTGCTCAGTATGAGTTTTCTTCCGAAATACCTGGTGAGAGAAAGAACCATCATCCTTTTTCGAAATAAGGACATCAAGGAAAGGAAGGCAACCATCAACTTCTTACTCCATAGTGAACTTTATGGAGTTGGATTGATTGTTGAGATGCTAGAAGAAGAGATCTAACTTTCCTTAACCATGCGGCCAAATGACACATGTGTCATCCACAAATCTTTTCCACAACTTTGGCTTGAAACTGGTTGAGGCCAAAGCTTTTGATTCAAATTCTTCCATAAACAAATTAGCAAAAATAGGGGACAGGGGGAGCCCATGGCTACACCACAAGTTTGCTCATAGAATTCCCCTTCAAAACAAAAAAAAAGTGGAAGTAAGATAGGTCTAGACTAATTTAGCAGTGTTGGGATCAATGAGGCGTCTGATGACCTCAATGGCCCCCTCAATAGGGATGTTAGTGTATAGAGAAACTACATCAAAACTAACCAGATTGTCCCCAGGATCAAACTTCATGCCCTTCAACTCATTGACAAATGACGAAGAGTCTTTGACAAAAGACTCTGTGAGGCCAACAAGGGGTTTAAGCTTTAGTGCTAAACATTTAGCTAGAAGATAGGTTGGCCCTCCTATGGTGTTAACAATGGGTCTTAGTGGGGTGGGGGAGCTCCTTATATCTTTGGAAACCCATAGATCCTAGGAGTGATGGGGTTGCTCTCGATAAGTTTGTGGCTAAAGGTGCTAACTGTGCTACTAGAATTTATGGCCATAGAAACCTTTCTAGAGATCCTCTTCAAGGGGTTCTTGTTAAGATTTCTATAGCTTCCACTATTACACAGGTGATCCAACATCTTCTTCCGATAATCCTCCTTATCAAGGATTACTGTGGCCGCACTTTTGTCGTCTTTCAGGAAAACAATGTCCTGATTCTTGTTCAAGGATTTTAGGGTATCAAACTCTTCCTTGTTGATATTTCTCTTAGGGGCTTAGCTTTCCTAAGGATGACAACGCAGTCTTGTCGAATTATATCCTTCATATTATCCGGTAAGTCCCTAATCCCAAACTCAATGTCACACATGATATCTTCCACATGGATTTTCTTAGGAGCAAGGGAAAAATTCAATCTCTTCTCCTAAGGTTAGGAAAGACCCCTCTCATCGTGTTTCAAGGGTGCATCTCCCTTTCATCCAAGGGACCACATACAAGATTGAGAGAATCCTGAAGAATCATAATGTTCCCTCATCCTTTAGGCCTCTTAGCACCATTCGTAGCTCCTTAAAGTTTGTAAAGATCCAGTGGACCCCAAGGATATGAAGGGTGTTTATGTTATCCCTTGTTCTTGTGGGACCCCATACATTGGTGAAACATGCCGTTCTATAAATCAAAGGATTAGCGAGCACTCAGCTGACATCAAGCATGGGAGGGCACACTCTCCAGCTTTGACAGAACATGTAGATAAGATGAAGCATCACATATGAATTGAGGAGGCCTAGATAATTGCGAAGATTGCTCACTTTCGTCACGAGAAATATAGGGAGGCCATTGAAATTGAAAGGAGGCCTAGCAATCTTAATAGGGATGACAACTGGAAAATCAACAGTTGTTGGATCCTTGCCCTTTCCTCTTAGCCTTTCTTTATCGTTATGGTTGTTTTGGTCTCTTTGTATTCCCTTTTTATTTTATTTTTGATTGAATAGTTTTGTAATTATTTTTAGATTTCTATCCCTAGGATTTAGTGTCTCATCTTTGGTCCCCCTTCCTTTGTTTTAGTTTTTTTCCCTTTAGTTGTTTTTCTTTTGATTTTATTTATTTTTACTTTCTACCTTCTGACTTTGAATGGAATTAGAATTATATATATATATATTTTGAGTTTTCTTTTATTAATATTTTCAATTGTAGTATTTATGTCCCTTTATCTTTAGTTTTTAGTTTTATATTTTACCATTTGTAATTTATCTTTTATAAGTTATCCCATGCCTCGCTTTGAGGATTCCGTAAAATCCCATTTTTATTCCTTAGTATTTTTATGTTTTATTTAGTTATTTTTTATTTTTTTCCTTTCCCTTAATCCAAGTCCAGCATAATTTGTATATTAAAATAATATCTTAAATATATATTTTTATTATGTCCTATCATTAATCCTTAATATTATATATTTTATTTGTTTATTAGTTTTTTCCTATCCCTTAGTCCAAGTCAAACATAATTTATATATTAAAATAATATCTTAAATACACTGGATTTGATTAATTATATTACTATATTGATAATTCTTTACCCAATTTCTGACCTAGTCAAACGTAGCTATTTCAATTTAGCCATTGGCATGATTTACCTCTCTATTTAACTTCCATGATTTGATTCTTCATCTTGTCTTGAGGATGAACCACACTAGCTAGTTTGAAACGCATCGACAAATAAATCTTTATATGATTTTCACCGAAAAAGATTTCTCTGAAACTAGATATGGATCACAGAAGCCTAAATTCGATCAACAATTATATTATTCTAATTATCTATCCATTGCTTAATCTCAAGTTCTTGTCACAATGTGAAAAGCAAGTAGGTAAACTATAGGAGATTCAATTATTAAATCAACCCAATAACCATCAATATACATAAGCATCATCATGTTAATCTTTCATACTAATAAGAGCAAGTTATAACAAAGAATTAATAACATTACAAATACACTATCAAAAGAAATAACATATAAATGAACCAATGAAATAACATATAATAAGTACTTATATGTATAATTACAATTTGTGTTTATGTAAAAATAAATAAATAAAATTAAATTTTAAAATAAAATAAATGTAAATAAACTTTATATTTAATTACAATCTATATTTCAAATAAAACTTAAATTTGTACACATAACAAATTATTCCAATGTTTAATCTCGAGTTCCTATCACAATGTAATAAGCTATTAATTAAACTATGGGGTAATCCATTATTCAATCAATCCAATAATCATCAATCTAAATAAGCATCATCATATTAATATTTCATACTAGTAGTCACAAGTCATAATAAAAAATTAACCATTCTTAATGACATTATGAATGCACTATATCAAATGAATCAACATATAATAAGTACTTATACATTATTTACAATTTATAATAATGTATCGAAAATATTGAACTACCTAAGCACTTTCAAGTTAGAGTTTCTAGTAAATTCCCTATCTTCTAAGTAAACAATAATGTACTAATTCCAATCATAACATATTTAACCAACAAAAATAGTAGAATATGAGCCATATTTAGAGAAATTAAATGCATAAATGAAATAGAAGTAAATGAGATTAAACATATAGAAATATAGCCCTTGTATTAAAGATCTCCAAAATTTTGAGCAATGTTCATGAGCAACTTAAGGAGAAAAACCCCTATGAACAAAGCTCCAATTACAATAAGAGCACTTCATGAAACATTTCATAGCTTTCTAGCTCCATAAACAATTTCTTAAAAAGAAGAAGAAAGAAAAAAAAATATTATTTTAACGATATTTTAATAAAAAACCTAATTATTTGTCATTTTTATTAATAATTACTATCCACCTATTGAACCTTATTTAAAAATAAGAACCCTTACATTAACTAACTATCCACTAATTATCCAAAAAAAACTTATTAAAAAAAAATGCTGCCATATACCTTAATTAAATAATTAATAACTACTAAGTACCCAAAATAGGGACGTTAGGATACAACCCTAAAATACCCCACCTTTCAAAAGTAATGTTGTTCTTAACGCTGGACATGTGCAAACTACTAGTTCCCAAGTAGTGTCCTATGGTTGCAGATCTATCGTTTTGGCACTGGCCAAATTGGCCGCATTGAAGGCGTGGGACTGGGGAACCAAGCCGCTAACTGCACTGCCCACTTGCCATACATGATTGACAATAGTTTTATTTGAAGGAAGCGCAAGTGTTGCAAATATTGTGATCTGACCACTGTTCTCGATGATGACACTCATGTCGCTCACTGTGATGCTAATACTAGAGGGCTGCGGAGGATTTTGACCCTTGAGATTGTAAGTACCAACTACTGCTGATCCATTGGAATGCTTGAAGGCAATCAGAGCCTGTGTGCCAACCATTTGTGCAGCCGTTGGGTTTATACCCCAAGCTACCCACCCAGCAGAGGCGGCAGGAGTGGCTCTGAAGCCAATAGCAATTGACCCATTCGCGATTGACCCATTTGCAGGAAAATAAGTCCATGCCAGAGTAGCATTTAATGTTGGCAAACTATTGCAGCGAGTAAATGTTTTGGTCCCGTTCGTGCTCTGTAACGATGTACTGCAATTCTGTGCCGATGCTTGCCAAGCCAATATCACCACCAAAGCAAAACCCAACAGTGCGGAATAAGCACCCATGTTTGCAAAATCGATCAAATTCTCAGCAGCAGCAAACTCAAGCGCATAAATATGCTTTGGGGGTTAGAAGCAAACAAGCTTTAAATGAATAGTAAATCAGGCTCTGAAACTCAAACTGGTGGCCAAATGGGTTTGATTCCAGAGGAAGCCTGAGATTATGTAACAAAGGCAAACTGGTGTTGTAGGAGAAGAGGAGGCGTGGGTCGGAATAAATAATGAAATCCTTGGAGCCAATTGTGAGGAAATGTGTGAGGATTGAATTGGCGTGTGCAGGTAGGAGAGATCCGGTCGACCGACGACTATAAAAAAAGGAAAGAGCAGCCAAAGAACGCGTTCGCAGACCATTCGATCGTTGATCCATTCAGCGATGGAAGCTCCCATATTGACAAATTCGAAATGGAGAATTTGTTTTAACGTTTATTAAGTGGTTTGTGATGTTTCATGATTTTTTATACGTGACTTGTGGTTAGAGGATGCCAAAGTCATTTTGAATAGTATAAGTTTGGGCCATAATAGCTTTACGCTTACTCATTTTTTTAACACTTCTTCCCATAGTACAAGCACAACCATCCGAGTGATGCCAAAGTCATTTTGAATAATATCAAGTGATGCAGGAGCATCCAGCTCCGAGGAGACAGAAGGTGGTTGACTGTCTCGAAAAGAAAACAAGAACAAGCCGAAGACTACATGTATTGCTGGACAGGTTATTAGACTTGTCGTTTTTGGTTTTTTTTTATTATTTGTTTCATTTTCCAAAAGGCCGTTAGAGACCGTAGGATTACAGTTGTGAATTGTTTTAGTTTAGGAAATAATTAGCAGTTAGTTATCATTTTTGTAAAAAGAAACTGGCTAACAGTTGGACAAATTCTGGTTGAACAGTTCAACCGAAAACAGAAGCAGTTATGCTTTCCAAGTATTAAAAACAAAGTGAAAATAGTTAGAGCAGGGAGAACCTCCGGAACGAAGAAACAAATACAGTCCTCTGTAATAAAGAAAACAAATTATTTACCTTGCCAACTAATAATCCATTGTTAAATTGTTTCATACGTTGAGTCCTATGTCTATTTCATATTACTTTCTACTGTGATTAAAATGCATTTGAAACAATAAGACAACAAGCTGTAACAGGAGTCGAGAAGGGTAAAGTGCTGCTACAGGAAACCATTTCCAGTAAAGAAGGGAGAACCAATCAACAGTCACCGACGAACGACCAGGTAACAAAATACGATGCCTTCATACCATTTACAAAATAATACAAGTGCTGAAAGCAAATGTGAAACAGTTTAATTTAATTAACCAGTTAACCACCGTCCATTACAAACAAGAGCGCACAAAAGGATTTTCTGAGCAGATAGCGCTCACCTAAAACAAATTTTCTTTCAAGCGAAACCTCTTAAGCTAAATACAACAGAACAGGGCTATACGAGCCACAAAGGACAGGGAGGAGCACAACCCATCTACAACTCAGGTGACTGCAACTATAAAGGAACAAGAACCAGGAACATCAGAACCCTTCATAACTTAACAACCGAATCATGGTCGGAAAGACCCTACCCGTTGTGTGAGACTGGGCGGGTTTCGAACTGCTCCCTGGAGATTGCAGAGAGAGCAAACCCTCGGCGGCCAGCCACCTTAAACAACCTGCAAACAGAGGTGGATGAGGGTTAGTGCAGAACTGGAACGAGAAAACGAGCTAATCCAGCAAACGAAACAAGCCATAAAATACATTGGTTCTTACCTGTAGTTGATAAGGCGGCATTGCGAAACCGAACCCGACAACCAGAGCCTGAAGACAAGGAACGAGACTGTAAGAGTCTGAAACAGGCGCGAAAGCAGAGTATGGCATAGAACCAGTGCATACCTCGGAGGCAAGGCCGAACGAACCGAACCAGAAGCGCGGAACTGTAGGGTACCCTGTCACAGATACGAGCCAACAAGTTATCAGAGCCGAGAAACAACCCATGTGACAGAAATTGTCCAGAGAAACAACAAACATACCATAGCACAGGGCAGGGAACCGACGGGGTTGTCGCCCTCATAGAAGTTCAACGCACAAAACAGAGAAAGCCCGGAGGCACCAACGAAGCTCAACGCACAGAACGGAGGAAGCCGGAGGCACCAACATACCTCGGCAGAGCAGAGTTCAACGCACAGAACAGAGGAGGCCCGCAGGCACCAACAAACCTCGACGGAGCAGAGCTAAGAGTCGAGCACAGTGAACAAACGAAAGTGACAATAAACGAGGGTAGGGTTTGTCAAAAGGCGGGAGCGGCCAGACCGAGAAGACCGACAGGTGGCGTCCCATGACCGGTGAGGAGGGACAGCAATCAATACAAGCAGATTGCAAGTGAGCCCAAAATCCACGGAGGGTTTAATATCATCGCATATTAACATGACAGCTAACCTAACCATAGGTTAATCACCGAAGGGTCGAGAGGGGCCTGTAACCTTGGCACGGTTACCAACTGCGTTCACATTAAGTTCCACACGATTGAAACAAACTACGCCACGTTGGAGGGCTGGGCCATCAAAAGTGGTATCAGAGTAGGTTTTCCGAATAGGAACAAATGGAGGTTGGCAGAAGAGGAAGAGGAAGAGGAAGAGGAAGAGTGGTCCGGAGAATAGCAGAAGAGGGACTCCGTGAGGAGATTCGCGTTTTGCGTGAAAGATTGGCAGTAGTAGAAGCTGGGGGAAGGAGAGACCCAACAGATGATAGTGATGAAGATGTGGCAGAACCAGAAGACGAGTTTGAAGGGGTGACACCGGAATTCCGGTTATTAAAGTCAGTTTTGCTGTCCAGTCATAAGCCAAAGCATGAGCTACCCACTTATGACGGAAGTTTGTCTGCAGATGTGTTACTGGATTGGTTGAGTGAAGTAAATAAATATTTTGAGTTTGAGGAAACCAGCGAGGACAAGCAGGTGAAGTTCACCGCCACAAAGCTGAAAGGACATGCATCCTTGTGGTGGGATAGCGTTCAGGTGGAAAGGAAAAGGCTACACAAACAGCCTACAAAGAAGTGGACCAGGATGGAAGCAAAACTGAAGGAGAAGTTTCTGCCGAAAGACTATCAGATCATGTTGTATAGGCAGGTACAGAACTTGAAGCAACGAGGGATGACTGTTAAGGAATTTACAGAAGAATTCTATAAGTTGAATCTGCGGGCAGGGTATGTGGAAGATACCCCAGAAAAAACAGCCAGATTTGTGAATGGGTTGAGGGGGGAAATACTGGATGAAATCGGTATCCCCAAACTTCAAAAGAGACCAAATCAAAAATCAAAACAAGAGAAAACAAAGGAAGAACAAAGGCCAAACTCCCTAGCGGAGTCGCCAATTTGTGATGCAGGAAAGTGTTCCCGCTGCGGACAGAGGCAACCCCTCTAGCCCTAGAGTGGGTCTAGTCACAAACAAGGACAGATCAACAATAGCTTTCCTTAAATTGTCATAGTTGGAGGCCTACCTCAACCGGTGGTCGATGGAGTTCTGTTGCGCTGCTCCAGCTTCCGCTTCCTAATCAGTGATCAACCTAAAATAATGCAAAGGAAATACAACAAAGCACGTAACTGGAAAACAACAATGATCTATTTACTCACAAAGTCAAGAAATCATGAGCTATCAAGTACATACATACAAGACATAGGAAAACATCATTTATTGTATTAATAATGAAATAAGAGTAAGCTTACAACCAAAGTCTTGACGTCACAAGCCTTCTCAGAGGGATCCAGCCAGTATGTTCCTTAAGCATTCACTCTTTGAAGATGGATCTCCCAATATATAAGTCTCTCTCACCCATAAGTTTTACACAAGATTAAGGGCACTTCACAACCTCCCATAAGCTATCAACAATCCCACACTTGTCACACTCACACCAGATATCTAGCAAACTCACAAACACTAACAGCACTGCTCAACTAGCCAACTATCAGAAACTTATCCAAACTAGCAGTGCATAGCAATGGTGAGAGTTTAAATAGGAGAAGGAGTCTCCATGAAAGGTGGAAGAGTGAGCTTATCCTAAAGGAAGGTAGCACAATTGATGGAACTGCCATGCCAAAGAAGGGAGGGCAATACAGACTATGCCAACAACCAGGTCTGTCATCATCTAGAAGGTTGAATGTTGGAACAAACTCGCCTAATCTGGATCATTGCGGGGACATAATTGATCCTTAGCATTGACATCGCCAGTGATTAATGTAGCTAGTTAGATCATCACTAAAGATAACAAGTAACCTCGTTTTGGAGCATGAAATCGGACCATCACGAGAATCAGATGTACTTCCACACTGGCAGGGCAGCTGGACTATTCATGAACGTCGTTCAGCACGTGTATTAAGTCCACAGTCGCAATGAGGCAGATAACTTAGGAAAAGTGGGTCATTTGGCAACATCAGAGAGCATTTGTCTAATATGAGCATGTTTGACTTGGACACATGACACAGTAGGAGCACTAGAGTGAAGACAGTGACAAATTACTGTGTAACACTAATTTTACCATTGAGTAAACCTAGTCACTATGGTTTGCACTCAAGGTTGGGTGATTCCTCCTTCTGTGACTCAATAGCGGTCTAGTACGGAATTGTGCACCCATGTAGCGTCGAGTATATGTTAGGAGACCCCACTAGGTTATCATCCTCTATCCCTAGGAAGCCATGTCTGCCACCTTACAAATCGTAACACACCGAACACAGCATTCGGGAAGATTGACTGCTGTACGGAAAGTGCTTGGTTTTCATATGACTGCCAAGGTGTATATGCAGTTTTACGGGTTGTCTGGTAGACCTTTTGCCTAGTTTCTCCAGAGTAGTCACTTTCATTCCTTTCCAGACTCCCTAAAAGAAAAGGTCCATCTGAGCACTTGTCCTTTCAGGCTCATTAAACCTCGAAAGAGATAGAGTCACCTTTTTGTCCTTTTCTCGACTCTTGAAACATGAAAAGGTCAAGTTTTGTTCCTGTGTCATAAAATTTATTTGCCCACGAAATATTCCTGGTAACAGTTCGAGTTATTGGTTGTGATAAGAGTGTTTTTCAGGATTTTACTCGATGGCCACATTCCCCGAGTCTACCAGCCAAGGTCTTTCCCCAGATGGGAATCCTAGTCCGTTTCCACCTTTTGGAAATGTCGGTGCTCCATTTAAGGCAACACTATCCTTGCCTGGGTTAACCATCGGTTTACCCGTTTAGTTGTCTTCAACCTCGATGGTCCCGAGTGTCATGACTCCTGTTCCACTATCTCCTTCGTCCGAACCACGACACGTTGATTCCAAGGTTGAGCCTATGCCTTCTTCCCCTATTTCTTCCTCCTCCTCTCCTCCTTCGCCTGGTGAAAGTTTCACATCTAGTAACTAGGAGACTAAGAAGAAGAAGAAGTCCGATAAATGTGAGGCCACTTGTGCAGCTATTGCTCCGAGTACATCTCAAGTCGGACCACCTTCTGCTCCTCTGCGAAATGTTAAGTTTCCTTGTAAATTGTGCAAGGGTGACCATCTTCTTCGTGATTGTCCTAGTATTCCTAGGATCTTAGATGTATGGTCTTGTGATCTGGCTCATTCCTCATCGTCCTCTGAAGCTCATGATGATGCCACCCTATCAACTGGCAATGGTAAGAAGAAAGGGAAGATTCGATTCCCCTGTAGGCTATGTGAAGACCACCATCCCCTTCACCTTTGTCTGCTCATGGATAAAGCTTCTTCCATTTTGGAAAGTCTTATAGCTTCTTCCCCCCAACTTCCCGTTGGTTATTAGAGGCTCTCTTCAGACCCTCTCCCCATTGACAAAGAGATTGAATTAGATTCTTCTCTTATCCATCCTCCTCTTTCCGAGCCTGGCTATGTTAAGCCTGTTCCAGACCAATCATTGGTCGGAGAGAGTGTCGACTTGGGTTCACCACCTGCTGATCACTTTCTTTCGGAAGAGCATCATGCTCATGTTCTCCTCGTCTCATCAAATTCTCCAGAGTCTAAAAACGACCCTCCTATCCCCGTTGATCACAAGAGTCCTTCTTCGGTTCCTGTAGAGCACGGGGGCAATCATACGATTCCCCTACCAAGTAGTTCGGTCGTTTCCTTCGACTGGAGTCATTTCACTGCATTCTACCTTGCATCCTATGTGCCTTTCCAGATTACAGTACATGCCTATGATAAGGTGGTACCTGGCACTATCTTGGATGAGGGTGCGTCTGTCAGTCTTATGTCTTCCACTACTTGGTAAGCTTTGGGCTCCCCACAGCTTGTGCTAGTCACGCAGAATCTATTGGCGTTTGACGGAGGAACCAGTCAACCTTTAGGGATCCTCCCGAAGCTTCCTGTTACTTTAGGGGGCAAAATCATCTATATAGACGTCATGGTTGTCCAAGGTGCTTTAGATTTCAATCTTCTCCTTGGCCGTGACTATGTTTATGCCATGGGGTCCCTCGTCTCTTCACTTTTCCGTGTGGTTTGTTTTCCACATGATGGAAGAATGGTGACCATAGATCAATTATCATTCTTTAGTCCCTCGGTGCCTCCTGTGCAGCCGTCGTCCCCTATTGGTTCTTGCTCGCAAGCAGTGCCTTCCTTGCCACAAGTCAATTATGTGGCTACCCATTCCGTCTCCACCTCTGCTGATGATCATGCAGATGGTCTCATACATCATGTACTGGGGGCATTGGAACCCGATCTATCATTGGTGCATCATGACATGTATTCCTCCCAGAGTGCGTTTCTTCATCTCGCGAAGCCCTCTTGGGAGCCATGTTCTCATATGGCCCATGAACAGGCATTCTGAGGATAGTTTGATCTTGTGTCAACCTCGTTAAAAAATAAAACAAGGGGTGTGGAGCATAGTTCCTGTTCTTGTGTCAAGCTCGTTAAAAAATGAAACAAGGGTTATGAGGATAGTTCTTCCCCTGTGTCAACCTCATTAAAAAATGAAACAACTCCCTTTCCAAATCGAGTCTTTGATTAAGATATCGTAAAATCCAAGTCGAGTCTTTCCAAGATCTCGAACGTGAACCTTCATTCCATCCACCTCGTTGAATGCAATGAAGCTTGGGGGGCATGTACCTCGATTTGCACCATTATGCTGGGGGCATGCGAATTTATAACAAGCATAGTTTTTCGTTTCAAGCTTGTGTAAACATGAAAACGAATCCAAGCAGAGTTATCCATGGTTCAAGCTTGTGCAAAAATGAACCCATACCCGATTTACATCTTGCGATTGCCGTTTATCCGCTAAATTTTGCTAGATGAGCCTTGGTTGTTTCATTCCATTACCACCATCTCTTTGGCCGACCATATGCTTTCACTTGGTTGTTTTTCCTTTCCTGAGGAATCGCAGCAATGAGTGGTTTTATTAGCCAGCCTCTTGACCATTACATGTTTTGAGCAGTTCCACCATTGCTGGAACCAGTTGCTACCCTTTATACCACTCGTTCCTCTAGGACGAGTCACCTTTAAGCCCTTTTCTGACTCGTAAAAGATGAAAAGATTGCCGAGTATTTTATCCCTTTTTGACTCGTTAAAGAGAATAAAAATGGAGGTCTGCTTTCAGCTCTTTTTTGATCGTTTAAAGACAAAAAGATTGCTGATTTTTCCCTTTTAACTCGTTAAATGAAATAAGAGGCGGTTGGCTTTAAGCTCTTTTTCGACCGTGTAAAAATGAAAAGATTGCCGGACCTTTGTCATTTCGGGTCCGTTACTGGTTACAAAACGACGTGATTTCGATCAATTTTCTACTTTTTCAGGTCGAGGTCACTAGTCACGAAAAGTACTCCTCGATCGTAGTGGTCGAGCGGTTCTTTCGAGTGTCGTTTTATACTTTTTCGAGCTCGAGAGACACAAATCTACGAAAAAGGACCCCCCTGGAGTTTTCTTTTTCGTGTCTTTTTCAAACTCTCTAAATATGAAAAAGACTTCGAGTTTTACCTATTTCGGACTTGTTAAGCCCTGAAGACATTGGACTTATCACCATGACGAGACTCGAGCATCTCCTCCCTAGGGATCGTTAAACCATTACTAGGTTGGATTCAATCGACGATCAAACTTACATTACAAGCATATGCTCTCCCCTTCAAGTTTGTTTTCAAAAATAATAGGGGTACTCACCAGCAATGGTGGGGAAAATTTGGAAATCATCATTGGTAGCTAGTCACTCTTGAACATTGACACTTTTGCTTCTTGTCGGGTTGGGACATCCATACATCGTCGTTTGGCCTTCCGTGGGTTTGGGTTGCCATTTAGCCTCATTCCATTCGATTCACGCCATTTCCATTGAGCCTCTGATCCCTTGGTACTTGAATGCTGCCACCCTCCGGAGTCGTGTTGCCAACATGTTCAAGAGTCTAATCCTTCTGTAGTTTACATCCTTACCTTCTCCTCTGATACTTTGTTTCGCCATCTACCGCTTGTTCCTTATCTCATGTCGTTGATGGGGGAAACATTATGGCCCTCCTGTGACGGGTCATCTCCTGTCGACATTAGCTCATTATCCAGGAGATTGATCTAGAGATCCCCTTTGGTACCTTAGAGCTTGCATGCCTCAATGGCAAGTTCTTCACACCTGACGGTCAACTTTCATCATTGGTCGTCGATTGGGTGATTCCACAAGTGTTCGACTTCAGCTCCTTTTTCGCACTTTGTGGATTGTGCTAGATAGTACCTTGAGAACCATTGGCATTATTGGTGGTTTCTGTCACGTTTGTTAACGTTTTTCATCATTGACCAGTAATCAAGCGACTTTCTATCATGCTCAACCTCAGCACATCTATTCGCATGTTAGAATTTGTACTATGGTCGGTTCGGTTCAAGACCCCGAACTCAGATTACACATGTTCGGGCTGTGTGGATTGGTTCGTGATTTCATGACTCATTGATGGATGGCTGCCACCATACCTGAGTCCTCATGGATGGCTGCGACCATACCTTTATCATTATCATGGTCTTATTAGCTGGATGGTTGCATCCATACCACAGACCTAGTTCGTATGTCTTTTGGATGGCTGCGCCCATGCCTAGACTACATGTGTTTCACTCTCAGAGATATCAACTGTACTTGCATCCAGGTTCTTCCAGATGGTGTTCCAGCTCAGTCAGTTTCGTAAAGAATTTCACCCCTCCCACTCTCTCGGGCTTCATACTTTAGGGGGCATCTGTTACACAATAATTTTTCACTGTCTTCACTCCAGTCCTCTTACTATGTCATGTGTCCAAGTCAAACATGCTCATATTAGACAAATGCTCTCTGATGTTGCCAAATGACCCACTTTTCCTAAGTTATCTTCCTCATCGTGACTGTGGACTTAATATATGCACTGAAGGGCGCTCATGAACAGTCTAGCCGCGCTGCCAGCGCAGAAGTACATCTGATTCCCGCGATGGTCCGATTTCATACTCCAGCGTGAGGTTACTTGTTATTGTGGAGTACCAAAAATGTATGCTTTTGATGATCATTTCAGTGGCTTTTCAGTAGAATTTGTAAACCTTTTTGTATCCTGAATTTGGAAAACAATAAAGAATTATAACAAAACATGTGAGAATTAATATGTAAGACTTAATCACTGATAATTGTTATTCTTCTCTGCAGGAAAAGGTGAAAACAAAGAGTTGTCGTTCCGAAGGGAAAGACAAAGACGAGATAACTGCTGTCCCTTTGAAGGGAAACCGAATGCAAACAAGGCTAAGCAGATCAAAGCAAATCGGCCCAGAAAAGGAGGAGAAGATACCACCTCGGCGGAGAAGAAAAGAAAAGATTAAGGATTGATAGTTTGGCGAATCCCTCAGGATCCTTGATCCTGAGGGATCGCTGGTTTATTTATCTTGTTACTTGGACATCTCCGCCGTCACCTTTATATAAAGGGACAGCACTGTTAGCTTTGGACATAATACTTTTATGTAATTTTCTGTTAAAGATCAACTTTGATCATCGAGTCTCGTTGAGAACTGGTTCATTGTACTTTTGTCTTATGCATTAATATAAACTTGGCGATTATCTTATCTTTGCATCTGGATTAACTGAAAGCGGTGTACCCTTGAGGCTAAGGGCCCGGCCCTGGAGGACACTTTTTTCCGAAGAAAGCGAGCGCGTAATTTTCATTAATTCAGAATTGCAGAAAATTACATGTTGTAGATGCAGTAGCATATGTTGTGTGTGGGTATACCACTTACAAAAACC
Organism: Pinus tabuliformis; assembly: GCA_031772625.1. Classification (NCBI taxonomy): domain Eukaryota; kingdom Viridiplantae; phylum Streptophyta; class Pinopsida; order Pinales; family Pinaceae; genus Pinus; species Pinus tabuliformis. Next base: position 666,087,121 of record CM062820.1, on the reverse strand, counting down.
AATACTTCAGGGAAGTATGCAGATAGGCCCTCAGACAGGGCAACCAGAAAGAGGGTATGTAAACCCCAACAGGAGTGAAACCCTACCCATACAAGCTAATAAAAACAGAAAATAAAAACAGTAAATACGATAGCTCCTTCGAAAGGCAATACAGGAGTATACCCCTGCCCAACGAAGCTAAAATAAACAGCTAAAAACTATGGCTCCTGTGGAGAGCGCAGTAGATCGAAAAGCCGCCAAGAAGAAGCACGAAATAGAAAGGAGCAGCCAAGGTAGCCACACCCCCCACCCCCTCAACTCTCCATCTGTGACTGAGGAAGGTACCGCCCTAAAATCCAAAGAAACCATAAGAAAAAACCCACCAGAAACAGCCATTGAAGAGACGGCACGAATCGGTGCAGAGATAGACTCCACACCACAGATCCCTCAACGCACCCAATGACTGCCGAGGTAAGCCAGCAAAGAACCAAAAAAAGAAAACCACACCTCAGCAGGGGAACCCATCAGGGCTCAACCAGAGCAGAGGCGTTTCGGGTCTAGGGGCAGAGGCGGCTAGGGCAGCCACCTCGCCCCCACGAGGCCAAACGAAGCCCCCGCCTCCTTACCACGACTCAGATCAAACTGTGACGGATCACCAAAACAGAGCCGGAGTAGAGCCGATAACCGCCGGAAACCAGAAGAGGACGGTCGCACGTCGCAGCCTCCCCAAGCAGAGCACAAGGCGGCGGAGCACTGTCTATGAAGTAGCTGAGCAGGCACTGCAAAACTGGGATGGCAGACGAAGATATTATATCAAATCCTCGCAGAGGAGAGCTCGCCGCAAGGGAAGAGGGCCGCCGGTTAGAAAGGAAACAGAGGCCGGAAACCGCACCCTCGACAACCGGATCCAATGAAGCAGACCCCAGCCGACGAAGCAACCTTGCCGCACGACGGGACCAAGGTAAGGTGGATGGGCGGTCTGAAAGCCCCAACCGAGGCAGGCCCTGCCGCCGTAGGCGCGAACAGCAGCTCAGAGCCGAGTAACCCTAGCAGCAGCGGCGCGACTCCACCCTAATCCGCTTATTTGGTGATTCGTCCTTACTTAGTTGCTCCGCCCTGGAGGACACTTGCTTCTGTATCACTACGATTTGATTTCTGCGTGGTTTGCTTATCATTATTATTCGGTAATCTGATATGCTTTATAAGTTACATCATATGCTCTGTTAAGATTCGTTCATTAAGGTTCTTTATATTGACTCTGCATTATATCATCAATACTTTCAGAGTTGATTTGATATTAGTAGACTTAATTGAACATTGTTCTCATTTTGTTACGGAGCCTTTATGCTGTGTATTTGTGTTAAGGAAATTATCTGAAAGATGTGTTCTTTATGATTCAGGATTCATGCTGTTCCATCCTTGAAACACAATTGTAATTCCTGTTGATGATTGGTGTTAAATCAGATTACTTTTCCAGTGTGTTGCGTGTGTATGACCTATTGGTGTTGTTCCCTAATTTATTAATAGTTAATGCTGTTCCATTAGTGAGTTCTACTTGATTTGCCTTAAGAGTGAAAGATTGTTGTCTGATTGTGAAGAGTGCATTTGGGTTAATAGATTAAGTTTGGTTACGACTCGCGAGACTTAGTCGTTCGATTTGCTGTTCCATTTTATCATTGCTGTTCCATTCCAGATTTGCTGTTCAATTCCTTATTTGCTGTTCCATTTTGCTATCCGCCGTTCCATTTGCTTGCATTTGTTATTTTGGTGTGAGAGACGATCTAAGGCTGTAACGAGCCTCGGCATTTACTGCCTCGCTCCCAGACCCGTGATCCATGCTCTAATTTCCTTTCCATCAGTTTCCAAAGGGATGGGCTATTGCTGCCAAACCCTTGACTGGTAAGTTGCCTAGTTTTCTGAATGTGTGATTTTCCATGCTCTAATTTCCTTTCCATCAGTTTCCAGAGGGATGGGTTATTGACACCGAACCCTTGACTGATCGGTTGTCTAGTTTTAAGAGTGTGTGCTCTAGTCATTTGAAGTAACTTAGTTATAGACAAGCATCCGTTTACTCTTGTATTTTTGTAGAATGTTGTACTACTAGCATTACTCTGACAATTAGCCTCGGATTGAGTCACTCTTTGTAATAACCAAGTGCTCCCGGATTGACATATTAATGTGAGGTAATTAGAGGTGAAAGAGACCCTTTTTATAGCTCTACATTTTGGCGTCGTTGCCGGGGAAAGAGTGTAGCCATTTGTCTTTTCAGAGTAGTGTACGAACCTGCTAGGGAAGAGTTGGATCTTAAAAACGGAAGGTAAGAACCTGCGTGCGGAGCATGTAAAATCCCTGCTCCACTGTCCGCTTTCCTAACAGATTTGTTTTTGCTTTGTTTGAATAGAATTTAGTAGTTCATTTGAGTGCATGACTAAGCAGAAAAAACCAGAAAAGAATATCAAACCTCCATCCAAACCTGAAAAAGCTAAGGGGCCAGTGACCCTTGGCCGAACGACCTTCATAGACGAAATCTATAAGAAAACAGAATCTCAGCCATCAGTAGGCCCTAGAAAAATCATTTCTAAACAGCCTACTAGTTCCCTTCAGGCCACAGGATCACCATCTGTAGCCTTTGCTGAGGTGCATAGTCAAACTAAAGAGCAGGACTTTCAAGAAATTGAAAATTCTACTCCAGAACTATTGCAGGAAGGAAATTTCAGTAACTTTTGTGAAGGAGAAGGAGAAACAGGGGAAACCGAGGAACCAGAATCTCCTATTGAAACAAATCAGCCATTAAATAGCCCAGATAAGGGGAGTGCTGCAAAAATCATTGTTGAAGGAATCCAATCTCCTCAGACATCAGGTATTCTCATTATTCTAGATAAAGGAAGTGCTATTAAAACTAACCCTGTCAAAACCGTTCCCTCTCAACCTAGGAATACCCTCCTAGACATCCCAGAAGGTTATTGGCATATATTCGATCCCATGGCTCAGAACCAGCCAAATGCTCAAACCTCTACATTACAATATCCCATAGTGGATTCTGCAGCAAATGCGCCCATGAAAGCTATCCCTCTTCAGCATATCCCTACATTTCACGGTCTCACATCAGAAGATCCGGATGCATTTTTATTCGAATTCGATGTGTTATGCAGGGGATATGATTACACCACCGATCCCCAGAAATTGAAACTATTTCCCTCCACATTAAAAGGGGCTGCTTTAAGATGGTTTATGGGACTAGGTGGTGGGGTTATCAACAATTGGGATGAAATGAAAGAATCCTTCTTAAAAGAATATCAGGATTACTGTAGGTCTAGAGAATTGAAAGACGAAATATTCCAAATGACAGCCAGACCAAATGAAACATTAGAGGAGTATGTGGAACATTTTCAGTACAATCTACAAAGGTCTCCTTATGCATCACTACCTTTACCTGATAATGTGTTAAAAACTGCATTGATAAGGGGCATGAAGGAACAATGGATAGAAACATTAAACATCATGGGAAAAGGGGATATTTATCAAGCGAATTTTGCTGACATCATTGATTTATGTATCAGGAGTTCAAGAGGCAGCACAAGAATAAAACCGGCTGAATATGATCGGTTTGCAAGAGATAACAAAGTATCAACAGAAGGAGTAACATGTGTAGAGATTGGAAATTTATTAGAAAATTTTAAAACTGATATTCTGGGGACACTAACTACACAACTCGATATTGTGCAGGCTAAACAGAAGCAGATGGAGGCAGAACAGAATTTGGCGATCTTCTGCCCCCGATGCAGGAAAAAACATAGCCACAGGGAATGTCCATTGGATACAATCCAAACATGCGCCATCTGTACAAAAGATCACCTTATGGAGAGCTACCCCTCACTTCCTGGATTGAAAGCGGTATATAAGGAAGCGGAAGAAGAACCAGAATCGGTGTACGTGATCAACCAGCATCGCCAGTGGCAGCCGAGACCATCTGGTATGTTTCCAGACCCAACCTCTTCTTTTCAGCCTCCACAGTATAATGCTCAACAATATAGTATGTGGCAAAATCAATCTCAACCCCCATTTTCAAACTGGTCACCACAATCGTTTCCTTCTTCAAATCCATGGTTGAATCAGACAAGCCAATCTGGCTGGCCGAATTTCCCTTACACTCCACCATATTGGCAAAATGGCCCATATCCTCCACAATGGACTCCCCCTACTTCACAAAATTCACCCTGGCAGACAAACTGGCAAAGACCGATGCACCAGCCAGCTGGAACTATTCCGCTCCCTCAACCTACTCTGCCAGCCTTACAGCAAAATCCCCAGTCTAATCTGAGACCGCAACTCCCAGCCCAACCCAATCCCAATCCAAATAACAGACCGGTCCAATCTCTCCAAATCATAGAATCGCCAGAAATAGGACCCGACCTGAGGGAGTGCAATGATCTTCAGTTAAGATCTGGGCGTATAATTGAAACTGAGGGAGATAAAACAGTTCATATTGAAGATCAGTTACCAAGAGAACATCAGTTGCAACAAGAGGATGTAAATAAGCAGCAGACTCATACTCAAGCAACCACATCCTCTCCTCCGTTCCCAGAACGATTAGTCATACCCCGACCCATACAATATCCTGACTTTGACATTCTGGGAGAGTTACAAAATCTGTACATAAAAATCCCATTCCTCCAAGCTATTCAAGACATTCCTATATATGCAAAAACTATCAAAGAATTGTGCATCAAGAAACCAAGGAGGAATATAACAAATCCAAGAGTCCAAGTAGTCGGTACCTTATCTGATTTACTATCCGGAAAAGAAACACCCATTAAATATGAAGACCCAGGAAACCCAATTGTAACTGTTCAAATTTATGGTCAGACCCTATCTAATGCCTTAGTTGATCTAGGAGCTGCAATTAATATTTTAACAACCACTACTTGCCAATAGCTCGGCATTACATCGGTAGAACCCACCTCTACTTTGTTAGAATTGGCAGACCGATCTGTGGTTAGACCAAAGGGTACTCTACATGATGTCATGGTCTCTGTAGACTCCTGGGAATATCCAACCGATTTCCTGATAATTAATCCAAAAAACCGACTTGATGGACACCCGCTAATTCTAGGTAGACCTTGGATTGCCACTGCCGATGCTTACATTGGCTGCCGGCAGGGAAATATGACTATAACCAGAGGACCGAATATTAAAAATTTAGTTTTATACCCTCGAGCGCAGCCAAGTGTCACAATAATCAAAACCAATAAATACCCTGTATCATACCTTACTGATAACATTAGATCTCCATTGACTATACAAGAGGCACTTGATTTTAAAGATCAAACAGAAGATGATGCCATTAATAATTTCATTAGTTAAACTAAATCTAGATCCTGCGCACAGTGTCACATGATAGAAGCAGCATTTGATAATGAATTAGAAGAAGATCCTCTGAAAGATACACATGACCAAACGATACCTGTTACTTCGGTTACAAATAGCAAAATTGTGGAAATTGAACCGGGAAAAACTTTAAACATCAATGCCAATCTCACACCTAAACAAGAAATGAAGCTCATCCATCTGTTAACAAAATATCAAGAAGCATTTGCATGGGATTACCCTGATATGAAAGGAATCGATCCCCAATTATGTACACACCACATTTATATAGAAAAAGACGCCAGACCTGTTCGTCAACCACAAAGAAGACTTAATCCTCATCTCAAGGATTTGGTAAAAGCTGAACTTCAGAAACTGTTAGATGTCAATTTTATCTATCCTATTTCTGATAGTAAATGGGTCTCTCCGCTTGTGGTGGTACCAAAAAAGAATGGGAAATGGAGAATTTGTGTGGATTATAGGGAACTAAATAAAGCAACACAAAAAGATCATTTTCCTCTCCCATTCATAGACCAAGTATTAGATACTTTAGTAGGAAAGAAATTCTTTTCTTTCCTGGATGGCTTCAGTGGATACAATCAGATTCAGATTGCCCCTGAAGACCAGGACAAAACTACTTTTACTTGTCCTTGGGGAACATTTGCCTATCGAGTTCTACCTTTTGGCCTATGTAATGCTCCTACCACATTCCAAAGGAACGACATTTTTGCCTCTTTTGCTGTTCCTTTTTCGAAGGAACAACACTTTTGATTGTTGCTGTTCCTTTTCCAAAGGAACAGCGCTTGTGATTGCTGTTGTTCCTTTTTCAAAGGAACAACATTTTTGGTTGCTGCTGTTCCTTTTCCAAAGGAAAGGCATTTTGAGTGTTTTTTTCATAGCATTTTTTTTATTATTTTTGCTGTTCCTTTTTCAAAAGGAACGACATTCGCATTCTTTGTCTTTTTCCAAGAGGAACACCACTAGCATACTTTTGCTCTCCTTGTGAAACAGCTTACTCCTTTTGCTGATCTAAATAGAGGATGCTTCTTGCCCATATTCTTTCAAGTCTTAACATATAGCTATGCACTTATGCAATGAATATAAAATCACAACATACCGAAATCCGCAAATCATCAATCGCTATATTTATAAGGTTCTGCATTGGTAAGAGGACAAAAGGAAGGATATACTTATTTCTTATCTTTTGTTGTCATTGTTTTACTAACTTTGCTCTGATTGGTTATCTTTATCATGCTAATCCCTTTAACCCTCTTTGATTATTATTTAGGAATAAGAGCAAAGGGATTATATCTTCCTATTGAGATGATAAGACTTCTTCCACCATTCCTACTCTTAAGGTGTGCTGAACCACCCTTTGTGTATAAATAAGGAAAAGTACTCTATGAAAAAGAAAAAATGTGTGAATATGATTTATGAAATGTCAAATGCAAGATAGGGGGTCTCATCAAGAGCCAGCCTACAATGATCATGAGGATGGAAGTGAAGTGGCATTCCCACTATGGCCACCACACCAGGGATATGGTCCAAAAGGTATATCAAATAATCGAACCTTGGAACAGGAGGTCTCATCACGAGCCGGCCTGCCCATGTTTCACTCCTTCCTCGTGAATGGCATTATGGTTAACTGGTCATCAAGCCAGCATAATGGCCTACACTTTGACATAACAACATTCCTAAGTATGCATAAAGGATCATGGTTCCAGGGGTGAAAAGACAACTCTGCCAAGGTTATGGACACCTGTCGGCAGCAGAGCACTATTAATGGTATTGAAGTCACATTGGTTACACCAATGGGTAAGATACTAATACTCTTTTGTTTCTTATATCCTAAGGAACTAATCATATATTATTTCCCGATTTATACATCGCATGAACATTTATTACCACCAATCATGGCAAAGGAAGTGACAATGACCACTTAAGATTTGGCAAGTACGACAGACGTCCTATCCCCCAACCTCATATCATATCACAGCAGCGTCTTACGTAATACGCGATCAAATCTCCGCCTCGATTTTGGTAATTCGTTGTCTTTCTAAACATGGCATAATTTCATATGCTGTTCCTTTATGAATTGGTTGCAGATCGGGTGCTGCTCCTTTATTTGATGGCTGGGACAACCTATCACATTATGGGGGGGGAGGTTAACCTCATTATTCCTTGAATTACGTGTCAGCTCACTATTCGGGAAAGATAGTGTACGGCGGTATGGCATGGCTTAACGGCATGACATTTCTATTTTTACGCAAGTTGCTGTTCATAATCCATTTCTGTTGCATACTCTGTGTTTTTTTCCGAAGCTTGCGATTAGCACCCTCTCTGTGTTTCAAACAGCACAAGCAGTTGCTGTTCCATTGAGGATCCACAGTGAAACCATGGGAGGAAGGGCAATTCGAAGCGAACCTCAAAAGTTGACAGTCTCCGCTGCTGCCCGGGAGATCCTGGAAAGAGCAGGGTGGCTGAATTATCTCAGTCGCCTGCAGGAGTCTAATGAAACAATAGCGATGGAATTTTTGCAGAACCTGCAGGAGGACCACTCCACAGTAAGGGGGAAGCGGATAGCGGTCACCGACGATATAATTGCAGAAGTCTCGGGACTACCAGCCACCGGACCAGTATGGACACTAAAGAAGGAAAGATTACAGAAGATCATGGAAATTTTCCAGGACGAAGGCCAGAGCTTGACAGTTAAGGGGAAGGGAGTCCTACCAGCAACCCTTGGAGAACTCTGGATCGAATTAGTAAGAACAGTTCAGAGTTACATTACCTGCGAGGGGAGGAAAGTCGTGGTAAGGCCACGACATCTTAAACTCTTAGCTGTTTTAAAGAAAAAATGCTCTGTAAATCTACCTGCACTTCTGAATTCATTACTGCATGATGTTGCACGAAGCCTAAAAAAGGCACAGCATGTAGAGTCAGTCGTTAGTCACCATGGATTAATTCGATTAGTAGTTAGTCATAGTCTTACCCAGCAGCAAAGCAGCTGGGATGAACTGATTGCAATGATTGAGGGGGGAGTGACAACACCATCCCCAAAACGTAAACATTCTACAAGCACACCAGAACGTCCGGAAAAACGCAGAGAATTGGTAAAACAAAAACATGTTGCTAGTGCATCTAAACGACCAGAAATACACCAGGAATCGGCAAAGCGTAAGCATGCCACTGATACACCCGAACAGCCAGAGAGGCCCAGAAAATCAGCCCGGTTAGCTCGAATAAGAGGAAGGCTGGAAAAGCTCCAGGAAAGCACCAGCTAGCCAGTGGTAATCGAGGACGAGCAACCCTCACGACTAGAAGTAGAGATAGAACAATCTGAAAAGGAGGCCGAGCAATCTGAAGAGAGGGCCGAGCAATCCGAAGAGGAAAATGAGGAAGCAGCTGAGCATTCGGAAATAGAAACAGAAGCTGAGCATTCCAAGGCAGAAACTGAGCAATCCAAGCAGGAGGAGGAAATAGGACAGCAGGAAGGTAGCCTACCACAAGACCCAGTGGGAGAAGACGAATTGGCCGCAGTCTTGGCCAATATGGGTGAGTATGGCCAACCTTCCAGTCCAGTAGACCTCCACGACAAACCCCAAGAAGAAAACACATCTGAAAAATCACATGCAGTAGAGGCAGAAGAAGGAAATCTGCCTGTTCATGATGAAGAGGAGATAAGAGATACTGAACAGGAACAATCTGTTCCCAAGTCACTCGAGGAAATTTCGGAGGGAGTAGGAGCAGAACAAGCAGTTGTCCAAGAAGAGACGAAACCAGCTAAGGTTCCTACCCCAGAACAGCCAGAGCAGAACAGCGAGGAAGCACCCCAGGAGAAAGACCCAGAGACTAGTCATGGTCCAGACCACAGTGGACAACCTGCTGTCCCTTCTAATGAAACGCTGGAAATTAAGAAATTGCGAAAGGAACGATAGAAATTATTGAATACAATAGCCCAGCTCCGACAGCAAATTAGAATTCTGAAAGCAAACCAGAAGATAGGAAAGACGGCGGGGAAGAAAAAGAGGGCCACTGCAGTAAAATCCCGCAAGGCAAAAAGGTGAAGGACCAACAATCACCCTGCTGTTCAAAACCCTGCTGAAAATCCAGTTGCCGTTCCAAATGATGCTGAAGAACATACTGCTGTTCCAAATAATGTTGAGGAACAGATTGCTGTTCCATTTGAAAAAGAACAGCAGCAAGCTGATATTCGTGTTAAAAAAGAAAAGGAGAATAAGGAAATCCAGACAGAGGCACCACCCTCAGGGGTAATAAGGGTTCTGAACTCCAAACAGCGTAATAAGAAAGTTTAGGTAAAACTCCCGGCCTCCACTGACCTATGGAAAAAAGATCCGAAGACAAGAACCCTGCATAAGATGATGAAGCAAGCCCAGCAAGAAGCTGAACAACTTAGAGAGCAAACGGTCCCCCGGGAGAAGTATGCAGAGTTACAGCAGCAACTAAGGAACGTCAATCAATCCGAAAGCCAGACCTTTGAAGGGTGGCGAAAGAAACAAGAGAAAACTGCAAAGGTAACCCGTAGGCTAGATACTGTTATCAAGCAGATGGATACCTTGTGTTCTTTATACAATGACGTTTTAGCATGTAGGGCCCCTGCCAAAAACTATGCTTTGTTTTTACTAGAACGATATTTACAATTAAAAATAAAAGCTGTTAAAGCAGGCACCCCTATACAAATCAACACTGTCAATGACTTTATAGACTGCTGTAAACATTATGGGGTGAAGGTCCAGAGATTGCTATGTGAATTTTATTTGCATAACCTCGTGCTAGATCAGGAGACTGAGTTGAACCCTGGTCCTTTTGTTGGGGAAATTCAATTGCAAGCATTCATCTCATTCGGGGTTAATCAGATTAAATGGCTCAAAGCCTATAACACTTTCCAGAGGCAGGAAAATGGCCTAGACTTGTGGGTAAGGGCTGAGCCTAGGGACCCAGTGTGGTTATGGAAAGCACATAGAAACCTTATGAGAACTCCGGGTGTCATTGAAACGTTAGGACCTATGCATGAGGCACTCATTCGACAAAGTTTAGAGTATTTTCTTTCCATCAAAGACCTCGCCATTGATGCAGCCAAATTTCGGTACCGAATCTCTAATCCAAACATCCAGCTCAGGGAACCATTTAAGTATGAGAATTTTGAATTAGATGCCAACCGTTTGAACCTCTATGGCGAGAGCATTTTGAAAGCAGGGCCATCCTGGTTAGGATATAGATTTCGCAGTCCAATCATTTGGCACCCTGCACCCGGATATCAAGCCCTGTATGAGATGCCTGAGGGTCAAACAGGTCAGTTCTTTGACTATCTAGTCACTCATCGTGGCTGTAGGCCTCCACATGAGATTCCCTCTCCAGCCTATTCTCTCACTGCTTTGCACATCAACTACAATGTTTTCATGAGGGCAAGAAACAGGGTAAGCAGGGGGGTGTGTGGAGTACCAAAAAGGTATGCTTTTGATGATCATTTCAGTGGCTTTTCAGTAGAATTTGTAAACCTTTTTGTATCCTGAATTTGGAAAACGATAAAGAATTATAACAAAACATGTGAGAATTAATATGTAAGACTTAATCACTGATAATTGTTATTCTTCTCTGCAGGAAAAGGTGAAAACAAAGAGTTGACGTTCCGAAGGGAAAGACAAAGACGAGATAACTGTTGTCCCTTTGAAGGGAAACCAAATTCAAACAAGGCTAAGCAGATCAAAGCAAATCGGACCGGAAAAGGAGGAGAAGATACCACCTCGGCAGAGAAGAAAAGAAAAGATTAAGGATTGATAGTTTGGCGAATCCCTCAGGATCCTTGATCCTGAGGGATCGCTGCTTTATTTATCTTGTTACTTGGACATCTCTGCCATCACCTTTATATAAAGGGACAACACTGTTAGCTTTGGATATAATACTTTTATGTAATTTTCTGTTAAAGATCAACTTTGATCATTGAGTCTCGTTGAGAACTGGTTCATTGTACTTTTGTCTTATGCATTAATATAAACTTGGCGATTATCTTATCTCTGCATCTGGATTAACTCAAAGCGGTGTACCCTTGAGGCTAAGGGCCCGACCCCAGAGGACACTTGCTTCTGTATCACTATGATTTTATTTCTGCGTGGTTTGCTTATCATTATTATTCGGTAATCTGATATGCTTTATAAGTTACATCATATGCTCTGTTAAGATTCGTTCATTAAGGTTCTTTATATTGACTCTGCATTATATCGTCAATACTTTCAGAGTTGATTTGATATTAGTAGACTTAATTGAACATTGTTCTCGTTTTGTTACGGAGCCTTTATGCTGTGTATTTGTGTTAAGGAAATTATCTGAAAGATGTGTTCTTTATGATTCAGGATTCATGTTGTTCCATCCCTGAAACACAATTGTAATTCCTGTTGATGATTGGTGTTAAATCAGATTACTTTTCCAGTGTGTTGCGTGTGTATGACCTATTGGTGTTGTTCCCTAATTTATTAATAGTTAATGCTGTTCCATTAGTGAGTTCTGCTTGATTTGCCTTAAGAGTGAAAGATTGTTGTCTGATTGCGAAGAGTGCATTTGGGTTAATAGATTAAGTTTGGTTACGACTCGCGAGACTTAGTCGTTCGATTGCTGTTCCATTCCAGATTTGCTGTTCAATTCCTTATTTGCTATTCCATTTTGCTATCTTCCGTTCCATTTGCTTGCATTTGTTATTTTGGTGTGAGAGACGATCTAAGGCTGTAGCGAGCCTTGGCATTTACTGCCTCACTCCCAGATCCGTGATCCATGCTCTAATTTCCTTTCCATCAGTTTACAAAGGGATGGGCTATTGCTGCCGAACCCTTGATTGGTAAGTTGCCCAGTTTTCTGAATGTGTGATTTTCCATGCTCTAATTTCCTTTCCATCAGTTTCCAGAGGGATGGGTTATTGACACCGAACCCTTGACTGATCGGTTGTCTAGTTTTAAGAGTGTGTGCTCTAGTCATTTGAAGTAACTTAGTTATAGACAAGCATCCGTTTACTCTTGTATTTTTGTAGAACACTGTACTACTAGCATTACTCTGACAAATAGCCTCGGATTGAGTCACTCTTTGTAATAACCAAGCGCTCCCGGATTGACATATTAATGTGAGGTAATTAGAGGTGAAAGAGACCTTTTTTATAGCTATACAGTTATCTTTAGCGATGATCTGACTAGCTACATTACTCACTCGTGATGTCAGCGCTAAGGATCAGTTATGCCCCCGCGATGATCCAGATTGGGCGAGTTTGTTCCAATAGTCGGCCTTCCAGATGACTCTAGACCTGGTTGTTGGCATTGTTTGTATCGCCCTCCTTTCTCTGGCATGGCAGTTCCATCAATTGTGCTACCTTCCTTTGGGATAAGCTCACTCTTCCACCTTTCATGGAGACTCCTTCTCCTATTTAAACTCTCACCATTTCTATGCACTGCTAGTTTGGATAAGTTTCTGATAGTTGGCTAGTTGAGCAATGTTGTTAGTGTTTGTGAGTTTTCTAGATAGCTGGTGTGAGTGTGACAAGTGTGGGATTGTTGATAGCTTGTGGGAGGTTGTGAAGTGCCCTTAATCTTGTGTAAAAATTATGAGTGAGAGAGACTTATATATTGGGAGATCCATCTTCAAAGAGTGAATGCTTGAGGAACATGTTGGCTGGATCCCTCTGAGAAGGCTTGTGACGTCAAGACTTTGGTTGTAAGCTTACTCTTATTTCATTATTAATACAATAAATGATGTTTTCCTATGTCTTGTATGTAATGTACTTGATAGCTCATGATTTCTTGACTTTGTGAGTAAATAGATCATTGTTGTTTTCTGGTTAGGTGCTTTGTTGTATTTCCTTTGCATTGTTTCAGGTTGATCACTCATTAGGAAGCGGAAGCTGGAGGAGCGCAACGGAACTCCATCGACCACTGGTTGAGGTAGGCCTCCAACTCTGATTGTTTAAGGAAAGCTATTGTTGATCTGTCCTTGTTTGTGACTAGACCCACTCTAGGGCTAGAGGGGTTGCCTCTATCCACAGAGGGAACACTTTCCTGCATCACAAAAAGTATTTCTCATTCTTGGATGGTTTTAGTGGTTATAATCAAATCCAGGTAGCACCTGAGGATCAGGATAAAACCACATTTACTTGTCCATGGGGAACTTTTTCCTACCGAGTGCTTCCTTTTGGGTTATGTAATGCACCTGCAACATTCCAAAGAGCAGTACTAGGAATTTTTTCTGATCTAATACATGATTGTGTAGAGGTATATATGGATGATTTTACAGTCTATGGTAACACATTTGAAGAAGCTTTGGAAAATTTGGAAAAAGTCCTTAAAAGATGTAAAGAAACAAACCTTTCACTAAGCCATGAAAAATGTTGTATGATGTTTACAAAAGGTATTTTTTTAGGACATCACATTTTAGGAGATGGGATTAAAGTTGAAAAATCTAAAGTTGAAGTCATCTCTAAGTTATCAATTCCAAATTGCCAAAGGGATGTTAGAAGTTTTCTAGGATTTATAGGTTACTATAGGAGATTTATAGAAAACTTCACTAAAATAGCATCTCCACTCTTCAAATTTCTTACAAAAGATTGTGAATTCAAGTGGAATCCTAATTGCCAACTATCTTTTGAAACCTTGAAAGAAAAAACATCTGAAGCACCTATCTTAAGAGGACCAAATTGGAAACTTCCTTTCAATATTTCTACAGATGCTTCAGATACAGCTCTAGGAGCTGTATTGGGACAAAAGGATTTGATTCCTTATGCCATGTACTATACAAGTAGAAATTTGAATCCCACTGAGTTGAATTATACTGTGACTAAAAAAGAATTCTTAGCTATTGTTCATGGAATTAACAAGTTTAGACACTATATAACATGCTATGAAACCTTTGTTCATACAGATCACTCTGCAATTAGATATTTGATGAATAAACCTATTACTAATGGCAGAGTTACAAGATGGATTTTACTTTTGCAAGAATTCAACATTACTGTGCTAGATAGACCTAGAAACCAAAACATAGTTGCTGATTTCTTGTCCAGGATTCAGAATATCAAAGAAGACTCCCCGATTGAAGATAAGTTCCCTGATGAATATCTCTTTGCAGTAACTACTCAAAGTCCTTGGTTTGCAGATGTTGCTAACTACTTGGTTACAGGGAAGTTACCTTCACATTTATTTCCTAGAGAGAAAAGAAAGATTATTCAAGATAGTGCAAGATATTCATGGATCACTAACGAATTGTATAAAATAGGGCCAGATCTTATGATCAGAGGGTGTGTCATGGAAGATGAAGTGCCTGATATTCTCAAAGCATGTCATGATGAGCTGTGTGGTGGACACTTTGTTGACAAGAGGATAACTTATAAAATCCTTTCTTTAGGATATTATTGGCCATCCATCTTCAAAGATGCTAAAGAATATGTCAGAAGGTGCGACAGCCGCCAAAGGGTAGGGAAACCTGCTCCCTCAAATGAAATGCCATTACAACCTCAGGTACTTATCGAACCCTTTGAAAAATGGGCTTTAGACTTTATTGGACCTATTAATCCTCTATCTAAGCAGAAAAAATATATATTGGTATGCACTGATTATGTCACCAAATGGGTAGAAGCCAAAGCATTACTTTTTGCTACCGAAAAATCTGTAGTTAGTTTTCTTTTTGAGGATATTTTTACTCGCTTTGGTGTTCCAAGAGAAATTGTGACAGATAGGGGACTTCAATTCACATCCAACATGATAGAGAAGCTTATGGAGGAGAACAAAATCAAGCATAGGAAATCCACTCCTTATCATCCATAAGCAAATGGTCAAGTGGAGTCTATAAATAAAATGATTGAAGGAATCCTCACCAAGACTGTGCATCTACATAGAAGAGATTGGGCAGAAAGGCTTCCTGAAGCCTTATGGGCCTATATAACTACATGGAGGAACTCAACTGGACATACACCCTATGAACTTATTTATGGGAAACAAGTCCTGTTCCCCATAGAGTTCCAACTCTAAACTTTCAAGATGGCAGTTCGGTTGGGGATGGATTTATCAGAAGCTCAAAAGCATAGACTGGAGCAATTGAATGAACTTGATGAAATCAGACAAGAGGCTATTCAAAGGACTAGTCTAGTTCAGCAACAAAGGGCTAAATGGCATGACAAGTACATCAAGGACAAGAAGTTTCAAGAGAGAGATTGGGCATTGTTATTTGATTCAAAGTTTAAAGATTTTCAAGGGAAGTTTCAAACTCATTGGCTTGGGCCATATGAGATTGAATTTTTTTTTAGTAATGGAGCAGTAAGGATCAGAACAATAGATGAAAGTCAAACTCCTCTCCTTGTGAATGGTCATAGATTGAAAATTTATCAAAAACCAATCTCAAAGGAGGAGTTCATCAAGATCTTTCAAAACAATTCTGAAATGAAGTTGGTGAAGAAGAATCCTTCTTCTCCACCAACTTAGTCTTTGTTTTTCCTATCTAAAAAAAAAATAAAAAAAATAAAAAAATAAATTGTATAAGGTTGAAAACCAATCACTCATTGGCATGCTTATACAAAACATACAAGGTGAAAATCAAAAGCTTCTGACACCCTATATTTTCCATTTCCTTTTTTGAAATTTTTTTTTGGCTCACTTTGCATTCTGCAAAATTCATTGTTTTATCTCATTTTCACTCTGTTTTACTTTTGCAAAGTTTCACTTCACTCCACTATCATATTCCACCAATAAATTTTTCCTCTCCAGCATTTCGTCCATCTCCATTTTTCATTTATCATCTTGTCATATTTTCACTCATACAGCCATTTCCATTCCATTCATCCATAAGCCATAATTTTTTCTCTGTTTTACATTCTACAGTTGTTTCCACATTCTGCAGCTGTTCCCGTTCCGTAGCTAATCCTGTTCTGCAACCAATCTAATTCTGCATCAACAGTTTGATCATCAGTCCAAGCAAAAAGAGGCCTGTTCATAATAATATCTTATATGCAAGTAATGGAGGAGAGAACAAATTTTGAATACCAATCACATCTAAGCACCTATGGAAGCAAACAACAAGAGATTAGCAAGTGGAAGGTATGGTTCTAAAGGTAAAAACAAAAACTTATTTCAAAAAGCAATACAAAACATAAGTTGGTATAACTCGTATAATCACATGACTCCTTGATTTATCATTATGAGATTTGACTGCCATGATGATTCCGCCACACCTTCCGTCTTTAATGCTAATGGTCTAATGATGCAATCTCCATTTTAAACTCAATGACTCGTACTTAACCGGACTTCTCCATCACACCTGTTAAACGGTTAGATTCATGACATAACCTATTTGAATACGACTCTTCAAAACCCTGATTTTTCATTTATTACACCAAATTTTTCAAAACTCTATTTTTCATATATTTCGTGCATACAAATACTCTGTTATCTTGTACACACAGTCACTCTGTTTTCATATCCTTTGTGTATAACAGTCACTCTGTTTTTCACATCGTTTATGTGTACAGCCACTCCGTTTTCATATACCTTGTGCACACTCTGTTTCCACACATTTTATGCATACAACTACTCTGTTTTCGTATACCCTGTATGTACAATCATTTTATCTCATACTCATAGTCGTTTTACTTCCATATATTCTATCATTCCATCCCCATATCCATAGTTATTTTTGTTTCTATATACCAGCTGTTCCACTGTCGTATACACAGTCCTCTTTACGCAGTCACTCCATTTCTCAAACAGTGAAGGGAATTTTGAAGAATAGCAGAGAATAGAGGTGATGGGGCTCATCGTCAGAACTGAACCCATAGGGGTGAAGTACATGGAAGGTTATCCTCAACTGAAAGGAATGTTGCAGAAGGCTGGTTGGTTGAGTTTCATTGAAAAATTCAATGGTTACCATAAAGAAATCACCAAATCTTTTGCCAGATCGTTTGATGGAATGGATGTGGAAATAGGTGACATAAAATTTGCAGTGATCGAGTCTTTTATTGCTGAAGCAACCGAGCTACCAAGGCTAGGAGAGAGGTGGTTCAAGAACAAATAATTTCATGATGAAACCTGGAAGGTCATTCTCAAAAATCCAGGTATGGACACTTCAGTTTTTAGGAAAGGGATTCCAATCTCTGCACTTAAGAGCAAATGGAGTAGCATGTTATTAATTTTGCAAAAGTTTATTACATGCGAGGGAAGATTTGGTTCCATGTATGTATATCACATAAGACTGTTAATGAATTTTCTTGAAGATGGAACCCTCAATCTCCCATTTTTCCTGTTGAATAGTTTGAGAAGAATGGCCACTAATGTTCAGAAGAAAATTGAAGCAATAGAAACCACTCTTTATCACCATGGACTAGTAAAAATTTTAGTTGAATATCACTTAAAGAGTGTAGGGGACACATGGGAGGACTTTTTGGTTAGAAAATTCTTCCAAGATGCTCCAGAATTACCTGAGGGAAGTCTTGTAAAAAGAAGTAGGAGAAGGAAGACTAGTCTCACTATTCAAAACAATCCTGAAACTTCAGCACAAAAAAACAATGAAGAAGAGCCCATCTCTGAAACATTAACAAAGATCAGAAAGCAAACAAAACAGAGAAGAAAAATGAAAGAAAAGGTTGAGGAAATCCACAAGAATATTCCTGAACCTTCATCATCTAGGGAGGATGAACAACTGCTTTCTGAGAGACTAGTCAAAATCAGGGATCAGCTTAACAAAGAGATGGAGAAGGGAAAAAGGAAATAGGTTATAGAGGAAGAAATCATACGCTCCAAAAGTTTGAGGAGAAGTTCTAGACTCAGGGGAAAAGTGAAGAAAGCAAAATCAAAAGAGACCTAGTTCATAGATTTGGGGGAAGAAACTCCAAATCAGTCCCATGACAATATTCCATATGAGCAAAGCCCACAGAACTCTCCTCAACAAAACTTTGAAAGTAGCCCAAGGAGAGCCTCTCCAGGCATTAATCCAATCCAACAATAGATTTATGACTACATAGAGTCATTGGAGAAAAAGAGTACATCAGTGGACCCAGGGACTTCATCTAATCTTGAGCAGCCTGCCACATCATAAGAGACTTTAACTAGCTCACTTAAATATGAAATCTAAGAGCTAGAAGTTCTAAATAGGCACATCCAAAGAAAAAATGAAGCCTTAAAAGAACATAACAAGTTGGATAAGATTATCCATGATAACAATATGCTTCAATTGGGTTTATGGCACAAGAAGAACATAAAACTAAAAAGGAAGAATAAGAAACTAAACAGGGCACTCATTAACCTCAAGTACAGATTCCTCATGAGGAAGCCTAGAATGGCAGTTGATGCAAAGAAAACCAAGAAGAGGTTGGATGTTTTGGCTGAAGTCTCAGAACGAATGCAGTAGGAGGAGGGAGTTTACAATTTTTATTGCATGGGGACATGCAATAGTCTTGCAGTGGGGGTATGTTGAGTTCCAAAACTGCCTTTCCCTTAGCTACTTTTCTCATCGTTCCTTCTCTGTTTTTACATGAAAAATGCATCCTTATCATCAAAAACCATTATAAATTGCCTCAAGGAGTATATTTCAGTGATTTATATGTTATACTATTATGTTTGCTATTTGAATGAGTTTTTGTCTTTTAGCTACGGAACACAACCACATTCTGCAGCTAATCGGCTGTTTTGCAACTATTTCCACACTTTTGTAGGTTCCAGATGTTGAGAGGGGCAAAGGACTACATGGGTAGCTTGGAAAACATCAGGGCATGGATTGTATCCTATTTATCTGGCCTAGATCGACGAGGAAGACTCCAGTCAAAGGGAAGTCAAACATAGAAACCTATGGCAAACAAGACTCTGTTTTGCACATGTTTCTCAGTGATGGGATCTGAAGTAGTATCTTGTGGTCACGAACTTCATCTGGAACTTGCATAAACAGAATCCAACAACCATTACCATAATATTTATGTTTCCAAGCAACCAAGGACAAGAATTCCACATACTTGCCTGCGTACGTGTTTTGCTGTAGCTTATTTCTCTCTTAAAAACAGTTGTATAATTTCCCTATAAATACCTGTGTGAAGAACGCAAAAAAAGTTCAGTTTTTGCTTATGTGTTAAGTTCAGATTTCCACTCTATAGTTTGAAGAACTCATTCTCTATTTTTAATATAAAGACTGTGTTTCAATGGATACCTGAAGCGTTGTTGGAGTGTTGATTAAGTGCTTATAATCCAAGACCTTTGCAAAGGGCCCCTGCGTTGGTCAAGGTTACATTTTATTTCTGTTTTGTCTTTCATAGTTAACTATAAATTCACTATGTTTTTTTTCCATGATGTTTATAACCATTTACTAACTTTGTTCATAATGCAGCTTGTGTCATCTTCTTATTAGCACAGAACAACTTGTTTGTTTCACTACTTTCTAGTTTCTTATTAGTAGCTTGAAGTTGATGTCAATAGCATAGAGTAATTTAGATTTGTTGATCATTAGTATAGTTTCTTTCATTTGCTGTTCATTTGAATTTAATTGATCAATGCCATTTTGTTGTTAGTTTAGTAACTCATGTTGTAAGTGAATGTTTCTGAAATCCCTTTCAATTGATGGTTCATCTTAAAACTAAGTGGTGAAATATTTCATTTATGAATGAGTCTTTCTCTACATTTTTATGTGTACTTTTTCTTAGTTGAAGTATGGAGTCCCTCAAAATGCTATCACAAGGAGGTTGTTCTCCCAAAATTGTGTAGCAGAGTGACAAAACACTTCATTTAGATGTTATAGTAGATTAGTTGCAATTTCACTTTCAGTCTTAGTCTTTCATTTAATTTTGTTTCAATTTCAATTTTAGAACAATGAAGTATTGAATCCCTCAAAATGCTATCACAAGGAGGTTGTTCTCCCAGAATTTTGTAGTAGAGTGACAAAACACTTCAGTTAGTTTTTATGATAGATTAGTTGCAATTTCATTTTCAATCATAATTTTTCATTTAGTTTTGTTGCAATTCCATTTTCAGTTTTTCATCAAGTTTTGATTCTGCAATAGACTAGATAGTAGTTGTAATCTCATTTTCAATATTTCATTTTTGGTTCATCATAGATAGCTGCAATCTCATTTTCAGTTTTTAATATCTCATTTAAGCTTTGGTTTTGTAATTGATTGGATGATAGTTGCAATTTTACTCTTAAGTCCTTTTAGTTCATGTTTTTGGAAACAATCATAATAGCAGGAAGAGAAACTCTGTTTTCATTTTCTTGGTTAAAACTTTACTTCCAAATCTGGCTTAAAGCACTTTTAGCTCTCATCTCGTTTTCTTTAGATTCTTAGCAGTAGTAGATTTAAGATTTTTTTAGGAATTAAAAGATCAAAACCCCAAAACAACTTAAAACTCAAAAATATTGAAGTAGGAAGGGCCATCTAGCACATATAATGCACTACACTTCATCAGTTTACGATACCCGGATTGATAATTTATGTAGAGAAATTTAGGACACTAAATTTACCAAACACCATTGCAGGAGTAGGACTTTGCTCAGTGGATAGAGAGAGTGCTTGAACAGATAGATATGGACATGGAGCAGCACGAGTTAGAGTAGGACATCGACCTCATGCGTCACCACCAAGAGGTCGACCCACCAGATTCACCGCATCCAGAAGATGAGAAAGTCCCAAGTGACCAAGGAGACACTGAGATCCTTGGAGATCAGCTAGAAGGAGAGATGCACAACATCTCATTCGACGAGTCTAAACATAGAGTTGTGCAATCCCATAGAGTGTCAACTCCAGAAGATCTCCTGTGTAGTATGAGGAACAAGTGATCGTGTCTGATTTGCGCAAACATACAACAGCCTTGGCCGATGCTACTAGAGAATATGTTGAAGCCACTAGCTCAAGTGTCCACTTTCTGATAACTGAGAATGAGCGAATGGTTAAGAAGCTATAGACGGCTAAGCAAGGAGGAGAGTTGGTGACAACGTCTGCTTGAGCAGAACTAAAGAAGGAAATACTAGATGAAGTATTGTCCCTTGACACAGTTATGCGGGTGTTTTATTTCAAGTTTGGTACCATGCATAAGGCAGTCATCCATCTCAACGGATGTCAGCAGGGATGTGCTAGAAGAGCACGTATCTTGTCGAAAATGCATGCTGCGGTTGATTACATGTAAACATGGATGATGAGATACAAGGGAGCCTCATTTCACTTGCCTAAGATGATGAATCCCAAAGCAGTCGAGCTGAAGGAATGCATCCGGAGTCATATTCGAAACTATGAAGAGTTCCAACAGCTCATCACTAGTCTACAAACTTCCCATGCACGTGTATTGAAGAGTATGGATGTTGTGGTGCGCACACATGTGATCGCATCTATTAGGACTCTCACCCAAGAAAAGACAAAGGTACATGTTCGACTAGAGCTTGACTCATACTTTGACGAGTTGATGCACATAGCCACCATCCCAGACTTGCCGATGAGTGCAGAAACCATGCACAAGTATGTTGTTGGTTCGACCGTGTTGAAGACAATGATGCACATGCTTTTAGATGAGTTAGACAGAGAAGCCTGAGCATTGTACCCGGATGCTATGGAGGCAAGTGTCAGGTTCCGGAAAGATGTCACCTTGGAGTACATGGACACCATCGCAGACTACCGATCTTGGCATCAATATATATGATATTGTTGATCATCACGAGGATGTTGAAGAGTTGGACTTCCCATGGTTGTCTGATTCATAGTGATGTCTTGCATGGATTGCTCGAGCCATTTTTGTCTCACATGGGTACATGTGCATTGTAATGTAACATCTTGTCAAGTGTAAGTTCAAGTGTCGATAGTTGGATGTAACAGTCATAGAGTAGATGAAGAGTCATGAGGGTAGATGAAATGTCACAAAGGGGAATGTCAAGGGTCACCCCACCCTTTGCTATAAATAGTCCCTCATAACTCATTGTATAGGCTTTTGGTCAGCCAAGCTTCCGATAGGACTATCTTAGAGAGAGCTTGGATAGTATTGTAACGAGCCTTGGCTTCTCCACTGCGTAGAGCTAGTACATCTCTTTGGAGGAGCAGGTGGTTGTGGCTATAATGTTCTGCTATCGGAACTAGTGGTTGGACATGGATGTATCGTATGTTTTGCACATCTTTATAATGTAGCTCATTATGTTATATATAAAGTTAATTTTTATGTAGTCAATTAATTTTGAATATATTAGATTATACATTTTATTTACTATTAAGTTATAGGTATTGCAACAAATTTATTATTTTTCAATTTTTATTACTAAAACTAAATCTATATACATATAAACATAAGAAGATAATTATTTTTTAATTAAAAATAAAATTATAGAATTTTTTTAAACACTTCCCGCCATTCTAAAAAGAAAAAATAATAATAGAAATAAGGACAAACCAAAATATTGCTTTCCCTAGTAAGTGTTTCCCACCATTCATTCCACTCACTCGAGTTATTTCATAAAACATATCTAAGTATTATTTCACACTCTTTTGGCAAAGATAACAAACCTAATAGCTCTAGAAATAATTTTTTTACATTCTTGTTCATATTACAATTCTAAAAATTCCATCTTACCCAATTTTTAGATAGACCACAATAATCTAAGATATAATATGAACCCACTCTCTAGAGGTAATGAACTTGAACATTTTTAATTCTTATTGGCACATTTCAAACTTTGTTTCCATGTTTTTAAATCCTAACCACCACTAGCAGGCAAGGGATATTTTTCCTTCCAAATAAAGTTTTGTAGAATTCCCACCTTACCTTACCTTTCACTCTACCTAAACCTAGTCTGGTTGAAAGCCCCCTGCTTACATCACTACATACAGTGTATTTAGTGTTAAACTCATAATAATATCAAACTATTTTTAAAAACTTTATGATTTAGGAAGTTCAAAATCAATTGGATTTAGAGCTAAATTGAAATCAATATTTTATTTATCTTTTACATTATAATTTATGGATTTAAAAGCAATTTGAATGGAATCATTGTTGTCACTAGGTATAATGGATTTAGTGTTATAATGGATAAAATGAAGTAATTATTTGTGAGCATTTGTTCTTGAGTGGACATTAGGATCCATTATATCATAGGGAAAAGAACATGCATTAAAAACAACTAATATTTCATGTGACATTCATATTGTATGCGAATTACAATTTTAATTTGAACTAAAGCTTCGAGTAACTCTTATTTACCAATCGTGCATGGAAGTCATAAGAAACAATCACACTAGAATATGAAGAACAAATGGGTACCTACTTCATATGCATTAAAAAATGCTTCTACTACTTAATGCGAATTACAAGTGTAATCTTATTTGGATCTCCAATATATCTTAAACCATATTTTCATTTTATTTTTTAGTACTATTAAATGTTATTATGTCCTACCTCATTTTATGGTTAGCATTGTAACAAAAAAGTGCATTATCCTATGGAATTAGTACTAACACGTAATATTGATTTTTTTTCTAGAGTGCTACAGGTAATGACTCTGGAGATGATGATACATACTATGTTAAGCTTACATTAGATACCAGAGATGATGATGATGAGGATGGAAATGTCGTTGGTGATGATGATGTGGATGAGATTATCAGGATGGTCAAGATGATGATCATGGAAATGACCATGAGGATGATCTTGACTATGATTTTCGTGGGATGTCTTAATATGGTAATCATCCATTTGAATTTTTGTTGATTCAAATAATGATGATGATACTATGGATACCATATTTTTACCTTATGAATATGTTGAAAATTGTTTGCATTTTTTTTTAATGAAGAATTATTGTGTATGATGAGATTCCTACTTTTGATAGATGTTGTGAATTTACTGTAGAATAATGATATATATGAAACATTTTGATTTGATAATCATACATTGACTTTTAGTTGATTTGATTAAATATGATGATGATATTATCATTATTATCTTGTTATTTTATGTAAATATTGAAAATTATCAACATTATTTTGATGGAGAATTATTGTGTATGATGATATCACTATCTTTGGATGGATGTTGTGAATTTACCTTAGAATAATAATATTCATAAAATATTTTGATATGATAATCACACATTTGAATCTTAGTTGATTTGATTAAAGATGATGAGGATATTATTAGTATTATTTTGTTACTTTATATGTGTTGAAAACTGTCAATGCTTTTGTATGGATAATCATTTTGTATGATGATATTACTATTTTTAGATCTCAAGTTGTGAATTTACCTTAGAATAATGATATCTATGATAGATGTTGATTTAATAGTCATATATGTATATTGAAAAATTTCAATGTTTTTTTGATGGAGAATTGTTATATATGATGATACTGCTATTTTATTTTATTTTATTTTTATTTTTTATTTTTTTATTTTTATTTTTATTTTTATTTTTTTATTTTTTTATTTTTTTATTTTTTTATTTTTATTATTTATTTATTTATTTATTATTATTATTTTTCCTTATGAATGTTGTCAATTACCCATAAATTTGTTTACAAACATTAAGTTATCAATTTGAATTGTGATGTCTTCTTAAATGATATTTAGAAATTGTAATATATTTCACTATGTAATTAAAATTAGTAAAATGAACCCATAAAGGGGGTCATAAATGGAAAGAAAAGTACAACTCTAAAAAAGAAGCCAAAAGTGGATGTAACCATGGATGCAAAATTTTGAGTAGAATTGGATGTTAAACTAGCCATCAAACAAGATGCAAACAATGACAGAAAAAGGGTTTTAAAGTAGAATTAAAAAAGGGTGCAACGCTAGACACAAAGAAGGGAGAAAAATAGGGCATACAAAAGGATACCAAATTGGGTGCAAACAAGGATGCAAAAATGGACACCAAAATGAGGATGCAAAGAATGGTGTAAAATTAGGATGCAAAATTGGGTGCAAAAACAGATGTATGAAAAGACACAAAACACAATGGAAAATGGGACTAAAAGAGGGTGAAACCAAGGATGCCATAATGGATGCCAAAAATGATGCATAACTAGATGCAAATTCAAACTCAAATCTAGGTTCAAAATGAGATACAAATGTGGAAGAAAAAAAAAATGGAAATTTGGATGCCAAAAATGATGCAAAATTAGACACCAAAAAGGATGCAAAATTGGACAAAAAAAATGGTTCGAAATTGGACACAAAAGTAGAAAAATGGTGCAAAAATGGGCATAAAAATGGCTCAAATTTGAATGCAAATTGAGATGCAACATTGGATGCAAAATGAGGTGCAAAAAATGATGCAAAACTTGGTACAAAAAAAAAAAATGCAAAAGTAGATGACAAAAATGGCTCAAAATTGAACATAACATTAGAAAAAAAAATGGGATACAAAGGTGGATGCATCACGTGGTTCAACTTAGGATGAAAATTTAGATGCAAATTTGATTTCTCAAAAGGATGCAAGAAATGATGTTAAAAATATTGTTAAATTGGATGCAACAAATGATGCAAAATATGGTGCAAAATAGGATGTAAAAAAGGGAGACAAATCAAACACATCAATGCATGCAAAAAATGGTGGAAAAATGGATGCAAAATTTGATGCTAAATCAGACTCAACATATGGTGAAAAATTGGATGCACAAAATGGTGCAAAAAAAGGCACAAAAATTGTCGCAAAAATAGATGTAAAAATAGGTACAAAATTGGAAGCAAAAAATGGCATAAGACTTGATGCAAAAAATGGCACAAAGTGGATGCAAAAAAGGAACTAAATCGGATGCAAAATATGGTGTAAAACTCAATGAAAATTACAACGCAAAACTAGAAGCAAAGAATGACACAGAACATGAAGCAAAAAATGGCATAATACTAGAAGCAAAACCTTTGTTAAACCAAATGCAAATCTTGGTGCAAAATATGATGAAAAATTTGGCGTAAAAAAAGATGCAAAATTTGGTGCAAAAAAGAACGCTTTAAAAATTGCACAATAGAGCTAGATTTATGCCAGACTCCTCAACCCAATTTAGAAAAAAATGAACTAAAATTTGGTGCTAAATGTCCCGCAAATTGCTTATTTTGTTGTAGTGGAGGGTTATGCAGATCTTTGACCACTTGTTCTTCGATGCAAAGAGGAAAGGATCCATCTCAAACATTGTCTTTGGTCCATGGAGTGGCGATAGTTCTCTAGATTACCTTGTCTATGAGGGTCGATTTCCTATCTCATACTTGTTCTCAAAAGATCAATATACATTTGGATGTAGGGTATGTATGACGCCTGAGGGAGAATGTAGGAAAACAAAGTGTCAGATCTATCTTTTTGAACCGATCCCACACACTGAGGGGAACAAAGAGTGATGTGTTTTTATGGATCTCATGGTGGGGGTTTTTTATGTGTGGTATGTGAATCACAGAAGCCCTAAAGAATCTACCTCATCCTCAATCACTCCCATTAACGAAGTGAAATAAAATGATGCTCTCAAATATGAAGTAGACACTTAATATCCCTGACACGTAAAGGAGGCTGTATTAGATTGGTTGTGAAGTATTAGTGAGATCCAAGTTGTGGTTTTTACTACCACAAAGCCCCAAAGTGTATCTCTGCGCAACATCAATCAATCCAGATAGGTGAGGGTGGGAAGTATTCATTAGGAAATCTTATTCAGGTCAAAATCATCAATCTCACTGTTTCTCAATGGATCTTGCAATTCTCTAAAGAGAGGGACCATCGACAAAGAAATAATCTCCATATTTGCATACCCTATATTAAATAATGATTCTAAACTCTTGATTGAGTTAAACTCTATGTTCTTACCAAATCCTTGTAGGGGCTATGAAAAACGGTTTTTTTGGTTCTCTTGGCATCCATTCTGTGATTGTTGTCCTAGGGGTGCAGTATATATATGACCGTGGGAGAAGTGAGGACAAGCAGAGAGTGTCGACCAAATGTGAATAGTACAAGGTTGGATCTTGAATATCCAATACCAGATCCACCAAAAGGAGCCTTGATCCAAATCTTTATTAGAATACTGGAAGCTGGGAAATCAATTTGTATGAGAGTATGGAATTGGGAGTGGATAAGAACACTTAAATAAAAGATTCAAGACAAGATGGATATCCCAACTATCCTACAAAATCTGATTCATGCAGGGAAATTTTTGAAAGAGGAATACAAGCTGCAGGATTATGACATTGGCCTCGACTCAATCATCCTGCTTAAAATGAGACTCCTAGGAGGATGTCTTGGATCTAGTTCAAAATCCCAACATCTTTCAAAGACAGTCAGGGGAAGGCAGAACTGTAAAAACAACCAGAGCAGTCTCCCACTATTCCTGGTCCCTACATTGTGGAGTAGATGACCCTGGTGTCATCCTTGAAAATCAACTTGCCTGAGGTAAATGAGATTCATGATGAGTTACATAATAGAGCAGTTATATGTATATTCAATGGATTGTGGCCCAAATCATAGGCACTACTCAATGGATTTTTTATACTTGGAAAGAAAGTTGTGATATCCATTATCTTCTAGAGGTTTTTTATTGTCAAGTTTGATACAACAAAAGATAAATATTATGCATTAAATGAGGGACCATGGTTTTGGGGAAATGCGGGTCTCTTCATGATACCATGGTTTCTAGGTTTTGATGCAAATACTATGGTAGTTTCAAACATGCCTGTGTGGGTAAGGTTACATAATCTACCATTGCTTTTTCGGCATCAAAAATTATTAGCAGGAATTGGGAATTCTCTGGGGAATTTTTTAAAGATAGATTCCAATCGAGTCTCAAAAGGAATTTTCACCTTTGACAGAATCTACATAGAGGTAGACCTTAGTCAAGGATTACCTCATCACATTATTCTATTTCACAATAATCGGTAGTGGTCTTTTCCCCTTGACTATGAGAATACAACCTTCCGCTGTGATATTTGTCTTCATACTAGTCACCTTCAAAGTG
Source organism: Pinus tabuliformis (assembly GCA_031772625.1). NCBI lineage: Eukaryota > Viridiplantae > Streptophyta > Pinopsida > Pinales > Pinaceae > Pinus > Pinus tabuliformis. Next base: position 666,058,860 of record CM062820.1, on the reverse strand, counting down.
CTTGTCGTCAAGTTAAAAAAGAAAGAAAAAAGAAACAAACACAAAAGCCTAAAGGATGGCAGTTTTCAGAAACACGGGAAGTAGAAACAAAAGAAGCAGAACCCGCCTCAAACATCAATTCTTAGAAACCCCAGGAAACTACACAAAAGGACGAGACTAGCACAAATCCACATTAGTTCCAATTCCTTCCGAACAAAAACAACAAATTGAGATGATTACGACTGAAAAATAAGCAAGTGGTACCAAACGAGCACACGCATCAGAAAGTTCGGATTCTGAAAAAGAAATCTCTTCAAGTGTAAAAGAGAATCAAATGAAAATTGTATCATCCACGCCCAAATCTAATGGTTGGTGGAAAGTGGAAAAAAAGAAAGGTAGGAAAGAGTAGAATAGGGTAACTCTCTAATGCGTTTTTATTTATCTTGGTCTCCAGGATCTGTTTTTCAATGCATATGTTGTTTAACATCTACAATATGTAATTTTCTTCAAAATCAATAAAATTGTGATTTTTCCTTGGGAAAAAAAACATAAATCCCATACCTAATAAATAAATTATTGATATAAGTGCTATACATAACAATGAATGATTAATATTACTCTTATGCTTTATAATATAAATCCCATACTTAAAATGAATTATTAATATTAATATAAGTTATAAACATAATAATAGACTATTAACATTAATATTAACCCTATTAATATTGACAATGTGATAATAGAGTTGAATTAATATGTTTATGAAAGAATGAATTGATATGAATATGGGAAAATGAATGAACATAAAAAAAGAGGAGGGGAAGGGATAACCAAAGGGAAAGAAAGGAAGGGGTGTGAAGATATGACAAGTAGAATCTAGGGGAGAGAAATCAATCAAGGGAAACATATATTCAAGGAAAAAAGAAACTAGGGGTTGTTGAGCTAAATGATATGAGGGAACCAATTAATATTTACCTCAAGACCACAATATTGATTGAGTTTGTTTAGATGTCTTAGTATCTCCTAAGCCTATTTAAATCTTCTTCTAAAATAGTGGTTGTCTTTTGAGACGATCTCCATGTTTTCTAGACATATATGGTGTTTAGTGTGGAGGGAGTGTTTCACAAGAATAGAAGTGTGGGCACGTTGATTTTTATGTCTGCTCCATGTTCTTTTTTTCTCATTTTGAAGTATCTATTAGTTTCACCAATGTAGCACATACCAAAAAGGGAAATCAATTTTTTACACTCCCTTGAGTTGACGCTGGTGAATGCTTACTTTAACAGATTTCAATTTTTGTTTAATCGTCTCTAATCGTTTGAACATTTAACCAATATTCCTTTTCTTAAGAACTTTATTTTATCAGTTACACCATAGATGCGTGGAAGGTGTGCTTTATCAATAAAAGGTTGTGAGTTTATTGAGTTCCGAGGAGGTGTCTTCCCTATTTTTGTTCGCTCGATGGATTAAAATATATCTTTGTTTTTGTAGGCAATTTCCTTGAAGACCTTTGTAAGGTAGTTTAATTTTTGTTCTAATTGTTCACTATCATATATCCTTATAGCTCTTAAGTACAAGGTGTTCAAGATCCCAATTTTATGAACAATATACTGGTGAGAGTTTGCATGGAGATAACCGTCAGTATGTGTCTTTTTTTCTAAATACCTGATGTCTTAAATCCCCATCATCTTGTCTTGTGATTAATACATTAAGGAAGGGAATAATATTAGTGTCTCCAAGTTCCATTGAACTTGATGTCATCTAATATTCCTTTAAAGTTCTCTAAGAATTTATTGAGTTCCTCTTTCCCATGCTTCCATTTAACATTAGTGTCATCATCGTACCTTTTCCACCTAAATATTTTGTTTGTAAAATTCGGTAAAATTATTTTTAATGAGATATTATTAATATTATATCATTTTTCTAAAAAAATGTTGTATTTTGGTGATGCTAAATTATATAAAATAATAACCCATGGGGCATAGAATAGACATGATAGGGTGTGTTTTTAAGGCACTCAGTGTTGTGAAGGCCAGTGGTTCAAAACACCATGGGAAAAAATCCAACCATGTTAACGGATGGTGTTGCCTAGGCGAGGTGTGGTCCTAGGGAGATTTTTATGGCTTATATGCCACTCGGACACAATTTCTCAACCCAAAGGTTAAGCGTGCAAATATTTGAGGACCCAAATAACTTAGAAAACAATATATATATATATATATATATATATATATATATATATATATATATATATATATATATATATATATATATCTATATATATATATATATATATATATATGTATATATAAATATATCTATATCTATATATATATATATATATATTATTTTTACATTGATAGGTGTGTTTAATTTGGAATATGGCTTCTAGAATTTTAATTTAATAAACAATAATCATTAGGCGGATGGTAGAGATTTAATCTCCATGGAAAATTCTAAAATATTCATAGTAGTATACACAAATCAAATATTGATATTTATCTCCATAGCAGTTATGCATTTTTTCCCTTTTTTATCAAATTGATTAATAAAAAAAAAAACTCTTATATGAACAAGTGTCATATAAAGTGAGATATGGTTTTTTGGGCATGTGTGACACAGGGTTACCCCTGCTTTGCCCACAGTTTGCATGGATTATGCATACATCTTATCTGTCCCAAGAATTTTAACTCTCTAATGAGTCAAAATCTCAACCATCAATGGTTTAAGGCCCTAATAATCAACCCTATGTGGAATAATTCATTAAAAACCCATCATAGCCTAGCTCCTAGGCAATATCCACTTAACGGAACTTTTAATCACCCCTTATCCTTCACTTATTACTCTATTAAAGCCCTTATCTTCTATCCTTCCTATCGAGATATTATAAACCTTCTAAACCTCCAATCATTCATTATCGTTACTTATACACCCCTCTAAGCCCTCATTAAACCTTAGGTTATAACCTTAAGCCACATATATAACCAAAGCCCACATTTTCCTTCTATCGGTGTTTTAACCCGCTTAACCTATTTACAAAGGAAATACATTCAAAACATACCTTTCCGCTTTGGTACGACCTATGCACGTTCCCCAAGGCTACACCTTTATCACAATCGGCGCATCGACGTTTCACAATCACCAGCCTTTGACCTCTGTCTAATGCGATTGTGATTGGATCGCGACCGTTGATCAGGTTCTCGATCTAACGGTCGATATCTCTTCCTGATGCAAAGTTTCCTTGTGTTCCTCTACCATTGATCTATGCTTAGCAGATCCAACAGTCCAAAATTATTTTGGGATGACAACAAGCCTGACAATTAACACCATTTCGGACCCGATGAGATTTATCAACTCCCAACTTAATAAAGTTTGGGTTCACTCATTTTGGTTAACATTCGTTCAAATTCCGCCTGATGACCGTAGATGTTATATCATTGACAGCTGCGATGCTACGCTGCGTGATTTAATCCTAACTGTTGATCATCAAGAGCCAACGGCTACGGATCGACGAAACTCCATTTCTTCCGCCCTTCTATTTACTTGGTTTTATGCCATCTCTTCAAGGTTTTTGTGGTTTTCCTTTCGCCGTCAATTCACTTCCGCTTGAGCTCTACTTCGTGATTTCTTTTATCACTATCCTTTTTGGCCTCTAATTGGTCCTTCAGATGGTTCAAAGATCCATACGATCCTCTATCACGCTCTCCTCTTCTCTCTGTGTTTCGCCACGGCTCCGCCTGCATATAATTATTACACAGAACTCTGATTCATATTGAATTTATCATTCAATCACTCGAACACACATTTATACAGATTCTAATCAATTTATGTATATATAAATACGAACAAATAATTACAGATTGAGACTCTATCTCTCGGGCCTGATTTTATAATATCAGTGGCCTTTGTTTACATTCTCCACCAGTAGGCTCAAAACCACACTCTAGCTATTTATCTAGCCTCTCTAAAACATATAACTTTCTAACCTATCCAAAATCCCTCTGTCTATGCCTTTTAGTCTTACATTTATACCAAGGGATTCTAAAACCAATTCTGGTTTTGATCCATAAATTCCTTAACAAAATTTCTAAATCTCTTCCTTGTTCCTAAAACTCCTCTCTAATCCCTAAATTCATAAACTAACTCCTAATCTAAGATTTACAATCAATTCTCAAATCCCTCAATCTCTCAACTATCCTAAATCTCTCATGTTCTCCTATATTCGAGAACATTTACAAATATGCCTCACAATATTCAATTAATTCCCTATTCTAGCTTCTGTAATTAAAATCACTCAAAACATTAATAATTACATTTAATTCACTCTTAGAAAACCAACTTCCTTGAAAACACAATACCCCTATGTCTATTAAAATACATTGAGTTTTCTTGGCCTGAATTCTCTTGCATCAGACTCCCAAAGTAGAAAATTTCCATGATCTCCTGATCATGTGTCTTCATAAGTTGATTGAAAAACCTCCAGGGTCCCAAACTTTAGTTTGTAGCTGCCTAAATGATTTGTTCCTTTACTGCTGTTGTACTTATGTTGTCTTCTGCTTCATTTTCTTTTCTTTGTCAATCTGGTTCATACTCTGATTGATCATTCTTCCTGCTTCTGTTAATCTTATCCACATGGACTGTTTCATCATTAGCTGCCACATTTCTTCAAGTTCTGTGTCCAACACATCCTTGGACTGGTCCATATTTCGCCATTCACTGTTATTTCTTTCTCTCTGCTTCAGGTTGTCACTGCTGTCCACTAACTCTTCAAACTGTTGTAGGTTACTTTTACTTACTTTGAATGCCTCCCTTTCATCCTTACCATCGGTCAAGATTATCTCTGTCTGCACTACATCCCGACTTTCCAACATTCTCTCCTGTTGGCATTATGACACAGGTTTGGCACTATGACACAGGTGTTGTCCTTGATGGCAACTCACTTAGATGACAGATCACATTTCAGGCTCTCAGAATGAAGGAAAAATAGGTATATGCAGGTTTCCCTTGACCAAGCCGTGTATACACGTGGGTTAGCAGTCCAGAAGACGTGTATGCGTATACACGCACTTTCAGGCAAGGAAAATCGCATACATGTTGGAAAACTTGGTTTTGGTCCGTGGTATTTGGTCCATGGTATTGATCCAAGGTATCTTGACTGAAGTGTTGACCCCAGGTATTTGGTCCAAGGTATTGCTTCTAAGTGGTTTTGGACCATGGTATTGAGTAAGGCCTAAGACTATAAAAGGAGGAGGAGATCATTAGGCAAAGGCACTCAAGTATTGAATATCTAATGAAGAGAAAGATCTAGAATACTGGTGATTGGATTATGGTGCATAGATAGCTCTGAATCAAGGAGGAACCTGAGCGCTAGAAGAAGGATAAGTTCTATTGATGGGTCAAGATCTTAAGGCTTGAAGAGAAGTATCTTTGTGTGATTTTGATCTTTTATATTTGGCGCATGTCTTGATCTGTAAATCTGATGATCTGGGTATAACTGATGTCTGAATAGTTGAAAAGGGTAAATCATCTTTTACAGATTTGTACACAGGTTCAGTATACCAAAGGCACGTATACACACTAGTTCGACAATTCAAAACAACGTATACGCAGGTTTGCCTTCATATAGCAACGTATGCACGCAGGTTATACATATTGAAGTAGTGTACGTCTCATAGAATATCTTTTAGCTACTTTTGTTTACTGTTGCAGTGTTCTGGGTTCTAGTTAGGTTCTGGTACTGTTACTGTATTCTGGTTACAGCATTCAGAGAAGTGATTGTTTGATTCAGTTTTGGTTAGTGCAAGGGAGATTGATTGATGCAGATATATTTTGATGTTTGATTGATGCTATTGATGGATCCAGTCTGGAAATTTATGAAACATGGTCCTTGGAAGAAAAGAGAAGGTTGTAGCCTTTTGTAGGTCAGCACCTACGTACTAGTACATCAGCTAGTACAAGAGTTAAGGGGGTTGTAGCTCCCTTCCAGGAGAAGTTGGATAATGAGAGAAGGTTGTAGCCTTCTGTAGGTAGAAGCCTCCATACTAGTATAAGACTGCACCAATATAGAAATATTGTAAAAAGAAGTTTCTTATTAAAAGAAGATAGAGACGAATTGCAGCAAGTGGTTTTCACCCACATTGGGTTTCCACCTTATATCTTGTGTTCTTGTGTGTGATTGTCTGCTCTATTTTTACTGTACCTGTTACTGCTTATATGGTTTTGATACACAGATTAAATATCAACTGACTAAATTATAAGTTTACAAGGTGTACGCTAGTTGCTCTAAACATAGTTGCGTATATACGCAAGTTGCATTAACCGAAGTAGCGTATATAAATATGTTTATGGAAATGAAATATTATTAAATTGATAATACTGATTCACCCCCCCCCCCCTTCTCAGTATTATTTCCAACAATTGGTATCAGAGAAGGTCCTTAAGAAGAATCATGATCGCTTGAAGGAAGACCTATCATCATGAGAAACTACGAAAAAGAGGCATCCATCAGGCCACCAATCTTTGATGGGAGAAACTTCGTCTATTGGAAGGTAAGAACCACAATCTATCTTCAATCTCTTGGAACAGAAGTTTGGGATATCATGGAAGGAGGATATACATTTCCATCAACAACTCCTATAGATACGGCAGGTAAAAAGCAGTATGAAACAAATGCAAAGGCTGTAAATACTCCATTGGGGAATCTGTCACAATTAGAATTCGTTAAGGTTATGCAACTCAAAGCGGCCAAAGAAATATGGGACAAGATCATTCTAAGCTATGAAGGAGATGATCAGGTAAAACGTGAAAAACTACAATCTCTCAGAATTCAATATGAAACTCTCAGAATTCACAATGATGAAAGTGTAGCTAATTATTTCTTATGTATAGATGAGATTGTTAATCACATGAAAAACTTGGGTGAAGAGATAAAAGAAGTTACTTTAGTTGAAAAGGTTCTAAGATCCTTGTCTCCTAAGTTTGAATCAAAAATTTCAGCCATAGAAGAAAAGCAGGATCTTCAGAGTATTACTATGTCACAGCTGTATGGAATCCTAACTGCTTTCGAAATGAGAAAAGGGGGTCCATCAGACATGAGAGAAGCCGCATTCAAAGCTTCAGGAAAAGGAGAACTCAATGAGACAGGATATACGTCAGAAGGAGAGGAAGAATCAAACTTTGTTAAGAACCTTCAATGGGGTTCTGGAAGATTCAGAGGTAAACTACCTTTCAAATGTTTTTCTTGTGGAAGAGTAGGTCATTATGCTGCCAAATGTCCTCAAAAAGATAAGCTTGATAGAGGTAAGGAATCAGAAAAATGGAATAGAAAACAAAGTGTAAATAAAAAGAGCTACTATACGCATGAAGATAGTGATGGTTTATCAAATAGTGATGAAGATGAAAATAGTAATGATTATAGACTTCTGATGGCTTTTGAAGACGATGATTTCTTGGATGCTTTAGATGAAGATGGTCTCTATGAAGAAATTTCTAAACTTAAAATCTGTTTAGAAGAAAAGAGTATGATTATAGATACTCTGACATTCCAACTTGCTGAAAGGGAAAAAAACAATGAAAAGTTAGAATGTGAAATTGTGGGACTAAGAAAAGAAATTGAGAAAACAAAAGCTCTCAATCTTAGGTTTGTTAAAGGATCAGAAACTTTAGATGAAATTATCAAAATGCAACGTTCTCCTCTGATAAAGACAGGTCTTGGATATACTTAAGAACCATGTCAAGCACAAAAGCCATCAACCTCCAAAAGTTATCTCGATGCAGCAAGGAGAAGTGAACAGGTTGACAATCGTCAGCAGAGGCTTAAAGCAGATCACCAAATAAATCGAGTTCAATCTACTTCAAGGATGAACAGAAGCTATAACCAACCATAGGTAAATCATTCTCAATTTGCTTCAAGAATGAATGTCAATGGAAACTGCAATCATCAGGTCAGTAGATTCGATAATCGGAGGAATTTCTTTAATGGCCAATGTTTTTCATGTCATAACTTTGGACACAAAGCTGCTCAATGTGTTGCTTACAAGACCATCGTGACTAGAGAAGAACGAAATGAAAGGAATGTGACTGGGATCATGAAAAGGACCTACAATAACTTTTCTGCTCTTGAAAATGAAATCAAATGCTCTATCTGTAACAACTTCGGTCATGAAGACTCTGAATGCAGGAGTAAATTTCAGTAAACATCTCAGAAGAGCAAGCTTCATTGGGTCCCAAAACATGGAAAAAGAAAGAACCGCAAACTGAAAGATGTGGTATAGACTTATATGTAGAAGGACAAGAAAATCAATGGTACATCAACAGTGGATGCTCGAAACACATGACATGTGATAAAGAAAAACTTTAGTCATATAGTGCCTTAGAAAAACAAAGGAAGGTCTCATTTGGAAATGACACCCCTGCAGTCATAAAAGGTAAAGGCTCTGTTCTCTTAAAAGAAAAGGTCAAAGCTGGGAATGTTATGTATGTTGATGGCTTAAAGCATAATCTATTGAGTGTTAGTCAAATGTGTGATCAAGGAAATGAGGTAGTATTTCGATCAAATGGATGTGTTGTTTGTGATCTTGATACAGGAGAAACATTGATCAAAGGCATAAGAACTCCAAATAATTTATACATACTCAAGGGAGGACAACAACAATGCTATCTAAGCAAAAATGATGAACACTAGCTATGGCACAGAAGATTGGGGCATCTAAGCTTCCCTCAGATAAGGAAAGCATGCAAATACCAGGCTGTTCGCGATCTTCCTGACATCAGAATTCCAGAAAATACAATATGCAAATGATGTCAATTTGGTAAGAAAACCATAACACGCTTCCCTGAGAAGGAAGGATCAGTTAGTAAGCCACTTGAACTTATCCATACTGATTTATGTGGTCCATCAAGGAAAAGGTCACCTCGTGGAGAAGAATACTTTATATTTTTCATTGACGACTTTTCCAGAATGTGTTGGATAAGACTTCTGAAGCATAAATATGAAGCATTTGAAAAGTTCAAAGCATTCAAATCTTTGGTTGAAAATGAATCAGATCGCAAAATCAAATGCCTCAGGTCTGATTGAGGAGGGGAATTTACCTCGGATGATTTCTTCGACTTCTGTGAAGAACATGGAATAAGAAGGGAATTCTCTACTACAAAGACTCTTTAGCAAAATAGAGTGGTAGAAAGGATGAACAGAACTGTTCAACAAATGGCTCGTGCTATGCTAGATGAGTCTGGAACTCCTGCCACCTTCTGGGGTGAAGCTGCATTTGCTGCTGTCACTATTCTCAACAAAACGAATGTTCGGGTAAACAACACTCAAACTCCTCATGAACTTTGGTATGGTAAGACTCCTACTGTAAAATACTTCAAATATTTTGGAAGCAAATGCTACATCAAAAGGACTGATGAAAAACTTGGCAAGTTTGAACCTAGAGTAGATGAAGGAATTCTCCTTGGTTACTCTTCCCGAAGTAAAGGATACAAGTGTTATAATAAAAGACTACGGAAAATTGTTGAAAGTATTGATGTTGTGGTTGATGAAGCAGGCAAAAATCCAAAGCAGGTGAAAACTGAGGAATGGGAAGAAGATGAGGATTATCCTTCCACATCAAATCAGACTAATGCTGAAGAAGAAGAAACCAATGAAGCACTAGAAGAGCAAATAATGGCAGAAGAAAAGACTCCATCCAGATATGTTTAGAAAAATCATCCAGAGACTCAAATTTTGGGACAAAAAGAGGTAGGTGTACAGACAAGATGAACTATTACAGAAGCTTCAAGCTATCTAGCATTACTTTCCTCCATTGAACCACAAAATGTACATGAAGCATGCAAAGATGAATGTTGGGTCAAGGCCATGAATGAAGAGCTTGAGAAAATTGAAAAGAATAATACTTGGGAATTAGTCCCTAGACCTCATGATAAGAATATCATTGGAACCAAATGGATATTCAAAAACAAGTTGAATGAAAATGGGGAAGTTGTTAGAAACAAGGCTAGACTTGTTTGTAAAGGATATGCTCAACAAGAAGGTATAGACTTTGAAGAAACTTTTGCACCTGTTGCTAGACTTGAAGCCATAAGAATTTTCCTTTCTCTTTCTAGCTTTCAGAAGTTCAAAGTATATCAAATGGATGTGAAATCTACCTTTCTTAATGGAGATCTAGAAGAGGAGGTATATATTGAGCAACTAGACGGATTCATCCTTGGAAATGATCCAAAACTTGTTTGCAGACTCAGAAAGGCGCTCTATGGTATAAAACAAGCTCCAAGGGCCTGGTATTATCGTCTTGACAAATACCTTCATCAACAAGGTTTTTCAAAAGGATCAGCTGATAGCAATCTATATATAAAACTTGACAATGATAAATTTCTAATACTTGTGTATGTTGATGATATCATTTTTGGGAGTAATGTAGAAGCCATGAGTCAAAAATTTTCTTTGGTAATGCAAAAAGAATTTGTAATGTCCCTTCTTGGTGAGCTTACATATTTTCTTGGTTTACAAGTTCAACAAAATAAATATGGTATTTTTCTATCACAAACCAAGTACCTCAAGAAGATCTTGAAGAAATATGCAATGGAAGATGCTAAACCAGTATGTACCCCTATGGTAATAGGATGTAGCCTCATCGCAAATGATGAATCAACAGCAATGCATCAACCAACCTACAAATCCATGATTGGTAGTCTGCTCTATCTAACAGGTACCCGACTAGACATCATGCATGCAGTGGGAATAGTTGGAAGATTCCAAGCAAATCCAAAGGAAGCACATCTTTAGGTAGTCAAAAGGATTTTTAGATATCTTCAAGGGACACAAAACTTTGGTTTATGGTATCCCAAAGATACAGATCTTACACTTCATGCATATACAGATGCAGATTGGGCAAGGAGCGTGGATGACAGAAAAAGCACTAGTGGTGGTGGATTCTTCATGGGTTCCAGATTAGTGTCTTGGTTCAACAAGAAACAAAGTTCAATTGCATTATCTACAGCTGAAGCAGAATATGTGGCTGCTACATCTTGCTGCACACAACTTCGTTGGATGATGCAAACATTGCAATACATTCAAATCACTTGTACTCCACCCATCTCCATTCTATGTGATAATACAAGTGCAATTGGTATTTCAAAGAATCCTGTCATGCATTCCAAGACCAAGCACATACCTATTAAATATCATTTTCTTTGGGAACAAGTGCTTGAACAAAAGGTCAAATTAGAGTATGTTCCCTCCAAAGAATAGTGTAGGTTTTAACCCCATACAAAAATTACCTACATATGAATTCTAAAACATAGAAAATAAACAATGCGAGAGCATAACACATAAAACACATATACACAGAGATTTCCCATAGATCCCAAAACCGGGACTACTAGCTTGATTTTTCATTATTATATTTTCAATGTTACAATACATATTTATACATGCCGAAGCATCCAATACCATGGACTGAAAACCATCGCATCCAATACCATGGACCGAAAACCATCACGTCCAAAAAACATGTGCGAAAATCATGCACAAAACCATAGGTGGGTCCGCCCAACCTAACATAGGGTCCAAAACCAAAATTTTCCGGGGCGATGCCCCGAACCCCATAAAGTGGGGTTATGGGTGCCCTTCAAACCCCCTGTTAACTACGTGGAAAGAATATAACACAACCCAACATTCTCCCACTTGTTGTTTTCTTTCCACAGGGGGCTGTTTAGTCAATTTAACGTCTTAAATTGCTCTACATAAATTATCAATCTGGGTATCGTAAACTGATGAAGTGTGGTGCACTATATGTGCTTAGTTAACCTTTCTCTTACTTCGTTGTTTTATAGTTTATGTTCAACTCTTCCTAAAACTCTGCTTCAAACACATGTGTTGTGTAAAGCACGATTAAGAAGTAGTCAGAAATAAGTCCAAAAAGTAGTCAAGCTCTAAGGTGACAAGTAAGAAAAACCACTTTAAAGACCAGTTATAATGTTCAACTCTTCCTAAAACTCTGCTTCAAACACATGTACTGTGTAAAGCACGATTAGGAAGTAGTTAGAAATAAGTCTAGAAAGTAATCAAACTTTAAACTTGCAAAGAAAGAGCTTGAAAGAAATAACTTGAAATGAAACTGAAAGCAAAGAACTTGAAATGACTTGAAAGTAAATGACCACTTCCAATGGCACTAGATACCATTCATGCTGCTGCAAATAAAAGAAAAGAAAGTCACTTTTAAAACCAAAGATAATGATTATCTCTCCCTAATTCTCTACTTCTGCCATATGTACTATGCAAAGTATGATTAGGAAGTAGCTCAAGTTGAATTAGAAAAGTGATTAAAAATGAGAAAAATCTACTTTAAAGACTAGTGATAACGTTTTGCTCTTTCTAACTCTCTACTTCAGCCATATGTACTATGCAAAGTATGATTAGAAAGTAGTGAAAGATTAGTCTAAAAAGCACTCAAAGCCAACTGCAAGTTAGTGGTATTCTGATCCTTAAAAGATAACAGTTTATGATAAAAGATCATTCATGTGTTAGCAGAACTTTGAGAAATAAGACTAAAAATCAGCTATAAAAACAAAGGCAGCAGCTTGAACCTGTCAACTTCAAATACCATTAGTTTGTAAAGCAAATACATAAACATAAAAACAAATCCCGGGAGAAAATAAAATGCAATAATTCAAACTGTACAAGGCAGGGGCCCCCTTCTACCTATGAAATCAAAGCAAACTTAAAATTGCATGAATGAAAATCTAATCTACCTTACATTCTACAAAGCAATATTTACAAAATGAAATCTAATCTACTTACATCCTAATATGCTCCATGACATCTACTTCACATCTCCTTCCATGTTGAGAACATCAAAGCTTTATTCAATTTCTTCAAACGTGAAAAGTACAAAAGCTTTCAAAAGCCATGAGACTAACAAGCTAAAAGGACTAAGAAAAGACTAAAGGAAAGACTAAAGAGAGACTAAAAAGAGACTAACTAATGAAGGAGAGAGACCTCCTATTTATACAAAAAGATGAGAGCCTTCTCATTAATGATAATCCATGAATCTCTCCCTCTACCTCTAGAGTCCTAATCAAAATAGGAACTGATAAGACACATGTCTTTTAGAGTTACAATACAATTAGGAGATGTGACACATATCCTCATGATCCCATGATTCTTTCCAACCAAATTCGAATTTGGCCTTAGAGTGCCACATAAGGGTCTTCTAGAAGTCTCCTTTCAACCTACACATGTCAACAAACTCAACCCATTTGTTAGGTATAAGCATATGCACATTATTTTCTAATGTTTAACCACAAATTCACTTAAAAAGCTTAGAAATAATAAATATTGGAAAAACATAAAGGTAGCCCAATGATAATGAAAGTGGGATGAATGTGGTGACATAGTAGTGAAATGGAGGTGAAATGGAGGTGATATAATGGACATAATAGTGAAAGTGTAATGGAAATGAATGACATTTTCAAGACTCAACATACCCCCCAACTGAAGCTATTGCATGTCCTCATGCAATATATATTACATTAACTCTTTTGATCCTTGAGCTTTGGCTTAACTTTGCATGATATCATTTGATAACTTCATATTTCTGCAAAGTGTTTCACTTGAATTGCAACATGGTTGGTTCTTGTGTTACAACCATTTTTTTTTGTTGCCTTCTATTTTGATCTTTGAACTTTGCGTAATGATATTTTGATTATTGTTGCAAAGTATATCTTTATTGGATTGCATGATGGTTGGTTCTTGTGTGACAACCATGATTTTGTTTGTATCCAATTTATCCTTTAAGCACTTTTTCAAAAGCCATTGTATGCTCATAATAGCAATGTAATAATTAATATATATTGGAAGTATGTGAGCTCTTGAATATGTTATGGACATGGAAAGATATGAATATGAATGTATTCCCCCCCCCAACTGATGGTATTGGCAATTTTATGAAATGAGGAAGAGAAATGTTTTTCCAACAAGTATCATTCTAGCTTTTTATGGAATTCTATGGTTAAAAGTTAGAAAATGCCGTACCTTCACTTACCCTTTGGAATGGATGAGTTGTATGTGTGTGGTGGCTGAAAACTTCTGATCATATTCTTCTTCAAGTGGCTGAACAAGAGGAGTCATGGATAGAGAGATAAGATGGCTTTTTATTGCTTCTACTAAAACTTGCTGAATCTGCTCCAAAATGCTGAAAATAATAGTCTTCATGTCTTCAAAACTCATTGGCACAATTCCTACTATGTGAAAAGATGTTCTGATGTCGAACATAGTAGGAAATTGTTGGCTTAGTGGCCATTAATGGATGCCACTAGTCAACACGAGAACTCTCACCATTGATGACAATGAGAGTCAAGATGCCCAAACACATCTTGCTAGGTACGAATGAATTTGCTGATGTCGAGTCACCTAGAAGATCTAACGAACAAGGGACATTAATGTATTCCCATTGTTTATCAGCATGAGGACTTGCCATTAAGGCATGCAAGTCTCAAGGTGTTTTTACAAAGAACTTAGACTCAAAGGACTATGGACTCAATAATTTGCATTGAAGCAGGTTTTATTTGCGGAATGAAAATGACAAGGAATGGAAAGTGAACATGGAAAATGGCAATGGAGAACAGAAATGACAATGGCAATAAGCATGTGAATGAGCCTTTTGCTTTTATTGGTGGGTTATGAATGGACAAAAAGAAATGGAAAGTGTATGTGAATGAAAATGGAAAATATGGAGTGGAATGAGGTGAATGGTTTATTATGAAGTATGGATGTGATGGATGGATGTGATGGAGACAATAGTATCTAAAAGTTTTTCAAGTGTTTGGATCTGATTTTGCATCAGCATATTTCCTCTTTGTTGCTGATCATCCTCTTATGAAACAAATTGGTCTCTTAGAGAGACATCATTCCCTTGTAGGCATTTGTCCTTCCTCCTGGAACCTGCAAAAAAAACTAATACTTCTTCTGCAATGGAATGTAAGATTATCAAAGGAGAGAGGTGGCCAATCTCTCTAGTTATGATATTTACACACAAAACTAGGAATTTGTATTAATGAAACAAGTTCTCAAAGGAAAAATCAAAAGAATTTATACCTGCTTTGGAATTAGTGCCTCAAGTTGATGTTGCTTCTTTTCAGCAATTTATTTCATTATTTGCCATTTCAAACTCTAATGATATATTTCTCATTGTATAGATCTTGTTGAGATCTTTCCAATGGTACTTAAATCATCAAAATCTGATTTTGTATGAGAAAGATAGGCTGATTTGAACAATGAGGTTTTTCTGGCTGCGGAATTGAGGAACAGCTCTGTAGCTAAAAATCTTGAATAAAAAGTTAGCCATTCAATTTCATTATCAGTCCAAAATTAATCAATACCTTCAGAAAAGTGAGAAAATAACTTGTTCATTTCATTGATTCAAAATTATTATTTTTTTCTTGACATGCAGCGACTTAGTGTGGCGACTCAGTGTGGCGACTTTGTGATAACACCCAATTTGACTTCCCTTTGACCGGGGTCTTTTTCAGCAAATTTGACCGAATGGATAGGACACCATCCATGTATTGACATTTCTCTAGCTACCCATGTGACCTGCTTTGCCTGATGACACCTACAACCTAGAGTTTAACAAAACAGCTGCGGGATCACTAAATGGCTGCGGGATCGCTAAATGGCTGCGGGATTGCAGAGTGTAGAAAATACTGTGAAATGGAGTGGCTGTGTGCGTGGAAGAGAAAAAAAATGTGCCCCTTCAAGACAACTAACACGGTTCAGCTTTGCCAAGCTTTGTTTGAGCTGCAATTAACTGATTTGACTTTTGCTTCAAATAAATCACTTGAGTTTGACGATTTTTCAACAAAGCATGTGAGGTGTATGGTATGTAGCTCATTCATACTGATATTCTCCATATTTTTCAGTTTACTAGACTTATGTAGCACACAAAATCACTGCCTAGTGAGTAACACAGATAGCCTATTATCTATGAGTGAATTCCTGATCATCAGTTTAAATGAATGCTATCAGTCAACGTATGGTGCTGTAGTAATGACTGAACCAAATATTGATGGGAGCTTAGGCTACGCTGTGCTGCATAATAGTTTTTTTTGTTTTTCAACATGCTGCACCAACATATATCAACAGTCAATTCACGGCTTTGGTTTCAGAACACGGCTTTAACAAGGGTTTTTCACAACTCTGTTCTGGAACACAGCTTTAAAATGGCCTTACACAGTGAATTTACGGCCTTAAGCACCGAGGATTATGGGTTCAACTTTGAATGTAGCCGTAACAGACCTCTACTGGTGTTTCGAATTAGCGGAGAGGGAAAAACAGAGTATGGTGAATGGCAGCGTAGTGAGCACGGCATAACAGAGTGTGGTAACAGCGTATATGGAATGAAACATGCGAGTGGAAATGGGAGTGAAATGATATGAGCGTAAGAGGGTAGAAGGGTTAATGAACAAACAACGGCTATGTCCTTAGATCTCGGCTTCGAAATTACACTTGGCTGCGTGAGTGGAGACGTAGTACATTAGGTTACGTCACCTAAGTACGAAGAACAGCCGCAATTGAATTCCAAAATCGTGATGCCTAAGGACTGATAGGTTTGGAAGATACGTGGATGTATGGTCGTATGATAGATGACTCCTAATTTGATTTGTCTGCTGCATTAAATTACTGCTGTTTATTGAATTAAAACTCTGTTTTTTTTTCTCACGCGGCACTCAAAAACACACTCCGAAGAACCGTAGATTTCTCCCAGACCGCCACGAATCTTCTCAAACTTTTTCTGGGTTTTCTAATTAACCCACCTAGGGAAAAAACCCATGTTTTAATTTTTTGAAATTCGTCTCTGTTTGGAAGAATCGAAGGTGTGAAGTTTGACGTTTTTTTCTGTTGTTACGTTTTTTTCTGAGTTAACAATTTTTACTGCTCTGCCTTTCATGAATTTGCATTCGGCCTGTATGGAGTCACAGAAGGCTTCCCTGAATACCCACAGCTCAAAAGATAGGATTACGCTCAAGTATCACATCAACAGCTTCTCTTCTCACAGTTTCATCCATCACAGTATTTCCCAGATGCGAAGTATTCACAATACAATTTCAGGCAGCGGGAATTTTTGCAATTGCACTGTCTTGATTTCTTTGGAGTTCCTTCCTTTCCTATGCAACAGCCAACATTACTCTCTTATGCACAAGACACCTTGTCTGCAGATTTGATTATGGATTAGAAAGACAGGGGATGGAATTTAGCTTTAGAGACTTGGAGTGTTATCTCCAAAAATGCATGATTTGATCTTAAAACAAGGAGCTCAACACCTGAAATAAATTTCAGCCTCTATAAAGAAATGCCGAGGCCCCATGGATTCTACAAGTTTGCATTCACTTCCTCATTGTTACCTAATCATTTTAACATTCGATTCCCCTTTTTTTTTTCTCACATATACAGTGCATTTTTTTTTATGTTGCAGGCTTATTTCAGGTTAAAGCTTGATCAAGGAGGCAGATTTTTTTTTTTATTTATTATTGAAGCCATAATGAAAACTAGGAATGGAGATAGCCATAGATTGCTTTTCTCTTTTTTTCTTCTCTGAAATTGTAAAATTTTATAAAAAGGATTAACGATTTTCAATTTCAGGCAGCAAATACTTCAAGAAAAACATGTTAAAAACAAGACTTTGACTAAGGTCCTAGGCTGGTTTTTCATCGATCTGAGCTGGGTGACTAGGATAGGATCCATGTCGGGACAATTCTGGAGATGCCCATGTGGTCGGTTTTTTTATTAGATGCCTGTAACTTGTTAAACCTTGAAACAGCTGCGGGATTGTCAGATAGCTGCGGGATCAGGGCAGTTTCTGCAACTAAGTTGCAAAACCTTATTTGAACAAGATACAGTGTTTTGAAGACCACTACGAAGCATAACCAGACAATTTTGGACAATTTGAACCTATCAAAGCACTTGAGTTTTATTTTTTCATTTTTTTTTCATTTTTTTTTTTTTATTGAATCAATTGAAGTGATGAAGTTTATTTTGTCTCCTATTTTTTTTTTAACAATTCTTTTTCTGATCCTCCAGATCACACAGAGTGCAGGAGGAGAGCATACTCAAGAATTATTGTTTTGTCTTTTTTTACTTAACAATCCTTTTTCTGATCCTCCAGATTACACAAAGTGCAAGAGGAGAGCATACTCAAGGATTATTAATTTTTTTTTTTCCAGATGTAAGAAATAAGGTCTCCTAATTACACTTCCCTGGCAACGGCGCCAAAATGTTTAGTCAATTTAACGTCTTAAATTGCTCTACATAAATTATCAATCCGGGTATCGTAAACTGATGAAGTGTGGTGCACTATATGTGCTTAGTTAACCTTTCTCTTACTTCGTTGTTTTATAGTTTATGTTCAACTCTTCCTAAAACTCTGCTTCAAACACATGTGCTGTGTAAAGCACGATTAAGAAGTAGTCAGAAATAAGTCCAAAAAGTAGTCAAGCTCTAAGGTGACAAGTAAGAAAAACCACTTTAAAGACCAGTTATAATGTTCAACTCTTCCTAAAACTCTGCTTCAAACACATGTACTGTGTAAAGCACGATTAGGAAGTAGTTAGAAATAAGTCTAGAAAGTAATCAAACTTTAAAATTGCAAAGAAAGAGCTTGAAAGAAATAACTTGAAATGAAACTGAAAGCAAAGAACTTGAAATGACTTGAAAGTAAATGACCACTTCCAATGGCACTAGACACCATTCATGCTGCTGCAAATAAAAGAAAAGAAAGTCACTTTTAAAACCAAAGATAATGATTATCTCTCCCTAATTCTCTACTTCTGCCATATGTACTATGCAAAGTATGATTAGGAAGTAGCTCAAGTTGAATTAGAAAAGTGATTAAAAATGAGAAAAATCTACTTTAAAGACTAGTGATAACGTTTTGCTCTTTCTAACTCTCTACTTCAGCCATATGTACTATGCAAAGTATGATTAGAAAGTAGTGAAAGATTAGTCTAAAAAGCACTCAAAGCCAACTGCAAGTTAGTGGTATTCTGATCCTTAAAAGATAACAGTTTATGATAAAAGATCATTCATGTGTTAGCAGAACTTTGAGAAATAAGACTAAAAATCAGCTATAAAAACAAAGGCAGCAGCTTGAACCTGTCAACTTCAAATACCATTAGTTTGTAAAGCAAATACATAAACATAAAAACAAATCCCGGGAGAAAATAAAATGCAATAATTCAAACTGTACAAGGCAGGGGCCCCCTTCTACCTATGAAATCAAAGCAAACTTAAAATTGCATGAATGAAAATCTAATCTACCTTACATTCTACAAAGCAATATTTACAAAATGAAATCTAATCTACTTACATCCTAATATGCTCCATGACATCTACTTCACATCTCCTTCCATGTTGAGAACATCAAAGCTTTATTCAATTTCTTCAAAAGTGCAAAGTACAAAAGCTTTCAAAAGCCATGAGACTAACAAGCTAAAAGGACTAAGAAAAGACTAAAGGAAAGACTAAAGAGAGACTAAAAAGAGACTAACTAATGAAGGAGAGAGACCTCCTATTTATACAAAAAGATGAGAGCCTTCTCATTAATGATAATCCATGAATCTCTCCCTCTACCTCTAGAGTCCTAATCAAAATAGGAACTGATAAGACACATGTCTTTTAGAGTTACAATACAATTAGGAGATGTGACACATATCCTCATGATCCCATGATTCTTTCCAACCAAATTCGAATTTGGCCTTAGAGTGCCACATAAGGGTCTTCTAGAAGTCTCCTTTCAACCTACACATGTCAACAAACTCAACCCATTTGTTAGGTATAAGCATATGCACATTATTTTCTAATGTT
Organism: Pinus tabuliformis; assembly: GCA_031772625.1. Lineage (NCBI taxonomy): Eukaryota > Viridiplantae > Streptophyta > Pinopsida > Pinales > Pinaceae > Pinus > Pinus tabuliformis. The sequence continues at coordinate 666,039,023 of CM062820.1, read as the reverse complement.
TAACCACAAATTCACTTAAAAAGCTTAGAAATAATAAATATTGGAAAAACATAAAGGTAGCCCAATGATAATGAAAGTGGGATGAATGTGGTGACATAGTAGTGAAATGGAGGTGAAATGGAGGTGATATAATGGACATAATAGTGAAAGTGTAATGGAAATGAATGACATTTTCAAGACTCAACAGGGGCCATAAGATAGCTTAGTCATTTCCCCAGCCTTGAAATGCCCATTGTCTCTCTACACCAAGAGAACTTCTCAGAGCTCACAGATTTTGTCAATGCATCTGCAATATTTTTCAAAATGTCCACCTTTACTAGCAACACCTTTTGTCTTCTATCATATCCCTCACAAAGTGATACTGAACATCAATGTTCTTTGTTTTTGAATGATATGTATGTTTCTTTGCTAAGAAAATTGCACTTTGGCTGTCACAGTCTATCCTTATAGCTTCCTGTACTAACCCCATACTTGAACACAATCTCTGCAACCAAACTGCTTCCTTGCTTGCATGAATGGTTGCCATGTATGCTGCATCTGTAGTTGATAGTGCCACTACAGATTGTTTCTTACTCATCCAACTGACTGCACCTCCAAATAGGTTAAACACATACCCACTTGTAGATCTTCTCTGATCCAGTTCTCCAGCCCAGTCTGCATCAACAAAGCCACGAATATCCAACACTTTGTCCAATCCTGGTCTTCCTTGGTAGCACAGACCATAATCACTAATGCCACGAAAATACCTGAAAACCCGCTTCATTACTGCCCAAAGCTCCTTTCTTGGTTTTGACATAAACCTGCCCAATACTCCCATTGCATGTGCAATGTCTGGTCTAGTACAGACCATTGTATACATTAGGCTACCGACTGCACTTGCATACGGAACACGGGACATGTCCTCTTCCTCTTCTTGTGTCTTGGGACATTGTTCAACAGATAACCTCACACCTACAAGAATAGGGACCTTCACTAGTTTACTATCCTGCATATTAAACCTCTGTAGTGTTGTCTCAACATACTTCCTCTGGTTTAACTAGAGCTTGCTCTTTGCCCGATCTCTTTTAATTTCCATGCCCAAAATATAGTTTGCAGCACCAAGATCTTTCATGTTGAATTTGGAGGACAATTGGGTCTTCAAATCCTGGATAATTTCTTTGTCATTTCCAACCAGCAACATATCATCCACATATAAGACCAGATAAATAACACGGTCACCAATTAATTTAAAATACACACAGTGACCTGCTTTGCTTCTAGTGAAGCCAAGTCCCCGTATAAATGTATCAAATTTCTGATACCACATCCTTGGTGACTGTTTTAACCCATACAAAGACTTCTTTAACTTGCATACCAGTTCTTTCTTACCCTTCGTTGCAAAGACTTTAGGTTTCTTCATGTAGATTTCCTCTTCCAGATCCCCGTGAAGAAATGATGTCTTCACATCCATATGATCTACCTCAAAATCAAAAGCAGCAGCAACAGATAAAAGTAATCTAATAGAAGTTACCTTGGCAACAAGAGAAAAAATATTACCAAAATCAATTCCCGGCACATGGGAATAACCTTTTGCTACCAACCAAGCTTTGTATTTCTCCAATTTTCCTTCTGCATTTGTCTTCTTTTTGAACACCCATTTGTTGCCAATGGGTTTCCTTCCAGCTGGCAACTCCACTAGACCCAAGCCTCATTTTTGTGCAAAGATGCCATTTCATCAACCATGGCTTCTTTCCATAGTTTTCCATCCTCTGAATCTATTGCTTCCTTCATAGTTCTGGGATCATCGTTAGTAATAGATAAAGCAAAATTTGAATAGAAAGCAAATGGAATATACCTTTCAGGCTGCCTTCTTTCTCGAACTGATTTTCTCACAGCCGGAGTTTGTGGCTCTTCATCTTCTGATTCCTCCTCTGCTGTAGAGTCTAATTCTTCCTCCTTTAGCTCAAACTATATCTTCTCAGGTTCCTTTCATTGGACTTCATGTTTAATAACATCTTTTACCTCTATGAACACCACATCTCGGCTGTACACAACCTTCTGTGTGACTGGGTTCCAAAGCATATAACCCTTTAAACCATCCTTGTACCCAATAAAGATGCACTTTTTAGATTTACTATCCAACTTGGTTCGTTTCTCCTTTGGAACATGTACATATGCATCACATCCAAATACCCTCAGATGTGAAAGAGAGGGTTTCTTACCAGTCCATACCTCTTGTGGAGTCTTATCCTCCAACACTGATGAAGGTGACCTGTTGACCAAGTAACATGCAGTATCCACCGCCTCTGCCCAGAATTCCTGTCCTAACCCGGCACCACTGAGCATGCTTCTTGCCCTTTCCATCAACATCTTATTCATTCTTTCTGAAACTCCATTTTGCTGAGGTGTATATGGAGTAGTCTTCTGCCGTGCTATACCACACTTCTTACAGAATTCTTCAAATTCCTTACTGCAAAATTCTCCACCATTATCTGTCCTCAACACCTTTATCTTCTTCTATGTCTGGTTTTCCACCAGAGCCTTAAATTGTTTAAACCTGTCAAAGACTTCAAATTTTTTCTTAAGGAAATATATCCATGTATTCCTTGAGAAGTCATCTATAAATGATACATAGTACACAGACTTACCTAGTGATGGAACCTTCACAGGTCCAAACACATCACTGTGCACAAGTTCTAATATCTGTTTCACCCTCTTACTATCAGAGGGGAAACTCACCCGATTCTGCTTCCCATATACACAATTTTCACAGAAATCAAAATCCAGAGAGCTATTACTCATACCTTCTACCATACCTTTACCATGAAGTATTCGAAGGCCCTTCTCTCCAATATGTCGAAGCCTTTGATGCCACAACATGGTCTTCTCTCCAGAGACCACTATATTTTCTGCTCCACTTTCAGGAACCACAGAACTGTTGCACCCATCAATAACAGTGCTACCTTGCAGCTTGTATAGAGTTCCAATTCGAACTCCCCACATCAATACCAGTGCTCCCCGAACCATCTTGCAAGTATCCTTCTCGAACACTGTTTTTACACCTGCATCATCCAGCTTGCTAACAGAAATCAGATTTCTGGCTAATGCAGGAATATGTAGAACACCTGGAAGCGTTCTAATCCTTCCACCTTGCAACTTCAACTTTACTTTTCCGCGACCAATGATTCTAGCCTTCCTGTCATCCCCCAAGAAGACATCACCACCATCATATTTCTCATACTCACAGAACCACTCTCTATGGGGAGTGAAGTGAAAGGATGCACCTAAGTCAATCAACCATGCCTCATGATCTACATGTGTACTTGAAGAATCCAAGTACACATCCCCACCTTCATCTGAGGTGGTTTTTGCCTCTGCAGAAGAAGCCTCATCAGATCCCTTTCCTTTGTCAGGAGCTTTAGATTTACAGTCCCTTTTGTAGTGCCCTTCCTTTCCACATTTCCAGCACACCACCTTTACAGGTTTTCCTAGAGATTTAGATCTCCCTTTAGATTTAGATCTCCCACTCGATGACTTATTTTTGTTTCTATTCTGGGTCCACCCTCATACAGACAAGGCATCACCATTTTGGCTCTCCATATTTTTCAATCTCATCTCCTCCATCAGCAAGGATGAGACTATTTCATCAAAATGCAAGGCAGATGCATTGCTACCTATTGCAATAACTAGACTATCCCACGAATCTAGTAGAGAACACAACAAACTAATGCACTTATCTTCATCTGAAATTTTAATATCAACAGATGATAACTGACTTACCACAGTATTAAATGCATTCAGATGCTCTATCACCGAGTCTCCATCTTTCATCCTCAAGTTATAAAACTTTTTTGGCAGGAACAGTTTATTCACCAGAGACTTAGATTGGTACAAAGTCCCTAACTTGTCCCACAAAGCCTTCGCCGTAGCTTCCCCTGATACATTTAGCAATACTGAATTTGAGACACACAATTGTATTGTGCTCTTTGCCTTCCGATCCAACTTCTTCCATTTCTTATCGGACACTCCCGTTGGTTTAGTACCTGGATCTACCACGATCCACTGGTCTTTATCAACCAACAGATCCTCCATCTTGAGTTTCCACAACTCAAAACTCTCACCATTAAATTTCTCGATCTTTATCTTTCCACTACTCGCCATCTTCTTTCACCACCAGAATCGATCTAATAGATCTCCCACTGAACAGGGTCTACCACAGGCCCGAGTGAAACCCCTCAGCAACAAAGGCGTCCCCTTGAAGCCAAAACAACTCTGATACCAAATGTGGGTTTTAACCCCGTACAAAAATTACCTGCATACGAATTCTAAAACACAGAAAATAAACAATGTGAGATCATAACACATAAAACACATATACATAGAGATTTCCCCTGGATCCCAAAACTGGGACTACTAGCTTGATTTTTCATTATTATCCTTTCAATGTTACAATACATATTTATACATGTCGAAGCACCCAATACCATGGACCGAAAACCATCGCATCCAAAAAACATGTGCGAAAATCATGCACAAAACCATAGGTGGGTCTGCCCAACCTAACATAGGGTCCAAAACCAGCATTTTCCGGGGCACTGCCCCGGACCCCATAAAGTGGGGTTACAGGTGCCCTTCAAACCCCCTGTTAACTACGTGGAAAGAATATAACACAACCCAAAAAATAGGTTGCTGATATATTCACCAAACCACTGCCCAGAGAGACATTTGAATACCTCAGACAAAAGCTGGGAGTAGTTGATGCATCTTCTTGCCATTAATTCTTATTTGTTTCAGAGAAAAGTGGGTATACGCAAGTTTCATGAAGCGTATTTGCGTACATACACCGGTTGCGGTGGATGCAGTCGTGTATATGTTGGTTTGAAGAATATCAGTGGGACAGATTCAGGATGAAAAGAGTCTGATATGGGTCTGACAATGATCATCTGGCACAGGTTCAGGGGGAGCATATACTTCTAATAATACATTGTTGGCATTATCTTAGAAGTTTTTGGTACAATTTCACAGCTATTTTGGTTCAGATGGAACAGGTGCAGAGGGAGATCATGGTTGCTGATGGTGATTGACAGATGCTACTGATGATAGTTGCTGATAACTATCTCGTTTTAGATATTTTGTCTCTATGTCATGTATATCTTTTACTATCAAGGTCATGTAACGACCTATTTTGTTTCCCCAATATGTCTGGGATGGATGATGTAATGTTCTTATCTTGTATAAACTTTTGATGTATCCCCACTTGGTTGGGTGGATGAGTCAATCTTGGTATATCCCCACTTGGTTGGGAGATGGATGTATGTATGAGTCGTTGGTGATAGGAATGCCATTTATAATGTATAGAGTCTTGTTCTTCTTGTAGAACATCTCATTGCAAACCTTGCTTACAGTCAGGGGGAGCATGAACAACACACTTCAACATATTAGATAATTTAGCATGTACTCAAGGGGAGCATAACCCTTTGTCCTTGATGACAAAAGGGGAGAGTGATAGCGACTTAGGGTTGCCATCAAGTCCAAAGGGGGAGATTGTTGGCATTATGACACAGGTTTGGAACTATGACACAGGTGTTATCCTTGATGGAAACTCACTCAGATGACAGATCACATTTCAGGCTCTCAGAATGAAGGAAAAAGAGGTATACGCAGGTTTCCCTTGACCAAGCCACGTATACATGCGGGTTAGTAGTCCAGAAGGCGCATATGCGTATACACGCACTTTCACGCAAGGAAAAGCGCATACATGTTGGAAAACTTGGTTTTGGTCAGTGATATTTGGTCCCTGGTATATTGACCCGTGGTGTTGATCCAAGGTATCTTGACTGAAGTGTTGACCCCAAGTATTTGGTCCAAGGTATTGCTTCTAAGTGGTTTTGGACCATGGTATTAAGTAAGGCCTAAGACTATAAAAGGAGGAGGAGATCATTAGGCAAAGGCACTCAAGTATTGAATATCTAATGAAGAGCAAGATCTAGAATACTGGTGATTGGGTTATGGTGCATAGCTGGATCTGAATCAAGGAGGAACCTGAGCGCTAGAAGAAGGATAAGTTCTATTGATGGGTCAAGATATTAAGGCTTGAAGAGAAGTATCTTTGTGTGATTTTGATCTTTTATATTTGGTGCATGTCTTGATCTGTAAATCTAATGATCTGGGTATAACTGATGTCTAAATAGTTGAAAAGGGTAAATCATCTTTTACAAATCTGTAGGAAGGTTTAGTATAGAAAAGGCACATATACACGTTGGTTCGGCAATTCAAAACAACGTATACGCAGGTTTGCCTTCATATAGCAGCGTATGCACGCAGGTTCTACATATTGAAGTAGCGTATGTCTCATAAAATATGTTTTAGCTACTTCTGCTTATTGTTGCAATGTTCTGGGTTCTCGTTGGGTTATGGTACTATTACTGTATTCTGGTTACAACATTCAGAGAAGTGATTGTTTTATTCAGTTTTGGTTAGTGCAAGGGAGATTGATTGATGCAGATATATTTTGATGTTTGATTGATGCTATTGATGGATTCAGTCTGAAAATTTATGAAACGTGGTCCCTAGAAGAAAAGAGAAGGTTGTAGCCTTTTGTAGGTCAGCACCTATGTACTAGTACATCAGCTAGTACAAGAGCTAAGGGGGTTGTAGCTCCCTTCCAAGAGAAGCTGAAGAACGAGAAAAGGTTGTAGCCTTCTGCAGGTAGAAGCCTGCATACTAGTATAAGACTACACCAGTACAGAAATATTGTAAAAAGAAGTTTCTTATTAAAATAAGATAAAGACGAATTGAAGCAGTTGGTTTTCACCCACATTGGGTTTCCACTTTATATCTTGTGTTCTTGTGTGTGATTGTCTGCTCTATTTTTACTGTACCTGTTACTGCTTATATGGTTCTGATACACAAATTAAAGATCAACTGACTAAATTATAAGTTTACAAGGTGTACGCTGGTTTCTCTAAACATAGTTGCGTATATACGCAAGTTGCATTAACCGAAGTAGCGTATATAAATCTGTTTATGGAAATGAAATATTATTAAATTGATAATACTGATTCCTCCCCCCCCCCTCTCAGTATTATTTCCAACATCTCTAGCAATTGAACATCTCTGTTCCATGGATTAAATTCTTCCATAGAATCTTCTTCTTCCATTTTTGTTTGGCTGTCCATCTGTACCAAAGTTCCTCTAGCATCTGCAACTAAACCTGCACTCATAAAACACTTGTTAAAATAAAAATCATAAGGCTTCTGTGCCTTATCTCCCTTTGGCAACACATTAGTATGCTGCTCTGATTTTTCCTCCACTTCTATCAACACATTAGTATGCTGATTTGAATTCCCAACAGAATTCATGAGACTGTCAGCTAGTCTCTCCTCCATACCATCTACTTCTATGATGTCTTTTTGCTCTTGTCCACTGAAATGAACTTCTTCCTCTGCAATCACACTGTCATACTCTGAATTTCCCAGCAAATACTCCAGCAATTCAGGTTCTCTGTGACACAAATTATACACAAATTATCAATATGAAATTTACAAGGTTAAACAGTCCCAACTGTTGCTTTACATATAAGTCCTTCAGACTGAATGTCATCTGTTTCTTTCACAAGAAATTGTTCCTGTGTCGTCACAATTTCAAATATCAATACATTATTAAGTTCTTTCTACTGCAAATCACTGCTTCTCTCATTTAAGAGATATTCTCCATACTCCATTACTTCAGATTTTTTATTTTCTGAAAGATGCTCTTCCATACTTCTGACAACTTCAAAAGATTTCTCATCCTCTGCAAAACCTGTAATCACATCAAAATTATTAAATTCAACAATACAAGGTTTTACCTTTTCCTGCTAGTCTACATTTGTCCAATAGTTAAGAAAGTCATCAATAATTCCTTCTTCTTCACCCAGAACTTCACCCCGCTTTGGTTCACAAATGGATACTTCCATTTCCAATTCAGCTTCTCTAAGTTCTTCAGACCTCAATTGAACACCCAGTACCTGTTCAAGATTCATCAACTCTTTTGCTAATTTCATATTCACCTGCTAACTTCTCTTCTTTTGTAGCCTTCTTTGTAATTTGTGCCGCCTCACTGGCTTCTTCTTTAAGACCCAACCTAATCTCTAGTTTTCCTCAAGTATCATCGTCAATACATTGAGTTTTTCTTTCATCTCTGCAATCTCTTTGTCAAGCTCCTCTTGACTCATCCTCATGCTATTTGCCTTGGCATTTTCTTCCTTCAACTCCATTTTGTTGTGGTCTTCTTCAGAACCTCTACTATGACTATCAGTAGCCATCTTCTTCTTTATCTTTGTGAGCTCCTTACTATCTTACTATGAGCTGCATTAAAGCCTCTACAACAGCAAGTCTTCCCTACTACCTATTACCTCACCAAGCTCTCCTCACTCAGTCTTTTGGTAAGCCCTTGGTTCTCTATCTCTGGAACCTCCTTTGAGCACTCTTCTTTGCTCCTTTAAGCTTCAACTCATCTGCACCTTCTCAAGAACACAATTGTCCTGTTGTATTTCAATCACCATGAAATACTTGGTTCTGACCACTTTTTCTTTCACTTAGAAAGTCTTACTAGTTTCCTTCATTACCTTGGCAATTCTACCCACATCCTTTGTGGAATTACCTTTGTGATCTACAACAATACCTCTGCAGTAACAAGTCTCCTTCTTGCTACATATGCCTCACTAAGCTTCTCTCCTCTGAGCTCAGTCTTTTAGCATCTCTCTGGTTCTTTCCTTTGGAACCAATTAAGCACTCCTCGCTCTAGATTGCTGCAATCTTCTCACCTCCTTATGCTGTTACCTGTGCATCAATATAAAACCCACACATTCTCCAATCTTCAAATCAAATCAAACAAAACATGTCATCTCACCTTCAAGATCTCTGCATGATCTTGTTCCACCATTTACTTGTACTTTGAGTGGATTGTCCTCTGTCTTTTGCATTTGCAAGTTCTGCTGCACTTTATCTCTGTGTGCCTATTATTTATCAAATTAAAGTCTGATCTCCCTTGCTTGCATACACATCTTAAAACAAAATTCTGTTTTAAGTCCTTTTCTACAGAATTCACTTATTCTGTTTTGTTATCAATTGTTTCAATAATAATTATGCTTTGATACCAAATGATGCAGGGTTACCCCTGCTCTGCCCGTAGTTTGCATGGATTATGCATACATCTTGTCTGTCCCAGGAATTTTAACTCTCTAACGAGTCAAAATCTCAACCATCAATGGTTTAAGGCCCTAATAATCAACCCTCTGCAGAATAATTCATTAAAAACCCATCATAGCCTAACTCCTAGGCAATATCCACTTAACGAAACTTTTAATCACCCCTTATCCTTCGCTTATTACTCTATTAAAGCCCTTCTCTTCTATCCTTCCGATCGAGATATTATAACCCTTCTAAACCTTCAATCATTCATTTTCGGGACTTATAAACCCCTCTGAGCCCTCATTAAACCTTAGGTTATAACCTTAAGCCGCATATATAACCAAAGCCCACATTTTCATTCTATCGGTGCTTTAACCCCATTAACCTATTTACAAAGCAAATACATTCAAAACAAACCTTTCCGCTTTGGTATGGCCTCTGCACGTTCCCCGAGGCACTGACATGAATGGAAATTGAGGCAAGGTACCATCTTGATTTATCACTGCTTCCCATATCAATCCACATGAATCTCATCCTCAGAACATAAAATATCCATGTACGTCCTCTCAATATTGCTAGAGGAGGACATTTCCAAGGATAAAATAGATAGAACATAAAATATCCATGTACATCCTCTCAATATTTCTAGAGAAAGACATTTCCAAAGATAAAATAGATAAATACAGTTAATACATCTTTGCTTGGTTGTTAGATTTCCTTCCTAAGCCCCTCAAAATTTTACCTCCTTATTTTATCTTTATTAAATAAAATACCACCCCTTTTTAGTAAACATTAAAAAAAAAATTCTATTATAATATATAATAAATAATAAATATTTATAATAAAAAATTTCATAAATTAAATAAAATTTTAATATTTTTTTCTCAAAAATATTATATTTATTTTATATTTATTTTATTTTAAAATATATATATATTTAATCCTATATAAAGCGTATAATCTTTAATAAAGAGAAAGTAATTTATATTTATATTTATTTTTTCATAAATATATTTTATTATTTATTAATAAAACTAATATTTAAAAATATTTTCATATCCTTGAAAAAAGGACATTTGTAAAATACACAGTTTATGAAAAACTAAGATATCATAGCACTCTCCACTCCTTCACTTAAACTATATTTAAGTTACTCATTTAAAAATAGAACATTATCATGTGGAATTTGATACATATATGTAACCTATCTTTTAATACAACCAAACACTTATCACCATCTGAAAATGATTCCATAATTAAATCCAAAAAATTGGAAGTTTAATGATTCCATAATTAAATTCCATAAAATACATGATTGGGGATTTACGTATATTTATATATAGCACATCTCTTGATAGAACCAAATACTTACTTTAATAATTTAATGATTCCATGATTAAATTCCATAAAATACATGATTGGGGGTTTACATATCTCTGGATAGAACCAAATACTTACTTATCACTATCCTAAAATGACTTTATAATTAAATCCATCGTTTTTTTTTTTCCAAAATAACATATATCTTAAATCTGACCAAACACTTGATCACTATCTTAATAGCATTGTTATTCGAAAGAAACGTCTTCAAAATTGAATAACTCGTAAGTTAAAAACAAAATTTATTGCAAACCAGTGGTAAACCAGTGGGGTTTTATGAATTAAAGTGTGTTCGCTAGTATGTTGTGTTTTTTTTTTTTTTTCAAAAGGTGGAAAAACCTATCAAACTCAGTATAGTATTTTTTTTTTTTTTTTTTTTTCCGAAGGTGGTAAAACCTATCAACTCAGGTGTCAAACCAACAGTGAGGACAGCCATCTCTGGCTGCTATCCGCGAATGCTGGGTTTGACTCATCACTGTTAAATAGGAAAACCACGCCACCTGACATAACCCTGCTGGTGGTCCGTAATCGGGAGCAGGCTCTCACTCCTGCCAGATGCCTCTGGGTCTTGGGCCGTTAACCTGTGTCCTTACGTCCGAGGAAGACGAGCTTTTAGCCAAGCAGAAGCAGTTTTACGGCATACTCCAGGCCGACAAACTCAGTATAATATTAGTATGGAGTGTGTTTTTAAATGTTTATTTTTTTATTTTTTTTTTTAAATTAAGAATTTATATATGTTAAAAGAAATAAGTTAATGGTCTAAAATACAGAGGTATTACGATACATTTTTTCTTTAACTTTTTTATATTTAAATATTATAATGTGTTTTAAAAATTTATATATAATTTAAAATGTTTAAATTATATATATATATTTTATAAAAAATATATTAAAAATATATAAAATATATTAAAAATATTTATATTTAATTTCTTAATTTTATTATAATATTTAGTTGATTTTTTATTTTATTTGTAATATTTAGTTGGGTGTTTCTAAAATATTTAGTTATACAATTTAATAAGATAATTAATATAAATATATACCATATATACAAAATATATATATATATATATATATATATATATTATAATTTTTTAATTTTATTATAATATTTATTTTTTATTGTAATATTTAGTTGAGTGTTTCTAAAATATTTAGTTATATAATTTAATAAGATAATTAATATCAATTAAGTTTTATAAACTTTAAGTAAATTTTATAAAATTTAAATAATCTTTATAAATAAAATTTATGAAATAAAAATTAAGATAATTTTGAATTAAATTATTTTAGTTTTGTTAATTGTTATTTATAATCTTCTATGATCAGTTCTGAGGCTCGCATATAAGAAGGTATAAGGTTCGCAAAAGGATATTCAAGTATATATGACCAAGGCATAGACTTGCATATAAGACAGAGGCTCGCATACATTCTTCGGCATTTAAACCCGGTTCTGAGGCCCGCACCTTCGGTGATCCTCTGAGATATAAGTCCGCAGGCTGCGGTGGGCACCGGCGATCTATAGTCAGGTTTGCTGATATCAGGTGCACACATTCTTTATCTTTTTCTTTTTTCTAATACACATTTGCTCATATAATTTCAAGTATGAATATTTCACCACAACTACCAAAGATTACCAAGGGCAGACCTAGCACAGTTACTCTACAAAGCCTTTATGAGTATATAGAGTCTTTAGAGAAACGTAGAGAAGAAAGAGAAGCCAAGCTACAAAAAGAGTTAGAAGCTATGCTGGAAAATAAATTTGCATCTCTTGAAGACATGATCCAAAAACAAATAGAAAATAAAATAGAACTACTTGAGAATAAAATGGAGGCAATGGAGACTAGGCTGCAGGTTATAGAAAAACAAAACCAAGATACTAACCAAACATCCCAGCAAGGGGATGCTGACACTTTAGAGAGTCTTAAAATGAAAAACATGATTAAAGATCTAGAAGAAAAAGTTAATGGCCGCCTCACCCTAAATAATGTAGTAGATAAATTAGATATAAAACCAATTAAAGATGAAATGAAAAAATTAATAGAATTAGACCACGAGCGTAACAAAAGGGCCTTGAACCTTATAATCTTCGGTTTAAAAGAGGAAGTAGATGAGGATACTTTAGCCTTAGCCCAGACAGAATTACATAATAGATTACAAATTGAAACAGTGTGTCTCACAGAAGCAACAAGGTTGGGGAAATTAACCGAGAATAAAGGAAGACTAATCCGCATAAAGGTGAGCTCCACTGATCATAAGTACGACATACTTAGTAAAACCTCAAGTCTAAAAGGAACGGGAATATTCATAAATGAAGATCTCATTCCAGATGATCAAGCAGAATTAAGAAAGGAGGTTCAAAAGGTAAAAGAAGCTAGAAAGGAAGGAAAATGGGCAATAATCAGGAATAGAAAAGCCTTTATTAGAGATAGAAACCAAAAAGATAGTAATCAATAGCAATCAAACATGCTCCGGATCCTTTCTTGGAACTGTCGGGGCTTCCCATGGAACAAAGGCCCGAAGCTAAGTTGGATCTCAAATGATGTGGATATTATTCTGCTTGTTGAAACTTGGGAGCACGAAGAATCTAAGGTCCCTAACATAGATGGCTTTACGCTATGGTCTACCTGGAACAAGAGATCCTCCCGTAGAGGCATTGGGGGAATAGCTTGTTACATTAAGAAGAACATGTCCCCCCATGCTAGGATTTATAAAAATGACCCTCACAACCAATACAGTTGGATAGAGATCAATGACATTAATAATAAAAAGTCCTACATAGCAATATGTTATTTTCCCCCCATCAATTCTAACTTCTATAAGAAGAAGAATCTAGATAAAAATAACCCTTACAATGGTTTAGAGAATGATATTTCTAGCCTAAGGAACGAAGGTAATATCCTTTTAATAGGTGACTTTAATGCTTGAACTTCAAACAACCAAGCTATTATTCTAAGCAATCATTCCAACCCTAATCCCCTTTGGTTAGACGAAGACGCTACTCTGGCTAGTAGGTACAAAAGGAGCTCTGAAGACCTTGGGGAAAATTTGTTTGGGTCAGAGCTAATCAAGCTTTGTAGTGCTCAGGATCTCATAATTTGCAATGGTCTAAAGAAGTGGCCCACTTCCAGCAAGATGACTTGCATCCATGGACTTGGTAGTAGTGTGGTAGACTACGTCATTTCCGATCTCCCTTTATACAACAAAATAATGAATTTTGGCATCTTAAATGACCACGAACCTGACTCTGATCATAGACCTTTACTTATAACTCTCAATTTTGTCATGCATAGAGATCCCACAGAAAATAATACTTACAGCCAAAAGAACTTAATATTTGATAGAAATAAAAACGATCTCTTTCTAAATGAATTAAAAATTAATTTTCTTCCTTTATCTAGTATAAACAACATAGAAGACCTCTATCATAATTTTACTACAACCCTCTCATATTCTATTAACAAGTTCTCAATTGAAGTTTCAAATAACAAAAGAAATAGAAAAACCAACCCTTGGTATGAAAAAGATTATAAAAGTGCGAGGAGAGCAATTAAGGAAGCTATTGATGAATCTCTTAAAATGGACAAGATAAAAATATACAAAGCCCTAACTAAAAGAAAAAAGAGGCAGTACATTCATCAAAGACAGGAAAATCTCTTACACCTCTCTAAAGTAGCTCCTAAGAAATTTTGGAGGCAGATTCTAACTAGGAAGACTAAAGATAATAATAAAATTGCTCTTCACAATTGGAATTCCTACCTTAAAAAGCTTTATGAATCTCCAAATGTCATGGATAACTTGGAAACCCTGATCACAACAAAAGAAGTTTTCTCTTTAGAAGACATTAAGTTTGGGGTTAATCGCCTGGCTAATGGGAAAGCTAAGGACATTGAAGGTTACAAGGTGGAAATATTAAAAATTGGAGGCCCTGTCCTCATCCCCCACATCCACAAGCTTTTCAATCAAGCAGTCAAGCAAGGGTTCCCTAAACCATGGACTGAGAGCCTCATTATCCCTATTTTTAAAAGTGGGGATACAAATAACCCCTCTAATTATCGGACAATTATGATCAGCCCTCTCTTAGCCAAGTTATATGGTAGTATTTTGGAAAAGAAGTTAAGCATATGGCTTGAAAGTGAAGGTAAGCGGGCTAAAGGCCAAGCAGGTTTCAGAAGGCATCACTCAACAACAGACCACCTCGTTACGCTTAGGACCATTGTGGAGGAATGTCGTAATGATAAATCCAATTTATTTTGTTGCTTTGTGGACTTTAGAAAGGCTTTTGATACGGTTCCTAGATACAACCTTTGGAATAGATTAGAAGAGCTAAAGGTTCCTCTTGAGTTGAGAGCTGCTGCTATAAGGTTATACGAGAAGGTAATTGCCAAGCTAAAGAGCAATGAGGGGTGGTCGAAAGATATTAAGTGTAACATCGGAGTTAAACAAGGCTGCCCCCTCTCCCCTACCCTATTTGGCATTTACATCGACAAGCTCGAAGGCTATTTAGAGGAAGCAGGATGTGATGGCACGTTCTTAGCTAGGATAGTCGTCATCCTTCTTCGCTATGCTGACGATTTTGTTCTTTTTGCAAGGTGCCCATCTGATCTTGATAAAAAACTCATGCTTCTTAAGGATTTCTGCTCTACCATGGGTATGACTGTTAACACTGACAAAACAAAAGTTATGATTATCAAATCCAAAATGGACACTTACACTAATTTTATGTATGACAATAATAACTTGGAGGAAGTGTATTTTTTTTTTTTTTTTTTTTGAGTAAAACTAATTCTATTAATAAAGAGGAAAAATATTTACAATGTGACCGAAGTCGTTACACTGCTGTGATAGGCAGAGTTTTCAGGACAAAACAGGTTAACAAAACCAGAGCATAACCCATGCAGGGGATCTTCATAGTGGACAAAAACTTCACAAAAAACATAAGAAATCCACAGTAGCGTTAACATGGTAAACTTGCCCAATGATAGCCATGGCTTAACCCACAAAACTGTCGCCAGCAAGAGCATACTAATCATCCTGTGGTTCTTCCACCACCCGACACCATCCGAATTCTGGCTCACCCATAGTTGGAGCAGCTACCTGATCAGAGGGGCCAGGATCGACAGGCAGCATCTCTGCATCCTGAGTGCTGCAACCCAGATCGTTCTGAACATGCTGCGGCGCCATACCGATACCAAGCTGAATCGAAGGCGTAGGACCAGAGACTGCCCCAGAGCCCCCCAGATGAGAGTCTGAGTCCTCCATCTGAGTGGTCTCATAGAAAACCACAGTTATGTGAGCTGTTATCCGAGGCCGATGCAGGGAACTATTGAAGGAGAAGATTGCAGAGCTGGTCGAGGATGGAGGCCCACGGTAGCGACTGGAAGCACAACGCCGCCCTCTCCCGCTTCGAGTGCCTGGGTAACGACCAGTGAACAATTCACTGGAGGGGGCGGGCAAATCCGAAGACGAGCCTGTTGGAGCGCGCCGGGGTTGGCCTCTACGGCATCCCATACGTTGACAAAGTCGAGCCATCTTTGAGGGATCAGTATAGCAGATGTAGACAGGCTGAGCAATTGACCTGGGACAAAGACAGTGGCGCGCGGAGCTACGAAGACATAGAGACCCGGGAGAGATCCTACGAAGTCCTATCGCCAGCGGGAGCCAGTTGAGCATAGGGCGAAAAATTCCAGAGTGAGAATGAGCAATCGATGAATTGTTAGGACCAATCTTCCACCCCCCTGTAACAGAGACCAGGCTTAAGACCAGACACTTGAATGAAGGGACATAGGTTGAGAGGAAACTACACAGAGACCACCCGCGAAAACCAAAGGTAAGAACAGAGACCCGGAGATGATAAACATACACGAAAACCGCCCGACTATGATCCAGGACCCCCCAGAGGAGAGGGAGGAACAACAAGAGCTGCCTCTGGGGCCAAGAAACTTCAGAAAGAGCCGAAAATTGAGCCGAAGCGAGGGGATGAGCCCAAAGAGACAACTCGCAAGACATCACCGCAAACTCAGAGCCGCGCCTCGCCTTATACTTGCCCGATCTATCTCGAAAAGCCGCTTCCATGACTACTGCATTGATGATCGCCGTCATCTCTTGCAGGTTGTAGCGTGCAGGGGGAGGAGCCATTGCAGAGGACAGGGTGAATGAGCCAGGGCCACCTGAAGGGGGGTTGCTATAATCTTCCTTGCGCGCATGCCAATCTCTTACCCGATTGCCAATATTTAACGCGGTGTACTGGGTGGGAAGTTGTCGAGCTGCCTCGCTCCACTCCAGTCTTTTCATATTGATTTCTGCCTCAGTCACCTGCATCCGGGGTAGCTGCATCCTTTTGGACCAAAATAGTGCATTCCTGGGCTTGATCATGATTCTGAATGATGTCTATAGTTCCTGTGAGTATAGTGCTCTCCGAATCCACTCCCAAATTGGCAAGAAGATCCGCAACCTTGTTGCCATTCCTCTTGACATGATTGAAGATAATGGCTAGATTAATATGGAGAAGTTGTTTTATGGCCTCCAGTCTGGCCTCAAGCCTCTAGCTATCGGCTATTTTCCTGGCATGGGTACCGTTTTGAAGATGTTTGACCATGTTGATAAGGATTTGGGAGTCGCCTTCAATTTCCAGGGGCTGAAAATTGAGATCTCTGGAGATGAGAAGCCCTTGCCAGAGTCCCTCTAGTTCTGCCGAGTTGTTAGTATCCCAGCCTATATTTCCAAAGTAAATATGGAGAGGTGAGCCTTCATGGTTTTTGAAAATGCCTCCAAATCCTTCATTTCTGGGATTACCCTTAGAAGCACCATCAAAATTGAGCTTGATTGTGTTCTTTGGGGGAGGAGTCTAGGTGTCCTTTTTATTGTCATTGCGCATGGACTGGGCTTGAATTTGAGTTCCCTCCGGGAGTTGCAGATTCCAGTTAGCCCAAATGGCCTTATCGTTTGCGGTGGAGGGAAAGTCGTCCCGAGTCCAGCTGCGAAGCGCCAGGGTCTCTTTGAGGTTATGGCATAGGTTGCCCCATATGATCTCCCACGGAGTGCTTTAATCCCTAAATATGTGCTTATTCCTCTGTTTCCATATAGTCCGGAGGAGGAGACCAAGAATTATTCTCCATAAGTGGTTGAGAATTTCACTTTTGTAAGGGTTATGTTGCCACTGGCGCAAGGAGTCGAGGATGTCTTCCGACCTTCTGCATTTTCTTTGACACCGAAAGCTAGCCTTTTCCCACAATTGATTGGCTAGCGAGCAAGAATGAAGGAGATGTTGGATGGTTTCCTCCTGGGATTTACAATTGACGCACATAGAGGGTCCATGAAAGTTCCTACATTTGAGATTGTCCCAATTGAGGATTTTCCGGTGCCGACCAACCAAAGGAAAAGGGAGACTTTGGGCCAAATGCCTGAAGACCATATTCTGTTCCAGATGGGATCCCGGGGCTCCGGATCCGTGCAGATGATTTTATAAGCCTCTTTTGTGGTAAAGGATCTCCTGGGTAAGTAGCCCCATCGAAGAATGTCCTTGTCCTCTGAGTATCTAATTCTCCGTTTTTGGAGCTCCCTCTCTAGATGCTGCTGAGTGTGGTGAGCCGCGTTCTCAATTATTCTATTACTATGCTTCCATTGTCTATACCCTTGTTCTGCCTCCTGAATCCAATTCTGTCATACCTCCTCTTGTAGCTGCCCTTCCCTATAGTGGTTTGGAGGTTGTTCAAGAGTGCTGAAGAGCTTCGGTAGCTGATTCCATGCATCCATCCAGAACCGCGCTGATCGATCATTTCTCACTTCCCAGAAACTGTGTTGCTGGATCATTAGGTAGTGTTGTTTAGCAGCGTTCCATATAAGAGAGCCTTTTGCAGTGGGTGTGTATCTGATCAGGTCTTCCTGCGGTCTATTGTTGGCGTATTTAGTAGTCCAAATGGATGCCCAAGGCTTGTTGGGAGCCGTAAGCCACTGCCACCAAATTTTCGCGCACATGATTGTGTTGCTGTGACTGGAGTCCCTTAAACCTATGCCTCCTTTTTCTTTAGGCTTGCAAACTGTGGTCCATCTTACCAAAGCCCATTTGCGATTAGTTCCTGTTGCACCCCAAAGGAAGTTGCGCTGAAGGGCCTTTATTTTTTTGATAACCCATTTAGGCGCAGCCAGGATTGAGAAAAGGTAGAGCGGCATGGCCTGAAGGACAACTTTGATAAGCACCAAACGACTAGCAATATTCAGGGTTCTATGAGTCCAGAGATTTAGGCGAGACTCAAGCTTCTCAAGGAGCATTCGCTAAGAAGCATGCTTAAGGGTCGAATCAATGAGGGGGGCTCCAAGGTATTTAGATGGAAGAGAGTCTATGGAGAAGCCCAGGATTTGAGCGATGGCAAATTGGGTGACAGGGGGAGTGTGGAAAAAGAAGATCTGCGATTTTGCCTTATTGATGCTGGTGCCTGATGCCTCAGAGAAGTCATTCAGGAGGGATTTGAAAAGAGAGGCTTCCTGAACTGAAGGGTACCCATAGAGCATATTGTCATCCACGAATTGTTGGTGAGAGATAGCTGGCAAATCATGAATGGATAAACCTTTGAGTTGCTGGGAGAGGAGGGCTTGCCTGATGTGGCAACCCAGGCCTTCTGCCATTAGCACAAAAAGGAAAGGGGATAGAGGATCTCCATGCTTAATTCCTCTAGAAGGGCTGAAAGGACGGTAAGGTATGCCATTTATGAGGATGGAGAAAAAAGTTGAAGAGATAAGGCTCATAACCCATCGCACCCACATAGGTGAGAAACCAAAAGCTGTTAACATTTTTTGTATATAAGTCCAGTTGAGCTTATCAAAAGCTTTTGAAAGGTCGAGCTTGAGAATCATACCTGCTTGTTTGGACTGCTTGAGGGAGTGTATGATTTCATGCGTGAGGATGATGCCATCCAGAATCTGTCTTCCTTCCACGTAGCCCGATTGTTCCGGTGAGATGAGCATGGGCAATAGCGGCTTTAACCTGTTGACGATGACCTTGGAGATCACTTTGTATATTACATTACAAAGTGCAATTGGACGAAACTTGTCTAGGGTTCTAGTGGCCTCTTCTTTAGGGACCAACGCAATGAAGGTAGCATTGAGAGAGGGCAAAAGCCAGTGAAGAGTGCGCGATTCTTCCACCACTAGCCATACATCTTCTTTTATCAACTCCCAGAAAGTATGGAAGAATGTAGTGGTGAAGCCATCCGGGCCAGGGGCTTTGCCTTCCTTGAGTTGGTTCATAGCTACATCCACCTCCTGTTATGTAGTTGGGCGAAGAAGGAGTTCGTTGTGCTCTGATGTAATGATTTTAGGCACATTTTTGATGATTTTTTCTATAGCCGCCCGCTTATCTGGATGGGGCTCTTGATGGACCTGGTGGAAGTGTTGTAGGAACTCCTGCTCAATCTCTTCATGGTTTTCTATTCTCTTCCCTTTCGGGTTTTGTATGAAAGAAATGGTATTGTGCATTCTTCGCTGAATTGTGGTTCGATGGAAGAATTTGGTGTTCCTCTCGCCTTCTTTCAGCCACCTAATTCGGGACTTTTGCTTCCATACTATTTCCTCCTGCTTCCTTCTCTCCTCCAATTGCTTGTGAATGCATTGTCCCTGAGCAAGGGTCTCTTCATTGTGTCCCTCTGTTATAATTTGTTCCTGTAGCTCTTTATTTTCCTTGTTTAAATCCTGCTGCGCTTGAAAGATGTGGTCGAATGTCTCTTTGTTCCAGCACTTGATTTGGGCTTTGAGGAATTTGAGCTTTTGCTAAAACTGAAACATTTTTGTACCATTTGGTTGAGGGAATGAGGTCCAAGTAGATCTAATGAAGTCTTTGAAAGCGGGGTGGGAGAGCCAAAATGCTTCGAAGCGAAATGGTCGCTTTGTGACATTACCCGGTCTTTGCCACTGGAGGGAGATAAGCCAATGGTCCGAGCCTGAGTAAGGGAGAATTGATGCAGAGAGGTCTCCTCCAAGGTGCACTGCGTTGTCCGAAATGAGGAATCTATCAAGTTTGGAAGTGATTTGTTGCCTCCCTGTTCTTCGATTACTCCATGTATGCGTGCCGTTGCAAAATTGCATGTCAACTAGAGAATTATTTTGGATGAAATCTTTGAAGTGGGCGTCTTCCAGTTCCAGCCTAGCTCGCCCTCCTTGCTTTTCTTCTATCCTAGTAATCATATTATAATCGCCCCCCATGATCCAAAGAGGGTGTACTCTGTTGAGATTGAGCGCTTCTATTGTGTTTAGAACTGCGATTTTGTTGTTAGCTTCCTGAGGGAAATAAATGTTGGTTAGATGACCATGAATGTTGGTGCCTATAATGTGAAAGGTGGCTTGAATAATGTGATGCGAAGCATGGATGTCTGTCAGTCCTATCGCTTGAGTGTTCCATGTGATAGCCAGACCGCCCGAGGCCCCTGAGGCATCAACTGCAAGCGAGTGACAATCTGGCCATGCCTTGGAAAGAATGTTCCCAAGAGTGGTACTTTTACACTTCGTTTCTTGGAGAAAGACAATCTGCGGCTGCTCCTGCTTTATCATGTTTTTTATTAATCTGAGTTTCCCCGGGCTATTGAGCCCTCTTATATTCCATGAAATAAGTTTCATGATTCACTACTGGGGGAGGGCTTGTAGTACTTAGTTAACTTAGCATACCTGCCTGAATCCACCAGGATTTTCCCTAAAGCAATAGTTCGCTGGAGATCTGTTCTTCTCCCTCGCTTTTTGGAATCCTTAGGGGAAAAGCCCCCATCCCAAAGACTGCCCGGTTGGATGCCAAGTTGCTGTTGCTGGTAGGCCCTAGATAGGATGACTTGAAATTTGCTGATCTGGTGCTCTGGTATCTTATCATAGTCCTTTTTTTTGCAGACCTGCTCGAGCTCCAGAATGTCAAGACCATTTAGGTCAATGCTCTCAGGTTCTTCGTCCATTTGTTGTACCTGGTTTTCTTCATCTGCAGTGATTGCTAAGCTTAAGGACTGACTGGGATCACCGTCAACATCCATTTCTTTTGCTTTTCCATCCAAGATCTTGCTGGCTTCCTTTGGGGTAGAAGTAGCAGTGATAGGGGGTCGGGTTATGGAAGGGGAACCGATGGGAAGAGGGATGGCGGAGTAGGAAGATGGCTTAGGGCTGGGCGTCGAATGCAGAGTATGGTCATCTGAGGTTTTAGCAAGGACTTCAAAACTATTGCTTGTTGAGGGAAAGGAGGTAGTGCCCTGTTGGGGTTTCTTCCCTGTGGAGGTTTTCTTGTGCATTCTTTTACGATTAGCTACTTTAATGAAGCCGTCTTGATCCGACTTGTCTGAGGGAGCAGAATTTTGGGCTTTGGCATTTAGAGGATAGTCTCTAAAGAGGTGCCCCAGAGCATGACACCTTCGACAACGAAAGGGAACATGTTCATAATCCAAAGGTTGAACCCATTCATAGTCATCATGGAAAAGACTTACTGAATCCAGGAGGGGTTTGTCCAGCTGCATGAAGACATAGATACGGGCATAGGAGGTGTATCTGTGCAACTTCGTCTCTTCCGCCGATTTTATGAACTCCCCCAACCAATTTCCTATGTCTTTGAGATCATCTTCATCCTAGTATTCTGCTGGAAGCGAGTACATCCTGATCCAAACTGGTGCCCAGCTGAGGTCCTCCTTGTCTGGGTTAAATCTTTCCACCCACTCTCGTAAGTACAGGCCCGCCAAGTTGAAGAAGTAAGGTCCTTCATCCATGATTCGATTCCTATCTTCTATGCAAATAAAGATCGCAGTAAAGAACCCCTTCGGTCCTAGTTGTAGGGTGACATGGCCTTTAGGCTTCCATTTGGCAGAGATCCAACCTTGTAGTTCCCTTTTCGTTGGCCAGAAGCCAACAAATTTTCCAATAAGCGCGTGGTCCTTCATAGACTAGATTTGCCCATTGATCCTGTGGCTTGGAAGTTCTATCTTGGGCCTTTCAACCGCCACTGGCTTGCATGTCTTCGATGTGACCCTAGGTCATTCCTCTGACTCTGGTTTCCCATCTGGTATCTCTTTGCTTTCTTCTGTCTGGGGTGTGGTCTCATTTGTCTTGTTTTGCAGTGGAGAATCCATGTTGACCTCATTCTCTTGTACTGGATCAGAGGACTGAGTGCTTGGTTGCGTTGGTGGCTTCCGAATGGACGAAGGGGAGGGCTTTGATGCCCCCCCCGGGCGAACTCCATTACCGCGCTGGTAAGCCAAGGGAGGGTTGTATCTTTTTGGCTGGAAATCGATCTGAAGGGGGTAGAGAGTGTGTAGGTCGCGCAGACTGCGCCGTCGTAGGGTTTACCAAAACCCTAGATCCAGAGCTCGTTCCCTTCAGCTAGATCGGAGGAAGTGTATTCTTACAAGTACCTAGGAATTGATATTCATCACAAGCTCAACTGGAACCATAGCAATGAGAAAAGGATTAATGGGGGGTTGTTGTGGCCACCAACAACCCCCCTCCTTATTAAGTATTAGCAATAACACTAGATAAGTGGGGACCCTTAGTAAAAAAATTCAAAAAATTCAATTAAAACTCATGTATTATACTCCCTAAGAAAATATCGCATCGCGCGAAGAAGATAGGACATTTCCTTGTGAGTAGAATGATAAACTACGAGAATGCGACGCAAAATCCATCGCATCGCATGCATTAAGAAACGCTCACAAACAAAAACTTTAAAAAATCACCGATGGCCGATATGCGACATCGCATATCGCAACATCGCAAAAACAACACATAACTATTTAACGAATTGTAACAATCTGCGATCCTGCGATAATGCGATACTGCGACCGGCGATCTTGCGATCATGCGAAGCAGCAATCTGTAATCCTGCGATCGGCGTGATTGGTCAACCTTGCAATAACACATCTTGATGAAAATGTGATAATGCGATAACGCGATGATGCGATGCGATGCGAATCGCAGAGATCGACCATCGCAGATTTTCCCCGGCTCAACATTCAAGAAAAATTGAATACACGCGTTAATGAAAATTAATGAATGTACGCCAAGTGTTAATGAAAGACAAGTTTTGTGTTTTTCGAAGAGTTAGTTCACAATAGATGGCATGATTTTTTTTGTACATCCGTAGAGCTCATAGCTTTCTTGTCAATTTTTATTATCATTACTCTCTCCTTATATGTGAACTGCAGGAATGAAAAATAGAAACAATATGAAGCAATGTGCAGGGAGCGATTAAGGAAAAAGGATAAAGCTCCAATGCTCAGAAGTAGAGAAGAAATGCCCTCATGAACGAATATCGCATGCAACAGAGTCGCGAATTCCAGAGCGTTGCTGAGCTATCCATTACAGATCTATCAGTCAGAGCCATGGTTCAATGAATAGTTGAACAATGCTGATATCAACAGGTGATTTAATGCTCAAGGTTAGAAGCTCACAAAAGCAGTATGTTTGCAAAATTTTAAAGCTTATACCCGGTGAAGGAAAGGCGCTAAAGGCAAAAAACGCACCAGAAAGGCCCAGATCAAAGAACGGAGGCAGTTTTCGATGCACGATTAGCGCCTAGCGCTAGTCGTGCATCACTGAGAAAATTGCTCAAAAAACAAAGTCCCTAACTTCTTAGTCACTCGTAAGCCCGGAAATGCAAGAAAGCAAAGGCAAAGGCAATTTGAGGGTTAACCAAGTGGAATTTGGGTTATTATTGAGCATACACAGTAAATCCACATAGCCAGAGATGATTCTCAAGTATATTTTCTATTTTGCTGGAAAAAATGGTGCCAGCGCTTGCCATTTCTGTTTGCTTAGTTCAACCAAAAATGGAAGACAGTCAGCCGACTCTACCCAGGCAAATATTGAATGCTCGCAACATTAAGGAGAAAATGCAGAAATAGTTAGATATTAGATTTAATTTTTAGAAATAATTTTGCTTAGAAAAAGGGTGGTCATTTAAACCGTATCCTGAATATGTGTAATTAAGTTATTTAGTTAGTAGTATTTAAACCCTTCTCATGCATTTAGAGAATGGTCCAGAAATTTATCAAAAACTTGTCCTCAGAACATGCACTTTTGCACCCTACGAGGAGGTTTTGGTGAATGAATGGATCAAGATTTGTTGATGTTTTCATTTGATATCTGCTACTGATGTTGCACTTCTGTACTCTTAGTAGATGTTAGAGCAAGGAGAAACAAATCATTATTGCTTGAAGCTTATGAGTAGGACCAGTCATAAATGGTACTTTTATCTCTTGACCATTTCTGCTTATATGCTAAAGTGATATACAATTTTTAGTTGTTTATATGTTATTGCATGAATGCTTGAGTTATCATTTGGCACTTTTGTATGGTGGTAGATATTTATTTATGTTTAATGTATGAATAGCTTATTATGCGATATGTTGTTCATAACTGTTTTTCCTAACTTTTTATGCGAAATAGTTCATCTTAATTGATTTCCTTTCTTATAATCGCTGAATGATCTTTATTACCAGTTGTTATATGAAATCTCTTTAGACCGCATAATAGAAGAGTTACATCCCGGGTTAGCATAGATTAGATGTGCTGTTTTATTAGATTACCATAGTATAGAATTCGATTAAAGTTTGAATTAGAATAGCTTAGATAGTCACTGTTAGATCAGCAACATCCAATTCTACACACAGACACCCATAGATTGGGAAACTGGTCCCATTATCCCCTGTCGGACCTGCTATACCAAATGGATAAGGAGCTGCCAACCAAGGTCTGGACCAGGCGGGTATCCCCCTTGTTGTCGACCCGATTTTTGGGGCTTCACCAGGGGTGGAAAGCTTATTTTGGTCTTGAAAATAATTGTAAAACTGCGAACCTTGTAATGTGGGATAAAAAGAAGCTCCTCTTCAAAACTTTAGTAACCCTGTTATCTTATATGGCTGTGAGTTTTGGGGTTGTAGCATCTCTAGATAATCATGGAGAAAGATTGAGCAAATCCAAAAGTGTTTTATTACGTATAACTTGAAAATTAAAAGCAATACGCCCTATCCTATTCTCCTTATAGAAGCAGGTTTTTCCCCTATTGAGAGCCTAGCTATGAATAGGTTTCTGATGTACAAGCACAAACTCAATAACATAGGCGGTCATAGACTTCCTAAGCTAGCATTGAATTCCAGCCAAAACCACCTAAGGCTCAAACAGGGGTGGCATAAAGACACAAGGGCCTGGTTAAACTATTGGGAGATCAACGAGAATGATGCATTGCAAAACATCAATAACATTAAAGATATTGTTACTTCTAAGTGCAAAGAAAAAATGTGGTGTGAGAAAGATTTAGTAGCTAAAAGAAAATTAAGTTATTGTAAGGAGGTCATCAACCCCACCCTAGAAGATCAAAAGTATCTCTCTATTTTAACTAGCTTAAAGAGGAAAATTAATATAGCAAAGATTAGAATGAATTCTCATGAGCTCCATAGTGAAATAGGTCGTTGGGCAGTTCCTAAAACACCATGGATGGAAAGGATCTGCCATCTATGTGAGAATGGGAACATCGAGGATGAAAACCACTTCCTCTTAGAGTGTCCCGCATACAACCAATTTAGATCTTAGTTTCACAATCTTTGTTACAATACTGACCTTCCTAGCCTTTTACAATGTCAAATTATAGTGAGCTCGGGAGGCTTCTCTCCAAGCTTTTTGAGCATAGGAACAAAATCTTAAATGAAAATAAATAATTTGTTTCTTTAGGTTCGATAGACCAATATTTGGTCTCAGCGGACGTTAACCATCATCATCATCAATAATTTTGAAGTTGAAGTTTTTATTTTGAATTTTATTTAAAAGAAAATTATATATCTTATATTTCATATTGAATGCTTATGTGATTCATGATATAATGATTAAGATTTTTGAGAAAATCACATGAAGGATTATTGGTTGACGCGTTTCAAACTTTAATCTAAGTTTATCATCAGAACAGGCCTGAGGAGCAAGATCAACAGATTCCTAAAATACATCTCACAAATACAACGGTTAGTATCCAAGATTCAAAAGAATAATTAATGACAAGGAGTGTTAAGGGATAAAAATTGATTTAGTCAATAGTTAAATTTGACTTTTGAAAATTAATTAATTAAATATTATTATTATTATTATTAATATTAATATTATTATTATTAATATCACTGTTTGTTTAAATACGAAATTTTTTCTATAAATAGATTATATTAGTTTTAAATTGAATTTAAAATTAATTTTAAGATATTATTACAAATTAAAAAAATAAATAATAATAATAATAATAATAATAATAATAATAATATATATATATATATATATATATATATATATATATATATATATATATATATATATATATATATATATATATATGTGTGTGTGTGTGTGTGTGTGTGTGTGTGTGTAGCTCCTAAGAAATTTTGGAGGTAGATTCTAACTAGGAAGACTAAAGATAATAATAAAATTGCTCTTCACGATTGGAATTCCTACCTTAAAAAGCTTTATGAATCTCCAAATGTCATGGATAACTTGGAAACCCTGATCACAACAAAAGAAGTTTTCTCTTTAGAAGACATTAAGTTTGGGGTTAATCGCCTGGCTAATGGGAAAGCTAAGGACATTGAAGGTTACAAGGTGGAAATATTAAAAATTGGAGGCCCTGTCCTCATCCCCCACATCCACAAGCTTTTCAATCAAGTAGTGAAGCAAGGGTTCCCTAAACCGTGGACTGAGAGCTTCATTATCCCTACTTTTAAAAGTGGGGATACAAATAACCCCTCTAATTATCGGACAATTATGATCAGCCCTCTCTTAGCCAAGTTATATGGTAGTATTTTGGAAAAGAAGTTAAGCATATGGCTTGAAAGTGAAGGTAAGCGGGCTAAAGGCCAAGCAGGTTTCAGAAGGCATCACTCAACAACACACCACCTCGTTACGCTTAGGACCATTGTGGAGGAATGTCGTAATGATAAATCCAATTTATTTTGTTGCTTTGTGGACTTTAGAAAGGCTTTTGATACGGTTCCTAGATACAACCTTTGGAATAGATTAGAAGAGCTAAAGGTTCCTCTTGAGTTGAGAGCTTCTGCTATAAGGTTATACGAGAAGGTAATT
The DNA here is from genome assembly GCA_031772625.1 of Pinus tabuliformis. Classification (NCBI taxonomy): domain Eukaryota; kingdom Viridiplantae; phylum Streptophyta; class Pinopsida; order Pinales; family Pinaceae; genus Pinus; species Pinus tabuliformis. The sequence continues at coordinate 666,011,421 of CM062820.1, read as the reverse complement.
GCCAAGCTAAAGAGCAATGAGGGGTGGTCGAAAGATATTAAGTGTAACATCGGAGTTAAACAAGGCTGCCCCCTCTCCCCTACCCTATTTGGCATTTACATCGACAAGCTCGAAGGCTATTTAGAGGAAGCAGGATGTGATGGCACGTTCTTAGCTGGGATAGTCGTCATCCTTCTTCGCTATGTTGACGATATTGTTCTTTTTGCAAGGTGCCCATCTGATCTTGATAAGAAACTCATGCTTTTTAAGGATTTCTGCTCTACCATGGGTATGACTGTTAACACTGACAAAACAAAAGTTATGATTATCAAATCCAAAATGGACACTTATGCTAATTTTATGTATGACAATAATAACTTGGAGGAAGTGTATTTTTTTTTTTTTTTTTTTTGAGTAAAACTAATTCTATTAATAAAGAGGAAAAATATTTACAATGTGACCGAAGTCGTTACACTGCTGTGATAGGCAGAGTTTTCAGGACAAAACAGGTTAACAAAACCAGAGCATAACCCATGCAGGGGATCTTCATAGTGGACAAAAACTTCACAAAAAACATAAGAAATCCATAGTAGCGTTAACATGGTAAACTTGCCCAATGATAGTCATGGCTTAACCCACAAAACTGTCGCCAGCAAGAGCATACTAATCATCCTGTGGTTCTTCCACCACCCGACACCATCCGAATTCCGGTTCACCCATAGTTGGAGCCGCTACCTGATCAGAGGGGCCAGGATCGACAGGCAGCATCTCCGCATCCTTAGTGCTACAACCTAGATCGTTCTGAACATGCTGCGGCACCATACCGATACCAAGCTGAATCGAAGGCATAGGAACAGAGACTGCCCTAGAGCCCCCCAGATGAGAGTCTGAGTCCTCCATCTGAGTGGTCTCATAGAAAACCATAGTTATGTGAGCTGTTATCCGAGGCCGATGCAGGGAACTATTGAAGGAGAAGATTTCAGAGATGGTCGAGGATGGAGGCCCATGGTAGCAACTGGAAGCACAACGCCGCCCTCTCCCGCTTCAAGTGCCTGGGTAATGACCAGTGAACAATTCACTGGAGGGGGCGGGCAAATCCAAAGACGAGCCTGTTGGAGCGCACCGGGGTTGGCCTCTACGACATCCCATACGTTGAGGAAGTCGAGCCATCTTTGAGGGATCAGTATAGCAGACGTAGACAGGCTGAGCAATTGACCTGGGACAAAGACAGTGGCGCGCGGAGCTACGAAGACACAGAGACCTGAGAGAGATCCTACGAAGTCCTGTTGCCAGCGGGAGCCAGTTGAGCATAGGGCGAAAAATTCCAGAGTGAGAATGAGCAATCAATGAATTGTTAGGACCAATCTTCCACCCCCTTGTAACAGAGACCGGGCTTAAGACTAGACACTTGAACGAAGGGACATAGGCTGAGAGGAAACTACACAGAGACCACCCGCGAAAACCAAAGGTAAGAACATAGACTCAGAGATGATAAACATACACGAAAACCGCCCGACTATGATCCAGGACCCCCCAGAGGAGAGGGAGGAACAGCAAGAGCTGCCTCTGGGGCCAAGAAACTTCAGAAAGAGCCGAAAATTGAGCTGAAGCGAGGGGATGAGCCCAAAGAGACAACTCGCAAGACATCACCGCAAACGCAGAGCCACGCCTTGCCTTATACTTGCCCGATCTATCTCGAAAAGCCGCTTCCATGACTACTGCATTGATGATCGCCGTCATCTCTTGTAGGTTGTAGCGTGCGGGGGGAGAAGCCATTGCAGAGGACAGGGTGAATGATCCAGGGCCACCTGAAGAGGGGCTGCTATAATCTGCCTTGCGTGCATGCCAATCTCTTACCCGATTGCCAATATTTAATGCGGTGTACTGGGTGGGTAGGTGTCGAGCTGCCTCGCTCCACTCCAGTCTTTTCATATTGATTGTCGCCTCAGTCACCCGCATCTGGGGTAGCTGCATCCTTTTGGACCAAAATAGTGCATTCCTGGGCTTGATCATGATTCTGAATGATGTCTATAGTTCCTGTGAGTATAGTGCTCTCCGAATCCACTCCCAAATTGGCAAGAAGATCCGCAACCTTGTTGCCATTCCTCTTGACATGATTGAAGATAATGGCTGGATTATTATGGAGAAGTTGTTCTATGGTCTCTAGTCTGGCCTCAAGCCTCCAGCTATCGGCTATTTTCCTCGCATGGGTACCATTTTTAAGATGTTTTACGATGTTGATAAGGATTTGGGAATCGCCTTCAATTTCCAAGGGCTGAAAATTGAGATCTCTGGAGATGAGAAGCCCTTGCCAGAGTCCCTCCAGTTCTGCCGAGTTGTTAGTATCCTAGCCTATATTCCCAAAGTAAATATGGAGAGGTGAGCCTTCATGGTTTCTGAAAATGCCTCCAAATCCTGCATTTTCGGGATTACCCTTAGAAGCGCCATCAAAATTGAGCTTGATTGTGTTCTTTGGTGGAGGAGTCCAGGTGTCCTTTTTATTGTCGTTGCGCACGGACTGGGCTTGAATTTGAGTTCCCTCCGGGAGTTGCAGATTCCAGTTAGCCCAAATGGCCTTCTCGTTTGCGGTGGAGGGAAAGTCGTCCTGAGTCCAGCTGCGAAGCGCCAGGGTCTCTTTGAGGTTATGGCATAGGTTGCCCCATATGATCTCCCGCGGAGTTCTTTGATCCCTAAATATGCACTTATTCCTCTCTTTCCATATAGTCCAGAGGAGGAGACCAGGAATTATTCTCCATAAGTGGTTGAGAATTTCACTTTTGTAAGGGTTCTGTTGCCACTGGCGCAAGGAGTCGAGGATGTCTTCCGACCTTTTGCATTTTCTTTGACACCGAAAGCTAGTCTTTTCCCACAATTGATTGGCTAGCGAGCAAGAATCAAGGAGGTGTTGGATGGTTTCCTCCTGGTATTTTCAATTGACGCACATAGAGGGTCCATGAAAGTTCCTACATCTGAGATTGTCCCAAGTGAGGATTTTCCGGTGCCCGACCAGCCAAAGGAAAAGGGAGACTTTGGGCCAAATGCCTGAAGACCATATTCTGTTCCAGATGGGATCCAGGGGCTCCGGATCCGTGCAGATGATTTTATAAGCCTCTTTTGTGGTAAAGGATCCCCTGGGTGAGTAGCCCCATCGAAGAATGTCCTTGTCCTCTGAGTATCTGATTCTCCGTTTTTGGAGCTCCCTCTCTAGATGCTGCTGAGTGTGGTGAGCCGCGTTCTCAATTATTCTATTACTATGCTTCCATTATCTATACCCCTGTTCTGCCTCCTGAATCCAATTCTGTCATACCTACTCTTGTAGCTGCCCTTCCCTATAGTGGTTTGGAGGCTATTCAAGAGTGCTGTAGAGCTTCGATAGCTGATTCCATGCATCCATCCAGAACCGCGCTGATCGACCATTTCTCACTTCCCAGAAACTGTGTTGCTGGATCATTAGGTAGTGTTGTTTAGCAACGTTCCATATAAGAGAGCCTTTTGCAGTGGGTGTGTATCTGATCAGGTCTTCCTGCAGTCTATTGTTGGCATATTTAGTAGTCCAAATGGATGCCCAAGGCTTGTTGGGAGATGTAAGCCACTACCACCAAATTTTCGTGCATATGATTGTGTTGCTGTGACTGGGGTCCCTTAAACCTATGCCTCCTTTTTCTTTAGGCTTGCAAACTGTGGTCCATCTTACCAAAGCCCATTTGCGATTAGTTCCTGTTACACCCCAAAGGAAGTTACGCTGAAGGGCCTTTATTTTTTTGATAACACATTTAGGCGCAGCCAGGATTAAGAAAAGGTAGAGCGGCATGGCCTGAAGGACAACTTTGATAAGCACTAGACGACTAGCAATATTCAGGGTTCTATGAGTCCAGAGATTTAGGCGAGACTCAAGCTTCTCAAGGAGCATTCGCTAAGAAGCATGCTTAAGGGCCGAATTAATGAGGGGGGCTCCGAGGTATTTAGATGGAAGAGAGTCTATGGAGAAGCCCAGGATTCGAGCGATGACAAATTGGGTGACAGGGGGAGTGTGGAAAAAGAAGATCTGTGATTTTACCTTATTGATGCTGGTGCTTGATGCCTCAGAGAAGTCATTCAACAGGGATTTGAAAAGAGAGGCTTCCTGAACTGAAGGGTACCCAAAGATCATATTGTCATCCACGAATTGTTGGTGAGAGATAGCTGGCAAATTGTGAATGGATAAACCTTTGAGTTGCTGGGAGAGGAGGGCTTGCTTGATGTGGCGACCCAAGCCTTCTGCCATTAGCACAAAAAGGAAAGGGGATAGAGGATCTCCATGCCTGATTCCTCTAGAAGGGCTGAAAGGACGGGAAGGTATGCCATTTATGAGGATGGAGAAAAAATTTGAAGAGATAAGGCTCATAACCCATCGCACCCACATAGGCGAGAAACCAAAAGCTGTTAACATTTTTTGTATATAAGTCCAGTTGAGCTTATCAAAAGATTTTGAAAGGTCGAGCTTGAGAATCATACCTGCTTGTTTGGACTGCTTGAGGGAGTGTATGATTTCATGCGTGAGGATGATGCCATCCAGAATCTGTCTTCCTTCCACGTAGCCCGATTGTTCCGGTGAGATGAGCATGGGCAATAGCGGCTTTAACCTGTTGGCGATGACCTTGGAGATCACTTTGTATATTACATTACAGAGTGCAATTGGATGAAACTTGTCTGGGGTTCTAGTGGCCTCTTCTTTAGGGACCAACGCAATGAAGGTAGCATTGAGAGAGGGCAAAAGCCAGTGAAGAGTGCGCGATTCCTCCACCACTAGCCATACCTCTTCTTTTATCAACTCCCAGAAAGTATGGAAGAATGTAGTGGTGAAGCCATCCGGGCCAGGGGCTTTGCCTTCCTTGAGCTGGTTCATAGCTACATCCACCTCCTGTTGCGTAGTTGGGCGAAGAAGGAGTTCGTTGTGCTCTGCTGTAATGATTTTAGGCACATTTTTGATGATTTTTTCTATAGCCGCCCGCCTATCCGCATGGGGCTCTTGATGGACCTGCTGGAAGTGTCGTAGGAACTCCTGCTCAATCTCTGCATGGTTTTCTATTCTCTTCCCTTCCGGGTTTTGTATGAAAGAAATGGTATTGTGCATTCTTCGCTGAATTGTGGTTCGATGGAAGAATTTGGTGTTCCTCTCGCCTTCTTTCAGCCACCTAATCCGGGACTTTTGCTTCCATAGTATTTCCTCCTGCTTCCTTCTCTCCTCCAATTGCTTGTGAATGCGTTGTTCCTGAGCAAGGGTCTCTTCATTGTGTCCCTCTGTTATAATTTGTTCCTGTAGCTCTTTAATTTCCTTGTTTAAATCCTACTGCGCTTGAAAGATGTTGCCGAATGTCTCTTTGTTCCAACACTTGATTTGGGCTTTGAGGAATTTGAGCTTTTGCTGAAACTGAAACATTTTTGTACCATCTGGTTGAGGGAAGGAGGTCCAAGTAGATCTGATGAAGTCTTTGAAAGCGGGGTGGGAGAGCCAAAATGCTTCGAAGCGAAATGGTCGCTTTGTGACATTACTCGGTCTTTGCCACTGGAGGGAGATAGGCCAATGATCCGAGCCTGAGTAAGGGAGAATTGACGCCGAGAGGTCTCCTCCAAGGTGCACCACGTTGTCCGAAATGAGGAATCTATCAAGTTTGGAAGCGATTTTTTGCCTCCCTGTTCTTCGATTACTCCATGTATGCGTGTCGTTGCAAAATTGCATGTCAACTAGAGAATTATTTTGGATGAAATCTTTGAAGTGGGCGTCTTCCAGCTCCAGCCTAGCTCGCCCTCCTTGCTTTTCTTCTATCTTGGTAATCATATTATAATCACCCCCCATGATCCAAAGAGGGTGTACTCTGTTGAGATTGAGCGCTTCTATTGTGTTTAGATCTGCGATTTTGTTGTTAGCTTCTTGAGGGAAATAAACGTTGGTTAGATGACCATGAATGTTGGTGCCTATAATGTGAAAGGTAGCTTGAATAATGTGATGCGAAGCATGGACGTCTGTCAGTCCTATCGCTTGAGTGTTCCATGCGATAGCCAGACCGCCCAAGGCCCATGAGGCATCAACTGCAAGCGAGTGACAATCTGGCCATGCCTTGGAAAGAATGTTCCCAAGAGTGGTACTTTTACACTTCGTTTCTTGGAGAAAGAAAATCTGTGGCTTCTCCTGCTTTATCATGTTTTTTATTAATCTGAGTTTCCCCGGGCTATTGAGCCCTCTTATATTCCATGAAATAAGTTTCATGATTCACTACTGGGGGAGGGCTTGTAGTACTTAGTTAACTTAGCATACCTGCCTGAATCCACCAGGATTTTCCCTAAAGCGATAGTTCGCTGGAGATTGGTTCTTCTCCCTCGCTTTTTGGAATCCTTAGGGGGAAAGCCCCCATCCCAAAGACTGCCCGGTTGGATGCCAAGTTGCTGTTGCTGGTAGGCCCTAGATATGATGACTTCCAATTTGCTGATCTGGTGCTCTGGTATCTTATCATAGTCCTTTTTTTTGCAGACCTGCTCGAGCTCCAGAATGTCAAGACCATTTAGGTCAATGCTCTCAGGTTCTTCCTCCATTTGTTGTACCTGGTTTTCTTCATCTGCAGTGATTGCTAAGCTTAAGGACTGACTGGGATCACCGTCAACATCCATTTCTTTTGCTTTTCCATCCGAGATCTTGCTGGCTTCCTTTGGGGTATAAGTAGCAGTGATAGGGGGTCGGGTTATGGAAGGGGAACCAACGAGAAGAGGGATGGAGGAGGAGGAAGATGGCTTAGGGCTGGGCGTCGAATGCAGAGTATGGTCATCTGAGGTTTTAGCAAGGACTTCAAAACTATTGCTTGTTGAGGGAAAGGAGGTAGCGCCCTGTTGGGGTTTCTTCCCTGTGGAGGTTTTCTTGTGCGTTCTTTTACGATTGGCTACTTTAATGAAGCCGTCTTGATCCGGCTTGTCTGAGGGAGCAGAATTTTGGGCTTTGGCATTTAGAGGACAGTCTCTAAAGAGGTGCCCCAGAGCATGACACCTTCGACAGCGAAAGGGAACATGTTCATAATCCAAAGGTTGAACCCATTCATAGTCATCATGGAAAAGACTTACCGAATCTGGGAGGGGTTTGTCCAGCCGCATGAAGACGCAGATACGGGCATAGGAGGTGTATCTGCGCAACTTCGTCTCTTCCGCCGATTTTATGAACTCCCCCAACCCATTTCCTATGTCTTTGAGCGAATCTTCATCCCAGTATTCTGCTGGAAGCGAGTACATCCTGATCCAGACTGGAGCCCAGCTGAGGTCCTCCTTGTCTGGGTTAAATCTTTCCACCCACTCTCGTAAGTACAGGCCCGCCGAGTTGAAGAAGTAAGGTCCTTCATCCATGATTCGATTCCTATCTTCTATGCAAATAAAGATCGCAGTAAAGAACCCCTTCGGTCCTAGCTGTAGGGTGACATGGCCTTTAGGCTTCCATTTGGCAGCGATCCAACCTTGTAGTGCCCTTTCCGTTGGCTAGAAGCCAACAAATTTTCCAATAAGTGCGTGGTCCTTCATAAACTGGATTTGCCCATTGATCCTGTGGCTTGGAAGTTCTATCTTGGGCCTTTCAACCGCCACTGGCTTGCATGTCTTTGATGTGACCCTAGGCTGTTCCTCTAACTCTGGTTTCCCATCTGGTATCTCTTTGCTTTCTTCTGTCTGAGGCGTGGTCGCATTTGTCTTGTTTTGCAGTGGAGAATCCATGATGACCTCATTCTCTTGTACTGGATCAGAGGACTGAGTGCTTGGTTGCGCTGGTGGCTTCCGAATGGACGAAGGGGAGGGCTTTGATGCCCCCCCCTAGGCGAACTCCATTACCGCGTTGGTAAGCCAAGGGAGGGTTGTATCTTTTTGGCCGGCAATCGATCTGAAGGGGGCAGAGAGTGTGCAGGTCGCGCAGACTGCGCCATCGTAGGGTTTACCAGAACCCTAGAGTGAGAGCTCGTTCCCTTCAGCTAGATCGAAGGAAGTGTATTCTTACAAGTACCTAGGAATTGATATTCATCACAAGCTCAACTGGAACCATAGCATTGAGAAAAGGATTAATCGGGGGTGTAAAGCTTATTTTGGTCTTGAAAATAATTGTAAAAATACGAACCTTGTAATGTGGGATAAAAAGAAGTTCCTCTTTGAAACTTTAGTAACTCCTGTTATCTTATATGGCTGTGAGGTTTGGGGTTGCAGCATCTCTAGAGAATCGTGGAGAAAGATTGAGCAAATCCAAAAGCGTTTTATAACGTATAACTTGAAAATTAAAAGCAATACACCCTATCCTATTCTCCTTATAGAAGTAGGTCTTTCCCCTATTGAGAGCCTAGCTATGAATAGGTTTCTGATGTACAAGCACAAACTCAATAACATAGGCGGTCATAGACTTCCTAAGCTAGCATTGAATTCCAGCCAAAACCACCTAAGGCTCAAATGGGGGTGGCATAAAGACAAAAGGGCCTGGTTAAACTATTGGGAGATCAACGAGAATGATGCATTGCAAAACATCAATAACATTAGAGATATTGTTACTTCTAAGTTCAAAGAAAAAATGTGGTGTGAGAAAGATTTAGCAGCTAAAAGAAAATTAAGTTATTATAAGGAGGTCATCAACCCCACCCTAGAAGATCAAAAGTATCTCTCTATTTTAACTAGCTCAAAGAGGAAAATTAATATAGCAAATATTAGAATGAATTCTCATGAGCTCCATAGTGAAATGGGTCGTTGGGCAGTTCCTAAAACACCATGGATGGAAAGGATCTGCCATCTATGTGAGAATGGGAAGATCGAGGATGAAGACCACTTCCTCTTAGAGTGTCTCGCATACAACCACTTTAGATCTCAGTTTCACAATCTTTGTTACAATACTGACCTTCCTAGCCTTTTACAATGTCAAAATTATAGTGAGCTCGGGAGGCTTCTCTCCAAGCTTTTTGAGCATAGGAACAAAATCTTAAATAAAAATAAATAATTTGTTTCTTTAGGTTCGATAGACCAATATTTGGTCTCAGCAGACGTTAACCATCATCATCATCAATAATTTTGAAGTTGAAGTTTTTATTTTGAATTTTGTTTAAAAGAAAATTATATATCTTATATTCCATATTGAATGCTTCTGTGATTCATGATATAATGATTAAGAGTTTTGGGAAAATCACATGAAGGATTATTGGTTGACGCGTTTCAAACTTTAATCTAAGTTTATCATCAGAACCGGCCTGAGGAGCAAGATCAACAGATTCCTAAAATACATCTCACAAATACAACGGTTAGTATCCAAGACTCAAAAGAATAATTAATGACAAGGAGTGTTAAGGGATAAAAATTGATTTAGTCAATAGTTCAATTTGACTTTTGGAAATTAATTAATTATTATTATTATTATTATTATTATTATTATTATTATTAATATCACTGTTTGTTTAAATGCGAAATTTTTTCTATAAATAGATTATATTAGTTTTAAATTGAATTTAAAATTAATTTTAAGATATTATTACAAATTAAAAAAATAAATAATAATAATAATAATAATCATATATATATATATGTATGTATGTATGATGATGACGATGATGGTGGTGGTGGTGGTTAACGTCCACTGAGACCAAATTGGTCTATCGGGCCTATAATTTTCTTAGTTTTTAATTGTCTGGCTCCTCGTCTTTCTTGGCAAGATTGGTGTTGTAGCTTTCTCTTTTTTCTCTACGATCTTCCAACTTCCTTTATCTTGCATCTCCTTCATCTCTTCCGATTCTTGGGACATTGGTGTCTTTGCTTCACGTTCTGTTGTGTCGTCTTTTTGAAGATAGTCGGAGAAGAAGTTTGGTCTAGAAGATCTGCTTTGCTGTTAAATGAAGAATTATTTTGTGCGGTATTCGAATCCTCATATTCAAATCCTCATAATTGTTGATACTTGAGGGGTTGTAGAGTTGGGCGAAGCTTTCCCCCTGCTTGTTTTGAGAGTTGTTTCTTTCTTGCCCGATTTCTTGTGATTCAGAGTTTTCTCGAGAGTATTCTTCTTTGATGACAGTGTAGTGTTCTTTTTGTGCTCCTTCCCACCATGTAGATCTGTGGTGATTTTTTCTAGCATTTTTCTGGGAGGCTTTTGGGCAATTTTTGGCTAGATGACCTGTCTCAAAGCAGGATCGACATCTGAAGAGGACACTTTCATAATCGAGTTTCTGGTTCCACACATAGTCTTTATATATATAAAGTTTATAAATAATAATGTGAATGAATTAATCAAAAACTTGTTATTATTTTATTAATGCTTATAGTATATTTATTAAATACTTATTAATAAAATAATAACAAGTTTTTGATTAATTCATATCACATTTAAGTAAATGATTATATATAATTAATTAATTAATTAATTTCGTAATGTCTTAAAATTAATTATAAATTCAATTTAAAACTAATATAGTTTATTTGTAAAAATTCTTTATATCACATTTAAACAAATAGTGATATTATTATAATATTAAATAATAATAATAATAATAATAATAATAATAATAATAAATTAATTAATTGATTTCCAAAAGTCAAATTTAACTATTGATTAAATCATTTTTTATCCGTTAACACTTTTTGTCATTAATTATTCTTTTGAACGTTGGATACTCACCGTTGAGATATATTTTAGGAATCTGTTGATCTTGCTTGTCGACCTAGTCCTGATGATGAACCTAGATTGAGGTTCCAAACGCGTCGACCAATAATCCTTCATGTAATACAAATATTTTATTATTTAATTTTATTATTATTAATAAATTTAGTTAAATTATAGTTTTGAGATTAATATATTGAATATAAAAACTAATTTTTATTATTAATATTTTTATTATAACAAAAAATTATATAAGATTAAAATTCTATTAATTTAAAATATAATATTTTAAATTATTTTATACATTTTTTTTATTATTTTGGAAAGCAAAAACTTTAAATTATGACTTCCATTTGTAATATTCATTAACAAAAATCAAAAATATAATTTTTTCGCTTAAGCATTTAAAATAAAAGTAATTTAAATTATGATTTTCTTTCATGATATTCATAATAATTATATGAAAGTTTAAATTTTGTTATTTTAAAAAAATGTTATTTTAAATTATAAGAGATTTAATTAAAGATTTAATGAACATTGAAAAAATAAAAGGAAAATATGAAGTTAAATATTGCTAAAAAAATATTTAAATAAATATATTAAAAAAAAAAATTAATGCTATAAAATTATTGTGAAAAACATTTTCATGGTATAGAATTTAGCTGTAATCCATCCAAGTAGCAATATGAATGTAAACTAACTTTATACTTAATTATATTTTATATTTCAAATAAAATTTAAAAATGAAATAAATGTATTTACTAATTTCATATCTTTTTGTTGTTGTAAATTTAGTCTAATTTCATATCCTTTTGTTGTTGTAAATTTAGTATTTTATTGATCAATTAGGAGATAACATGTACATCATATATGTTTCGACTATGGTTTGCCACTTGGGAAACTAGACTAATGTCAAAGGTATAGTTCTTTTTGTCCAAAATTTCATGTATAACTCAAAAAATTGTATCCATACCATGCCTCAGAATGTTTACCAATACTATCATGCAAATGCGTAAGCTTAAGTGCATCAAAATGGAATTTGTGCTACTAAAAATCCATGATAACTATGGATCTCCAGACCTAAGAGAATATGCTACAATAAACAAAAAGAGGTGCCATGAAACTGATTAGTTGGATGTTGAAATATCAATTGGTGTCTCATGTGTGCTAGGTGAAGCCGGGCCTTTTCCTTTAGAGAGGATGGCCTCAATTTGCGTTAACCATAGATCCATCTCCCTAAGTTTAAGGGATAACTCCATGTTCTTTGCTTAGATGGCTTTGAGCTAAAGAGAGAGATTCCTTTTAGTGTCTTATTTATCCTCGAAGACTTTGCTAATGAGTTTTTTGATGTGCCAATATAATTGTACATTACATAAGTATTGATTTTATCTTCCTCGAGTGTGGCTCAGATACGAAAGGCACTCAGTTAATAAGGAGAGGATTTCCTCATCACTATGCCCATTCCTTTCAGTCATTTCTTCAATAGTCACTTGATTCACAACTATATGGATGTGGTTAGGGGTGTGGTCATGGTACCTATGTACCATAATTTGGGCTAAAAAGTGGTCTTCCGAACTCCCCAATTCCTTGTTAGAGGAGTTTTGCTCGCTTCTCATGTGTTGGCGAGGCATGTTGTAGGAGATAGGATGAAAAAAATGGCCATGAGAGCAACGAGAGAGAACAAAGTATGACAAGAAAGGACAAATTTTTTTGGAGTAATAACAGTGAGTTACAATTGACAAATGAAGCTAAGCTAAGGTAGAGTAACCAGTGACGAGCAAACATGTGTTGCAAGGAAATTAGGTAAATCAATTGTAGTGGTGTCAAAGTGTAGCCTAGGTGCAAGTGTCGAGGTCTAAATAGTCTGTGTATTGTTATAATGGAACAAAAATGAGCTAGGACACATGGAATAACTATGTACCAAGAGAAGGAATGAAGTGAAATGAACTATATCACATGAATTATACAACTGGGAAACACAAATAATTTCAACCATTTTCCATTATAGTTGTAAAAGATAATGTAACTGAGACCAAGCATGAAATGTAGTGAAGGGCATCTATTTCCTAGTGTCATCGAAGATGAAAGTTCCCTAGAGATGAAAATTACAGAGCCCAAGCATCCAACTATTCCAATCGAGCCACGAACCATCGACCACCACATGAAAACAAACCCCCGAATTGCAACAATTTTTAGTGGCCTCCTTCAATTGGGTATCCATGGAATTCTTTGTGAAGAATTTGAACTCAAGGGAGACTAGGTCAATAGGACTTGTGCCTTCCCTCTCCAAATAAATGGAAACGACAGAGCTAGGTAGGAGAGTCAAACTCAAGGTGGAAAGTTTCCCCTTTTCTCATTCCATTGCAGTGATAATCAGATACAATATAGTTAACAATACTATCTTGGTGTACATAATTCTCATCCTCTCCACGCTTAGGGTGAGTAATGTCTTGGGTGAATTTCGTTCCTCTCATTGCATGTACGTTAAATGTGATGGTTGGGTGGAGGGTGGCATGGCCCTGCCTTCCCCCCAGAGTGGGTTGACGAAGGAGGGCCAATCCCTTCTCCCCTCTCACATGCTTTGTTAGTGTGCCACTCTAATTTGGATAAATTAACTTCACACTTTTTTATAATCTATATCACTGATCCAAAGGGAAAATGACATCCATACATGGTATTCATTCATCGATAGAATTTTCCCATGGTATTGTAAGTGGCATCCACCCATGGGATTCATCCACCCATGGTATTTATCCACCCATGGAATTTACCTATGGCATTGTAAGTGGCATCCACCCATGGTATTGTAAGTGGCATCCACCCTTGATATTCATCCTTCCATGGTATTTAAACACTCATGAAATTTACCCATGGTATTGTAAGTGACATCCACCCATGGTAGTTACCCACCCATGGAATTAACCTGTGGCATTGTAACAAAAAAAGGCTATAAGTAACAAGTCACTTTTTTTAGAAGGACAAATCATCCACCACAGTGTAGCTTTTACAATTATTTTGTGTTTTAATAAACAAAATTCTATGTGGTTTTGTTTACTGTGTGTGATCCTCTTTTCTTTTGGCATTTCAATTTTCTAGATCTTGGGGGCCTCTCCCCATGATCTAGATCAATCTCAAATAAAATTGAACTAGTACACTAAACATATGTAGCAATTTTATTACTTAGTCATATTTCCATGGGTTAATCTCAAGTTTCTATCACAATGTAATAAGAAAATAGTCTTCATTCTGACAATACTGTCTACACCAAGAAATTGGATAAGTATATTATCATTCTTGTTCTTTATGTTGATGATCTTATCCTTACTGGTAGTGACCCCAACCTTATAAACCTTGTGAAGTCTAGCCTTAAAAAGAAGTTTGAAATGATAGAATTAGGACACTTGCATTATTTTCTTGGTCTTCAAGTCTTGCAATCCGAGGAAGGTATTTCCCTTTCCCAGTCCAAGTATGGCTGTGATCTTCTACGCCACTTTCATATGGAAGACTATAAGCTAGCTCCTTCTCCCTTTCAGTCTGGAGCCAAAATTTCAGTCACTTGTACTTCCCCTAAAGTTGATGTTGCCTTATACCGTCAGCTTGTAGGAAAACTTTTGTATTTGACCCATACTCGTCTCGACCTTTCCTTTGTTGTTGGCCTTATTGCTCAGTTTATGAAAAATCCAAACGAAAGTCATTGGAAAGCAGCTAAAAGAATACTTTGTTATGTTCGAGGTACAATTTAGTTTGGGATTCATTACAGTGCAGAAACATCTCCTTTATTGGTTGGTTTCATTGTTTCTGATTGGGATGGTGACCCTCATGATCAGAATTCTACTGCATGTTATGTCTTCACTCTTGGTTCTAGACCTATTACATGGGCTTGCAAGAAACAAAGTGCCATTTCTCTTTCTTCAGCAGAAGCAGAGTATCTTGGTGTCGTAGAAGCTAGTAAGGAAGCCATGTGGCTTCGTTAGATCCTGTCAGAGTTTGGCTTTCAACAGTAGCATCCGACTACACTTTGGTGTGATAATTAAAGTGCCATTCAACTATGCAAAGATCCAGTCCAACATCAACGCCACAAACCCATTGAACTACACATGCACTTCATCAGAAAGCTCATTCATGACCATGTTCTTGAAGTGCAATATTGTTCAACCGATGGTCAAGTTGCAGACATCTTTACAAAGGATTTCACAGAGGCGAAGTTTACTAAACTTCCATTTATGGTTGGAGTTTAGGAAGTTGTCACTAAGGGGGGATAGGTTCTAATGCCTCCTTCCTTTTCCTATTGTGTCATATTTGTACATCCTTCAATCCTATCCCAAATTGTTCTTAAGGAGGGATGTTAGGATATTCCGACACATAGGAAATAGTTAAGTATAACTTGGTCTAGTGTAGAGTTAGGTAAAGAGTGTTTACTTACTATGTACATTTGTAACTTACAATCCGATGGTCATGATATGTTCTAGACATGAAGTGATCCGACAGTTCGTTCTCTCCTCGGTATTACCAACACTTGATCCGTGCCTTAACACCCGATTGGTCCATGATCTCTATTTAAAGAGCATGGAGGGTCATTTGTAGGGTGACCGTTCATGAGAGAAGCTTATGTAAATTTTATTTCTTTTATTAATAAATTGCCTGAAGTGGCCACATTGGCTCAGGCTGTGGATTGTTTTCCTCTTTGAGGGTTTTAACCACGTCAAGAATATTGGTGTATTGATTCGTGATCTGTTTGTGAGCGATGTCCTTTGGTGTTCTATCTGAGGAACTTACCCTGTAAATTCTTACACTTGTTAAGACATTCAATTCACATCTCCATGCACAATATAGATCTGTACAACCACATGTTGCTATTAGGCTACATTCTTTCACATTTTTTGTTACAACATGGGTTTTGCAGATCTAGTGCTAGCTACGTTCCATAGAGATTTTGGCTGACAATTTATAACACACTTAGTGTTGCACAATAGCAATTTTTCTCAACAATTTATCTCGAAATTGTGTAGACCATGTTTTTTGTGTAAAACCAATTTTTTGCAAGGTGTTTTATGACATTGAATGGCCTCCCTCTTCCTCTTCAATTTATGGTGTTGGAAACTAGATCACTATTGGGGGTGGTGAATTAGTAGTGAGAGAACATATGCTTTTTTTCTTCAATTATTAATATTTTAATCCATGCAGAAATTGAATCACAAACTATATATTAGAGCACCTAAATAAACATGCAACCATAGACAATAATTATACAAAGAACCCAAAGATGTCTAGTGGAAAAACCTCTCCATGGAAAAAAACCACCCACTGCTGCTGTGCTTCTCAAGTTTTGTTGTGTCAAGAAAATTATTTACACAGAGTATACATATGGATACTCTAAAATGGAGACTTTTTCTCAAGCGGATCTACACACTATCATCCACTGAAGGCCACCGCAATCAATGATCCTCGCCTGGTTACTCCTAAACTATCAACAACTCTATAGATTCTGATCTACTGGAAGCTACCATGACCAATGAGCCTCGCCCAGTTTCTGCTGAATTATCCAACAACCATTGGATTTGATAAATATTCTCACTTAAATTGATTTCGCTTGAGTCCACCAAATCTTCACCTCTATGTGCTTCTCGTTTCATATATTTTCAGATTGGAGCTAAGAACTGCTCAACATGAGCTCTGTAGCAACATATAGTCAAATCACATAATAAAATCTGCAGCAATAACTACAATCAAATCTCGATACAATATCTCACACAAGTAGAAAAAATAATCACCTCAACCACTACTCCAAAACACACCTCAACATCTCACAGACTCCATAATCATAAGGCTAAACAAAGCTTCGGCTCACTAGTGCTACCACTACAAACTAATGCATAAAATCTACATAATGAAGCTCACACAGTTTGCAAGCTTATCACCAAGCTCACTCTCACACAACACACACACTAAAACATACCATACTAACAATGAAATTTCTCCAATATTTGGATGAACTCAAGTGCTCAACTCAATAATTACACAAAACTATTGAGCTCAACAATCTCGTTCATATGCTAGATTAGATCCCGATTCAACTCATTGACCCAATCAACCACTAACTCCATTAGCCTTTTTTATCTTTTCAACTTTAATTAGCTTCTGGAGGTCCCACAAACGTTTCCAGCCATAAGTCGAAAATTTCTGATTAAGGAAGTCATCACAAGCTAAAAATTAGCTCAACAGCATGAGGAATGCAGAGCTAAACTCAAAAAATCCATGGTCGCTTCCAAGACACAACTCTGCATGCAACTAGGGCCTTAGACTCTCCCTTAAGCTTTCCCTACATATAACTGGGGCTTCCAACCACTCCCACAAGCCTCTGTGCATACATCCAAGGCATGGACTCAATGAAAACATGATTCCTTTAGCCATAAACCTCTGCCACCTATTCCATCAACTTCCTCTACCCCTGTACACTCCTCCAAGCCATTGAGATAGGTCTGTAATTGATGAATAGGAAAGTAATAATTCTATGATAGGCTAGACCTATTCTTCCAACCTTAAGACCAATATCAACACCTCCATCTCGTCAAACAACAACCTCATCAACTCTTACACCTGTAACAACATCTCCAACATATGTAGCGGCATCACCAACTCTTGTAACATGAGCAACATGCTATACAACTTCCTATAATACTAGTGGAAGAACCTACAACACAAGTAGCATGCAACTGAACTCATAAATCAGTAAACCAACAACCTCCTGCAGCAGTAGCATCAAACCAACAACCTCCTACAATACAACATCTCCAAGATACACCACAACACCATGAGCAACTCTCCATCCTTCTACAACGACAATATCTCCATTCACAACATGCCATCCTCAAACCATTCACACATGAGGATTTATCTCCAAGTCAGTAGCCACTAGGTCTAGCCATCACTATGTTGACATCAATGCCAACTTACAAGACCCTCACCACAAGCATACTTCACATGACAAAAACCTCTCCAACATGTTGAAATTAATGCCAACACTAAAATGCAACCTCCAACACCAATGCTACTAGGTTTACATATATTCCAACCAACCAACTAATCCATAATGCCAACAAACTCCCCCTTTGGCATTAATAGCAATCCCATCCAACCAGTGAGGTTGATCTCCAATCATTCAAAAACTCTCCCCATTTTACATCAATGGAAAAGGGGCCATAAAACACTGAAATGCAATGCCAATAATGTTCCAAATGAGAGAAGGACTCCCCCTATCATAACCAACACCATGTTGATACAAGAATGATGTAGACCAAAACAAGAACCTCAACTGCCAACCGTGTCTCTATCCAATGCCATGCCAACTCTAAAGACTAGTCATGCTCCCCCTAAGCATGTAATGGAGCTGGAAATATACAATGCCTAATGCAATAAGTATCCTTTCGAAAAGCAAGAGACTCGTCCTCATAACAATGACTCTAATTTGATTTTCGACATGATATACCATGAAGTACAATACATACGATGCTTCATGGAGAAGGTACATAGCTATGAAAAGTATGTAGAAATGACAAATGACTCCACTATACCTATCATCAATCAAGACTCTTATGGATCTAAGTTTACATCATGCTTTCAAATGTGGAGCTACACCATCACAATACATGACTTGGACTCCATTGACCCATACATAGCTAATGACACAACATGATAGACATCAATGGTCTCCCATGAGCATTGTGCCCAAAATATAAAAAGAAATAAAGTACATGGATTTTACTAATGCACACAATGGTGCCCTCGTCAATATATGCCCAAAAACATAAAATGCATCAGTACATAGCATCAATGAGCATCAATATGCTCTATATTGTAGAAATAATAAAATTAAATACATGTCATCGACAATCTATGCACTAGCTCTTTGAATGAAGCTGCAATAAAGTGCTAATAACATCATATGCTAGTACATGGCCACTCAACACCTTGGCCATCACCATGAAATCCTACAACAAAATCATAATAACCACCAACGACCAACACCATACTCCACATGTGCATCAATATGAACCGATAGTAGCAATATAACAGGTACATATCATCATCATGAGCAAAACCATCTATGAGGCTCATCAATATGATAACGTCAATAAACACATGACCTCATCATGAGAAAAAAAAAACTCTCCATACATAATCAGTTGTATGAATCAACATGATT
The DNA here is from genome assembly GCA_031772625.1 of Pinus tabuliformis. Classification (NCBI taxonomy): domain Eukaryota; kingdom Viridiplantae; phylum Streptophyta; class Pinopsida; order Pinales; family Pinaceae; genus Pinus; species Pinus tabuliformis. Next base: position 665,992,615 of record CM062820.1, on the reverse strand, counting down.
CAACCATACGAGTATTCATACATCAAATGCAACATCATGCTCTCTCTCTCTCCTTGCAATTGGAACATAAAAAATCAGCCATCTAAAGTATACCAGCAACATGCATGACTCACCTAGAAGTGGAAACATAAGCAACGAGGTGTATAGATTCTAGATGATCCATCTAGAAAAATGTGAAAACACTATAAAAATCATCCTACATAAACAATGTCAACATTATGCAAAAACATTAGGAATCACATATACTCCCCCTGAATATGTGATCCTCCATCACACCTCAACCATATGTATGAGTCAGCCGTATGATTATCATACATCCAATGCTATCACAAGAAAACCAACATGTAGTTGCTCCAAAAACCATCAGTAATAATAGCTGAAATATATGTTGCAACAAGGTTGATATACATATCTTTTCCACTCATATACAATAAATACAATAGTTGCAAAAATGATGAGTGAAAAGAAATAAAACATAAAGAATCAAGCCTTGAGAAATAGCTCCCCCTGAGCATGATATACCTCATATGAAGTGATCCGATTGATATGAAGGTGCATGAAGGAACTAGATTAAGCTTCCAACACTCCCCCTGAGACCATGCAAGTCTCATGCATATTGCTACATTCAATTAGATCTAACATGCAAGAATGGACTGCAGTAGGGGCTGATCTCATCTAATATGAATCAGATGAGGAAGAGTACTCTCTTGGTCTCTTCTTCCTCTTCTCTCTTCCCTTAAACACATACACATTATCAGGGGTCTTGATTCTTCTAGCAATCACTCTCTTTGATCCTTATTTCTAAATGGTGCAACCTTTGGAATTGAAGATCACTTCTTTTCCTCCATCAACCATTTGGATCACACTCAAGATATTATGCTTTAGACCTTCAATGAGCCAAACATCTTCTGTATTTGTCCTCTTCTCACCAATATTGGCTTTACCACTTCCCAACACTCTAGCAGTTTCACTACCTTCAAACACAACACAACCATCCTTGGTTTTATTGAGAAAATGAAATTTTCTCCTATCCCCTAACATATGGTGAGAACATCCACTATCTATGTGCCACATGCCATCCTCATCATGAGAAAAAAGTGCAATAACACATCTTCCCAATTGTTTCTCTTTCTTACATGTGCTCCTTGGATGCACATTCTCCCTTGACTGCTTCTTTTGAATAAATGGCCTCAATGGTTTAGACAATTTAAAATCCTTGGCCATGTGCCCAAAATTATGGCACATATAACACTCTAGGTGACCAAGATATAGCCAAAGGATTTAATATTTTTCTGCTCATAGTAGACCTCCATCTTTTCACGTTAGATCTGCAATCAATGACTTTTTTCCCAAAAATGTTACAAGAAAAAAAAACCATTGAAAGAGTTTTTATACTTGGATGTAGGTCCTCCTCTTGTATGAACATACCACTGCACGGATGAGTGATTCTCCTCCTACAATTAGCTTCCACATGACCAAAATCATGACAGTTGAAACACTCAATCTCGTCCATCAAGGGGGCAAATGAGTTTTGAGTTCTCCTTTGAGAATTGTTACCTCCAACCATAGGAGGAAATGGTATTCTAGATGTGAAAGCTCCTTTAGGTTTTCTATTTTTCTACTGCTTGTGGCTCACATTATTTGTTGCAGGCTTCTTTGATTCTAATTTGACATTCTTCTCTACATGCAAACTTTTCTCACCCTTGCTGCTTATCTTGCTCATTGATATAGTGCTCTTCACTTTCTCTAACTGCTAGTTCTTTTCCTCGAGCTCCTTAATTTTTCAATCACACCCTCAAGTGCTTCCACATAATCTTTTCTATATTTCTTCTTACTACAATTGAATTCTTCTAATATTTTTTATTCTTCTAGCTATTCTCTCAAGGTATTAATTTATTCCTTGATATATTTCTCCCTTTGATTAAAATCATGCAATTTCTTCTTATGCTCCTTGCATGCATTTGTTAGTCTACCAATTTCACTAGAAAAGTATTTGATAACAACCATGGCATATTCATATTGAGCCTTCAGAAGCATATAATTGTGATCATAATCTCTATCACTAAACAAATCTGAATCATTATCATTACTGCTATCTGAAATATAACTCAAAATAATATCATTACGACTTATACCTTAATATTTGTTGTTCTTCATCACAAATGGTTCATGAGGAGCTTCCTTCTACTTTTTGATGCTCATCTCAGTTTCTTCATCACTATTTCTTTTGCTGGATCCATATAAAATATGCAATCTGTCCCAATTTTCCTTGGCAGATTTTAAATCCCCAATTTTCTCCAAATCTGCACAATGGAGATTTTCGAAAATAATTTGCCTTTCTTGAGAATTTTGCTTCTGTAATTTAAATGCAGGAAAATATTCATCATTTCCTTCACAAACCAATCTCCAAATTTTAGAGCCACAAAGCAATAATTTATTTTTCACATTTTCTTTCCAAACCTTAAAATTTGCAGTAGTAAGAACCAATTTATTTGGTAAACTCATTTTGAAAAAATATGCAATTTTTTGCAAATCTCCAAGATCCACTCTCCAGCAATCAAGGTACACCCGAGAGCCCAACTCTGATACCAAATTGTTGGAAACTATATTACTACTGAGAGGGCGGGGTGAATCAGTGGTGAGAGCACATATAAATTTTTTCTTCAATTATTAATATTTTAATCCATGCACAAACTGAATCACAAATAACCACCCGTTGTTGTTGTGCTACTCAACTTCTATTGTCTCAAGCAAATTATTTACATAGAGTATACATATGGATACTTTTAAATGGAGTCTGTTTCTCAAGCAGATCTACAAACTACCATTCGCTAAAGGACACCATGATCATTTATCCTCATCCGGTTACTCCTAAACTATCTGCCGATCGGATAAATCGTTCTTGCGGACAAGACCGATCTCCCTAGTATCTACTGATATCTAGCGACAAGGAGAACAAGCAAATCTACCTTTCTCTAAATATATTGCGATTCATTAATAAAAACTAAGAGGTGTTTTAGACCATACCTTAAGTCCAACGCTAGTTTGTGGTAGCCACGTTTCGACCGTCTGAAAGAGTTTCCTTTTGAGAATTTGCAAACACAAACAAGCACACATCAAATAACACCTGCATAGCTAATATAATAAATCATATTCATCATGGTGATCAAGGAATCCATGAAATAAACCATAAAACACAGCTTATTGAGAAAAATAAACTTGATTGTATTAACTTTGAAAATAGAAGAACTTTACAACCTTTGGTGCCTTGATGTTGTACAAGCTCCTCCCAGGGTCCAAACAGGAATCTCCTCTACTTTGACAAGCCTCACACTCTTCCCAATGAGATCAAAAAAGGTATGTAATCTCTCCTCTCAAGCTCAATTAGGAAGACTAAATTCCAACAACGTTTCACCTCAAAAATATTCAGCGTTCAACCTCTCCAGTAACTAGCCCAATGTTTCATTTTATAGTGCAAAGGAAGGAGGTTACAGGTCCACATATGAAGGGATGGAGTCCTCCTTCAAAGGGATAAGCTCCTCACATCAAGGGGTTAGCTCCTCAAGGTATGGGATTCATGAACCTTAAAGGAGCGAACTTTCCACATCAAGATTCCTTCTAGAAGCTTCCAGAAATGACTCAAAGTGAGTTTTTAAGAATGTACTTGCACCTTTTTGACTTTTACAGGGGTCCGCACCCATTACATAGAGACAGAGCGGTCAGGTACGCAGGGAACATGACCAGTAGGTGCAGAACCGGAGGTAATGTTAAGAGAAAGTGCGGAACCAGAGTTTTAGAGATTTTTAAGGGCTTTCTCTCATTTTTCAAGGCTTGACATGAAGAACTAAGCTTTAAGACTTGCAAAGGAGGAAAGTATGAGTGGTGATACACTCACACTGACTGCAGAATGTCATGGTGACAATATTTTGTGCAACAGATTTCCCCCTAAAGTGCGGAGTCTGTAATAGATGAGGATTTCATTTGTCATCTAAGAAGAGTGAAGTACTTTATCATTTCAAGGATCATCCTATGGATAGCCTAGTTGGAACCTGTAAAAAAATTCAATACAAAATATATATATATATATATATATATATATATATGTGAACATATCATCGCTGAGGTAGGCATTCCCATACTCAGATCAAAACTGACTAGAAAACTAACTAAACTGGTCTGATATAGGAATGATCTTGTAATACATCACAAGTATAGACATATGTAGACACAGTATGGGCACAACCATCTGTTTATGAATAGTCCACTGTATAATGAATAACAAAATTCCTCACAGCCTGGATGGTGGAAACTAGATCCAGAGTCTTGATTTCTGCTTCCCGAACTAGTATGATTCTATCCATGTGAATGAATGTGTTGAAGTCGAACATGGTAGAAACTAGTTGATTACTAGTCAATGATGTGAACTGTTAACAAGTGTGAGAAAAACCACCAGCAATGTCAATGGCTCTCAAAGTACTCAGTACAATCCATGAAATGTGAATATATGAGTTGATGTCGAACATGTCACAGAATCCTTTGATCGAAGGTCAATGATGCAACCTGTCATCGAAGGCGAGAAACCTGCCATTTAGGCATGCAGATTCCAAGGTACTGACGATTTCTAGATCGTCTTTCTAGATAATGAGCTGAAGTCTATAGAAAGAGATCCATTGTAGGAAAGCCCACAACATGAAATCATAGATCAAGTTTGAAGAAATATATTTGGCAAGGACTAACTCAGGGATGGTCAAGATGGATGACAGATATTTTGCAGATGAATGGTTTATTTGAACTGACCTCTTGAACACATAACGACACTGCAGATGGTTTGGTGACAATTGACCCAAAGCTAATACCCAGAAACTGGCTGAAGACTTTCAATATGGTTTGATTAACTGTTAGGCAAAGGATTTCCCAACCCAGGTGAACAAAAAGTGTCGTGTTCAAGAGTGGTTAAATGCTTTTCTAAAACACAAAGTATAACAAACAAGTTCATTTTTCTCTCTTTTCCCCCACCATTTCTAGCAAGTACCTCTTTATTTTTGACAAGCTTGAGGAGGATAACATTTGCTTGGTTATAAGCTCATCCTTCGAATGAGTCCAACTTAGTTTAAAATTCGAACCCTAAGAAGGAGTGGTTTGTTCCCGTTTTAAAATTGAACAGGTCCTTTAACTGTTACATTTTAATGAGTCCAGTATAGGAGAAACTCGGCGTTTTTCAATTTTAGGGAGTCAGAAGAAAAACTTAAGAAAACTCCATGTTTGTCCTTTTTCGTAAATTTGTGTCTCCTAAGCCTGAAAAAGTATAAAATAATACTTGAGAGAACCGCTTGACCATTACGATCAAGGATTAATTTTCATAATTAGTGTCTCTGATCCGAAAAATTTAAAAAGCGATCAAAGACACATCGTTTTATAACCAATATCGAACTTGAAACGACAAAAATCCGATAATCTTTTCATGTTTATGTGGTCAGAAAAGAGCTGTAAGTGGACCGTCCTTTTAATTTCGTTTTAACGAGTTTAAAAAGAAAAACTCGGCAATCTTTTCATATTTTACGAGTCAGAAAAGAGCTTAAAGAGGACTCGTCCTAGAGGAATGAGTGGTATAAAGGGTAGCAACTGGTTCCGGCAATGTAGGAACTGCTCAAAACATGTAATGGTTAAGAGGCTGGCTAATAAAAACACTCATGGCTGCGGTCCCTCAGGAAGGGTAAACAATCAAGTGAGAGCATATGATTGGCCAAAGAGATGGTGGCGATGGAATGAAAACAACCAAGGCTCAACTAACATAATTTAGCGGATAAAAAAGGCAATCACGAGATGTAAAACGGGCATGGGTTCATTTTTACACAAGCTTGAACCATAGAGAACTCTGCTTGGATTCGATTTCATGTTTACACAATCTTGAAACGAAAAACTATGCTTGATATAAGTTCGCATGCCCCCAGCATAATGACGCAAAATGAGGTACATGCCCCCCAAGCTTCATTGCATTCAACCAGGTGGATGGAATGAAGGTTTACTTTCGAGATCTTGGAAAGACTCAACTCAAAAAGGGAGTTGTTTCATTTTTTCATGAGGTTGACACAGGAAAAGAACTATCCTCAAAACCCTTGTTTCAGTTTTTAAACGAGTTTGACACAAGACAAGGAACTATGCTCTAAAAATCCTTGATTCATTTTTTAACGAGCTTGACACAAGACAAGGAACTTTGCTCATGACTCCTAGTTTCATTTTTAACGAGGTTGAGACAGGAACAAACTATCCTCGCTGACTCCTTGTTTCATTTTTTAACGAGCTTGACACAAGACAAGGAACTATGCTCATGACTCCTAGTTTCATTTTTTAATGAGGTTGAGACAGGAACAAACTATCCTCGTGACATCCAGTTTCATTTTTTAACGAGGTTGAGACAGGAAAAAACTATCCTCGCAAAACCCTATTTCATTTTTTAACGAGGTTGACACAGGAAAAGAACTATCCTCAAAACCCTTGTTTCATTTTTTGAACGAGCTTGACACAAGATAAGGAACTATGCTCATGACTCGTTTCATTTTTTAACGAGCTTGACACAAGACAAGGAACTATGCTCATGACTCCTTGTTTCATTTTTTAACGAGCTTGACACAAGATAAGGAACTATGCTCATGTCTACTCTCTACAATATACCTATATAACCTACTGATTCATTTTTTTTAATGAGGTTGACACAGGAAAAGAACTGTCCTCATACCTGATTCATTTTTTAACGAGGTTGACACAGGAAAAGAACTGTCCTCATACTCACTGATTCATTTTTTAACGAGGTCGACATAGTAAAAGGAACTTTCCTCGATGACTCCTTTTTTCATTTTTTAAGGAGCTTGACACAAGACAAGGAACTATGCTCATGACCCCTTGTTTCTTTTTTTAACGAGCTTGACACAAGACAAGGAACTATGCTCATGACTCCTTGTTTCATTTTTTAACGAGCTTGACACAAGACAAGGAACTATGTTCATGACTCCTTGTTTCATTTTTTAATGAGCTTGACACAAGACAAGGAACTATGCTCATGACATCTAGTTTCATTTTTTAACGAGGTTGATATAGGAAGAAACTATCCTCGCAACACCCTGTTTCATTTTTTAATGAGGTTGACACAGGAAGAAATTATCCTCGCACTCACTAATTCATTTTTTAACGAGGTTGACACAGTAAAGGAACTTTCCTTGAAACCCTTGATTATGGCTTCCAACTGGAAGAAAGACATGTCAATGGACACACCTTGATCATGGCTTCCAAGAGGTCTTCATTAGAAGGAAGAATAGTTCTCTGGAAGGAACACATGTCAAGGGACTCAAAAGGGATAAGAACATCGCGTTCAAGTAATCACATAGATTTTTCCATGTCAATTACCAGATCTAAATCAAAGGAAGATGAACAAACAGTGAGAGACTCACTTACATCGGTAACTGAAAACATGGGACCAGTTTCCACATAATTAACTCGTGGCGGGGTAGATACCACTTTAGAATCAGGAACATTTAGGGGTGTCATATTATTGGTAGTTGAAACAAGACTAGGGAACGAAAGTTGGTCTACAGTCACAATATTTCCATTGTGAGGGAAAGACATCACGTGAAAGAGTGTTGATATGACAGCTTTCATTGCATAAACATAGTCTCACCCAAGGAGTAAATTGAAATCCAAGTGACCTCGAACTACCATAAGATCAATACAAAGAGTTTTACCTTCCAAGGTAATAGAAAACTTAGGAAGGATCCATAAAGGTTCACTAATGGCTCTGTTAAAAGCTTTTAGATTCTACGTAATAGGCACAAGCTGAGGGGAACCCAAAGCTTTCCAAGTAGTTGAGGATAAAATACTAACAGAAGCACCTTCATCTACCTGTGTGAGGTGTATGTCCCTACCACCAGCCTTGACAATGATTTGGAAAGGGATGGAGGAAGGAAGATGAGGTTCTGTCAGTCTATTCCAATCAAAGGAAAAGACCTCAGTACTTGGAGGGGGTTCTGTAGAAATAGGTGAAATGCCCCCTGGCGTAGAAGAATCTGATGTAACAAGAAGAACCTGAGCGGTATGAAGTTCACTCTCTAAAGGGAGAGTGGGATCGACTGAATGTGAAATTGAATCGACCACTTGATCAACTAATGGATCATCAACCTGAGTGATATGAGTTTCACTCTCCAATGGAAGAGTGGGATCAACTGTACTTGAAATTAGATCAATCACTCCGTCAGTTGACGGTAGGTTGGGAGAAAGTTTACGGTAACCAGTTGGAAATTCTTGCTATGGAACAGTAAGGTTTTCCAACAATTTTGAGGCTTCATCCATGTGAGGGAAAATGTGAGTTTGATGACTCCCTTTGCATAACTTACAAGAAAACCTAACTTTACCCTTTTTCCAAGGAACCTGACTATCACTGGTTGATGGATCAATGGAAAGTTGATGAGATTTTTCTGACCATACTTCCAAGACCTTTGGAATACCAGGACAATTGATAAGGAAGTGGTCACCCTTACAAAGCCTGCAAGGGTATTTGGGTTTACAATGCATGTTGGAGGTTTCCTCAACACAACTAACACTTACAGCCATGGTTGGTTGGTTGACTTCTTTCTTATCTTTCTTCTTCTTCTTCTTCTTCTTCTTCTTCCCTTTCTTCTTCTTCTTAGCCACTTGGTTACTAGCGTCAAGGCTTTTACCAAGCGAAGAGGAAGAAATGGAGGAAGAAATATTAGGCGAAGAAGGTAAAGGGTCAACATAAGGTTGGTGATGTTGAGATGGTGAACTCTGTTGAGGTGAAGCATTCGGTTGAGGTGGAACAATTGGAGTATTTGGGGCCAACGAAGTTGAAAATAACCATATCGGTAAACCTATTGTAAATCCAGGTAATGACAAAGTAGCCATATAAGGAGGAATAACATTTCCAAAGCAAGGAAAAGTACTAGGATTCTCGTTAAGAGGGGTTCCTTGGTTGGTAAATTCCAGAACAGTTTCCATTATATTCAACTTCAGTGAATTTTATTAACAATTTAAAACTAAAATTAAGAATTCACAATTCACACCTAACAATTAAAATTCACAATTCACACCTATGGTCTCTAAAAGTAAAAACAAACAAATTAACACTCGCTATCAAATCTATGAGTCAAACCACACACAAATAGTAACTTCCCATACTAAAAACACTAGTTGGTGATGAAATCCAACTTAGTAGAAATTTAATACAGAAAGGGCGGTTGGAACAGTCACCCCAAAAAATTTCTTAATGAAACAGACTGGCACAAGTTTCTTCACAAAACCATATCGAGTGAAGAGAACCCCCCAGAGAGTCCAAGTGAGTCTAGTCGACGTCTACTCCAGGTACAGTGGGATCTTCCCTCCACCGTCACCTTAGGAAAGAATCCTATAGATTATGGCCACTAAGGTTACCAACAGAAACAAATATACCTGGGGGAACAGTCTATGATCCGATACACACGCCTCAATCCCCTTGAAGGCTTCTTGACATAATCCAAGGTTTACCAACAAGTGACCCAAGGCTCCTTGACAATGGTCAATCTGAGGTTTACCATTTTTAATACGTGTATATCTGCTATCGTTCCCAATAAGGAAGGATTGATTGCCTCACTGGTTCATATATGATCTCGTGCTTGACTCCTTTAGGAGGAGCTTCCCAGAGCATACATGCAACAATTGGAATTTTTCCTACCACAAGATCGACTACTTGTTTGTTTTACTGCCTTGGAGAGTTAACTAAAACCTATTCCAAGACACTAGCCTAAGCTAGATTGGTGGAAAAAGCCCTAAAAATGTAAAAATTACTAGATGAATTTTAATTAAGTGTTGTGTTATTTAGGCTGTTGTTACTCAAAAGGGTAAGTGGATATGAAACCAATGGTGTTATGACCCGACCCAAAACTGAATGCAATCGAATATGATAATGTAATCTTTTCAATTCGATGAATCCTAACTAAAGTAAGGAGAGAGTTTCCATTCACTTCCAACAATGAAAAAAATTGGTCACTAAAAGAAAATATAACAAATTCTCTAATGCACTAATTTCATCAAGAAAAACTAATGCAAATCAATTCCAAAACAGTTTTTATTTTTATTTTTGTGTGTTGAAAACAAGCATAAAAATATGTAAATTCAAATCAAAGAAAACTGATCTAAATCTACGATTGATTTTTCAGAATGTAAACTATGCAATTGTAATCTATGCACAATTCACTTGAAAAGTATGTAAATGTAATCTATGCACATTTTTCATTCATATTCTGAAAATGAGAATTTTAATTATGCAAATGTAATCTATGTAAGAGAATTCTCAAACACAAGATGATTCTAATGTAATCTAAGAACCAATCAAGTGCAAGTCAAGAAAATTTGGTGAGATTTCCAAAGATCAAAAAATAAAAACACTCAAAGGCCATTAACATTCATACACAATTTAGCGCCGCCCCCCCCCGGCGAATGAGGGGGAAATTTTTTTGCAAAAACAAAAGCAAAAAGATGCAAAATTGTGAAAAGACTAAGAAAAACCTCCAAGTAATGACCAAAGGAAATAAAATTAAGAATTTCTCAAAAAGAGACTCAAAACACCCAATTAACTTAATGGAGAATGATGAGATGAAGAATTTGCTGAAAGAAACTCATAAACAAGGTTTTTTGACAGAAAAATAAAGATCTGGGTAGACTAAAAGCCGTAAATAAAACCTAAACCTAATTGGACGAAAGCATTTTAGGTTTCTCAAAAATTTTGACAGGGTCCGCAGGCTTCCAGTAGAACCAGATGCGGTATCGCTCTATGCACTAAAGGAACAATGCAAGGATGTTCACACTGTCTTGTAAAAAGAAAGTGCGGTCCTCTTCAAAATTTTGGAAAAAACAAAAAATACTCCAGATCCTAAAAACTACCCAATCCCACACACATTAAGCAAAAACCAGAAACAAGGATAAGTTTCTCAAGTCAAAGAAAAAGGAAAAGCAAAAAACCAAATTCAAGTCCCAAAGGAGTCGCCAATTTGTCGGCCGGATAAATCGTTCTTGCGAACAAGACCAATCTCTCTAGTGTCTACTGATATCTAGAGACAAGGACAACAATCAAATCTACCTTTCTCTAAATATATTGCGATTCATTAATAAAAATTAAGAGGTGTTTTAGACCCTACCTTAAGTCCAACGCTAGTTTGTGGTAGCCACGTTTCGACCGTCTGAAAGAGTTTCCTTTTGAGAATCTGCAAACACAAACAAGCACACATCAAATAACACTTGCATAGCTAATATAATAAATCATATTCATCATGGTGATCAAGGAATCCATGAAATAAACCATAAAACACAGCTTATTGAAAAAAATAAACTTGATTGTATTAACTTTGAAAATAGAAGAACTTTACAACCTTTGGTGCCTTGATGTTGTACAAGCTCCTCCCAAGGTCCAAACAGGAATCTCCTCTACTTTTACAAGCGTCACACTCTTCCCAATGAGATCAAAAAAGGTATGTAATCTCTCCCCTCAAGCTCAATTAGGAAGACTAAATTCCAACAACATTTCACCTCAAAAATATTCAGCTTTCAACCTCTCCAGTAACCAGCCCAATGCTTCATTTTATAGTGCAAAGGAAGGAGGTTACAGGTCCACCTATGAAGGGATAGAGTCCTCCTTCAAAGGGATAAGCTCCTCACATCAAGGGGTTAGCTCCTCAAGGTATGGGATGCATGAACCTTAAAGGAGCGAACTTGCCACCTCAAGATTCCTTCTAGAAGCTTCCAGAAATGACTCAAAGTGAGTTTTTAAGAATGTACTTGCGCCTTTTTTACTTTTACAGGGGTCCGCACCCATTACATAGAGACAGAGTGTTCAGGTATGCAGGGAACATGACCAGTAGGCGCGGGACTGCAGGTAATGCTAAGAGAAAGTGCGAAACCAAAGTTTTAGAGATTTTTAAGAGCTTTCTCTCATTTTTCAAGGCTTGACATGAAGAACTGAGGTTTAAGACTTGCAAAGGAGGAAAGTATGAGTGGTGATAGACTCACACTGACTGCAGAATGTCATGGTGACAATATTTTGTGCAACACTATCAATGACTCTATAGACTCCGATCTTTTGGAAGCTATCACGACCAATGGTCCTCGCCCAATTTCTATTGAACTATCCAACAACCATTGGATTTGATAAATTTGATCTCTTAAATCGATTTTTCTTGAGTGCACCAACTACTCACTGTTAGAAAATTATATATTACAGGGCAACGAAACACATAAAATATATTGCAGAAATACAAACTCAGAAAACACATAAAACAAGAGAGACATAGATATACGTGGTTCACCCAGTTTGGGCTACGTCCACGGGGAAACAACCATTCCTTCCTTTTATATTATCTAGCAAACTGAAGAGATACAACCTACATCAGATCCACTGTAATTCCCTCTTTGCTCAATCTCCTCTCTCTTCCTCACTCAGAATACAGATATACATAGACACAAAACAATTCCATCATATATAGCGAGGGGTTTCCTTCTAGGGAAAAAAACCCTAAATTAAATATAACTTCTACCATTAGATCTCCGCCTAATGAACGGCCCGGATTGACTATGAAATTACAACATTTTACAAGGCAATTTTACATCTATTTTTAGCTTCGGGGCCGCTGCAGCATATATTTTACAAGCGGCTTTACTGCCCCATTACGAACTGGGGTCCAATGCGGCAATACCTTTGAATACAGAAGATAATCAGGCTCCACACCCAACAATCTCCCACTTGGAGACTAATTATAGCAACTCCACCGCTGCTTCATTTGTTGGACAATGACTTCACTTTAGACCTGGTTGTTTCTCATATTCTTCATCATAATTGAAGAGCAATTGAAACTGAGCAGACTCTCAGTTTCTCCCTAGTTACAACTATCCATATTCCAATTCTGACCATATGAAATGGTACTTGAGCTGTATATGTTTAGTATTGGAATGAAATGCAGAGTTATTTGCAAGATGTATGGCACTCTGGATGTCACTGTATAACCTACCCAACTCCTGCTTACCCAATTCATCCAGAAACCTTTGTAACCAAATCATTTCTTTACTAGCCTCTGTAGCAGCAACATACTCTACTTCCGTTGTTGAGAGTGCAACAACACTTTGCAGTTTTGAGACCCAACTGACAATTGTTCCACCTACAGTAAACACATTCCCTGTTGTGCTCCTCCTGTTATCTCTATCACCCACCATATCTACAACAACATATCTGCAGAGCAATGTTTGAACCACTAAATCATAATTCTTGATTTGCGGTACCTCTCAAATACCTAAGAATCCACTTCACCGCCATCCAATGTTCTTTTCCTAGATTTTTTATGTACCTTCTTACAACTCCCACTGCATGTGCAATATCAGGCCTTGTGCAGACCATTGCATACATTAAGCTTCCAACTGCTGATGCATATGGAACTTTAGACATATGAGGCAGTTCTTCCTGAGTTTTGGGACACTTCTCCTTACTCAATTTGAAATGGCTAGCCAAAGGTATACTAACTAGTTTTGCATTCTGCATATTAAACCTTTTCAACACCTTTTCTATGTACTCACTTCGAGACAATGTTAATTTGTGATTCTTCCTGTCTCTAGTTATTCTCATACCAAGGATTTTTTTTGCGGCACCCAAATCCTTCATTGCAAATGAGTTCGCCAATTTTATTTTAAGAACATTTATTTCCTGCATGTTAGAACCTACAACAAGCATGCCATCTACATACAATAACAATATAATATAGCTGCCATCATTTTTTCCTTTTGAGATAAACAAAATGATTAGAGTGACATCTAGTATAACCTTTTTCAGACATAAACCTGTCAAATTTTAGATACCACTGCCTTGGAGCCTGTTTTAAGCCATACAAGCTCTTCTTCAACCTGCACACTAGTTTCTCCTTCCCTTTTACCTCATATCCTTGTGACTGTTGCATATATATCTCTTCCTCCAAATCCCCACAGAGAAAGGTTGTCTTTACATATAACTGCTCAAGATGCAAATCTTCAGCTGCTACTAGACTTAAAATAGTTCTGATTGAAGTCATTTTAACAACAGGAGAAAATATCTCATCAAAGTCTCTTCACCACAAGTCTAGCTTTATACCTTTGTCTACCTCCATATTCTTCCTTCAACCTATAAACTCATTTATTCTGCAATGATGTTTTACCTACAGGCAACCTGACTAAGTCCCAAGTTTGGTTATGTGCTAAGGAGTCCATATCTTCTTTCATGGCTTTCTCTCACTTCTTCCTGGTTTCTACCTGCACTGCTTCTTCATAACATTCTGGTTCACCAGAGTCAGTCAACAATACATAATATAATGAAGGAGAGTATCTTTCAGGGGGTCTACTTATCCTAGTAGATCTTCTAACACCACTTTCAGGTGTTTTAGGTGCTTGTTGTTGTTGTGGTTGTTGTTCTGGCTGTTGATCATTATGATTTTCGGGCACTAACACTTTTTCTATGATCTCTTCAAGCACTGTGTATTCTCCGTTTTCTTTTTCTTGTTTCTTTTCCTGCAGTTGATCCTTATACAAAACCTTTTCATTGAATATGACATCTCTGCTCCTAATGATTTTGTGTTTTTCATAATCATAAAAGCGATAACCAACATATCTAATAAAGGTACATTTCTTTGATTTTGCCTCAAGCTTTGTTCTATTTTCTTTATTAATGTGGACAAAGGCTTCACAACCAAAAGTCTTTAAAAAAGAATAGTTTACCTTTTACCTGTCCATGCCTCCTCTGGAATACCATCATCTAAGGAAGTTGAAAGCCCTCTATTTGTTATATAAACATCAATATCTACAGCATCTGCCCAAAATTGTAAAGGCAATCCTGCATGCAATCTCATGCACCTTGCACGCTCCATGCTTGTCCCATTCATCCTTTTTGACACACCATTTTGTTGTGGTGTTCCTGGAACTGTCTTCTCTCTACGAATTTCATTTTCTGAACAGTAACTATCAAACTCTTTGCTGCAATGTTCACCTCCATTGTCTGATCTGAGACACTTCAACTTTTTTCCTGTCTCATTTTCAACCAAAACTTTCCATTTCTTGAAAGTATCAAATAAATCAGATTTATTTCGAATATAATAAATCCAGGTTTTTCTAGTTGCATCATCATTAAAAGTAACATAATAGCGAGAGCCACATAGAGATGATACTTGAGCAGGTCCCATACATCTGTATGCACAAGCTCTAATTTTTCGCTCTTCTTTTTTTTTCCCAACTTTGAGAAATCTGACTCTCTTTTGTTTTGTATAAACACAATTTTCACAGAATTCCAAATCAACATGCTTCAAACCTGGATATAAATTTCTTGAGTAAGGATCTGCATCCACTTCTCACTCATGTGCCCAAGCCTATGATGCCACAATGTCGTATCTGCTCCTGTAGAGGTTAAAGCATTAACAAAATTAGAAATACCATTGCATAAATACAATGTACCAACCTTTTCTCCTTTTGCTATTACCAAGGCTCCTTTAGTGACCTTCCAGGTTTTATCTGTGAAATTAGTTACACAACCTTCACCTCCCAACTTCCCTGTTGAAATCAGATTTTTCTTCAGATCTGGAACATGCCTTACCTTCTTCAATAGCCACTAATTTCCATTTTGTTGTTTTATGAAAATTGTACCCATTCCAATGATTTTACAAGGTTTATCATCACCCAATCGAACCTATCCAAAATCTCCTTGAACATAATCATGAAAATGTTTCCTATAAGGTGTGGCATGGAATGAGGCCCCTGAATCTACCACCCATACATCAATAATATTTTCTAGTGAAAGAATCAAAGCATCTTGCAACACTTCACCTGTTACATTTGCTTAATGATTATTTTCTTGCTGCGCGTCTCCTTATTTTCCATTTCGAGGCTTAGAGTCTTTCTTCAGGTGTCCTTTCTTCCTGCATTTCCAGCACACTATCCCCGATCTAGACTTGGATCTGCATTTTCTTGACTTACTGTGATATCCAGGGCTCTTTCCTCTTTCCATTTTTCTTCCCCTAGTTTCTGCAGTCAAAAAATTACCTGATGTCTCATCGGAGCTTTTCCATCGCATTCCTCACTAAGGATTGCACCGACAACATCACCAAACTTTAAAATACTAGATCCAGAGACAGAGTTACTAATGGCCATAACTAAACCATTCCAACTTTCTAGAAATGAGCACAAAAATTACAGAGCCCTAACTTCATCATCAAAAGTTACCCCTACAGAACTTAACTAATTGGTAACTGTATTAAATTCATTTAAATGATCAGCAACAGATCCACCTTCTGACATCTTCATAAAAAATAAACGCTTCATAAGAAATACCTTATTTGAGGCGGAGGGTTTTTCATATAGTTTGGCCAATGTCGACATTAAACCCTCTGTTGTCGTTTCCTTTGAAATATTAAACGCTACCGACGCTGCTAGGCACAGTCGTATTGTTCCAAGTTCTTTTCTGTCGAGAATATCCCAGTCTGTGTTTTTCATACTCGTCAGCTTCTTTTCCTTTTCCGCTCAATGGTTGGTACAGGTCTCTTTGGTATAAATAATCTTCCATCTACATCTTCCACAACTGGTAGTTTTGGCTATTAAATTTTTTTACCCTAAACCTACCATCTTCCGCCATTACTCCCACTCAAACCAGGAACCCTTCTCTCCTATGAGTTTATTAGCCAAATAGACCTTCAACTCTGATACCAGTTGTTATAAAATTATATATTACAAAGCAACGGAGCACATAAAATATATTGCAGAAATACAAACATAGAAAACACATAAAAAAAGAGAGACACAGATATATGTTGTTCACCCAGTTTGGGCTACGTCCATGGAGAAACAACCATTCCTTCTTTTTATATTATCCAGCACACTGAAGAGATACAACCTACAACATATCCACTGTAATTCCCTCTTTGCTCTCAATCTCCTCTCTCTTCCTCACTTAGAATACAAATTTACATAGACGCAATACAATTCCCTCATATATAGCGAGGGGTTGCCTTCTAGGGAAAAAACCCTAAATTAATCATAACCTATACCGTTAGATCTCCGCCTAATGAATGGCCTAGATTGACTACAAAATTACAACATTTTACAAGGAAATTTTACATCTATTTCTAGCTTCGGGGGTGCTGTAGCGTATATTTTACGGTCGGCTTTGCCGCCCCATTACAAACTGGGGTCCAATGCGGTGATACCCTTGAATACAGAAGATAATCAGGCTCCACACCCAACATTCACCTCTATGTGGTTCGTGTTTCATATATTTTCAGACAGGAACCAAGAACTGCTCAAGATGAGCTCTAGAACAACATATTGTCAAAGTACATAATAAAATCTGCAGAAGTAGCTACAATCAAACCTCCATAAAATCTCTCACAGAAGAAACAAAAAAAATCACCTCAACCACTACTCCAAAACACACCTCAACATCTCACATACTCCATAATCATAAGGCCGAATAAAGCTTCATCTGACTACTGCTACCACTGTAAACTAATGTAGTAAATCTGCATAATGAAGCTCACATAGTTTTCAGGCTCATCACCAATCTCACCCTCACACAACACACACACTAAAACCAACCATACTAACAATGAGAGATATCCAATATATGGATGAACTCAAGTGCTCAACTCAATAATTACACAAAACTACTGAGCTCAACAATCCTATTCATATGCTAGATTAGATCCGAATTCAACTCATTGACCCAATCAACCACTAACTCCATCAACCTTTTTTATCTTTTCAACTTTAAGCTTCTGAAGGTCCCACAAACTTTTCCAACCATAAACCGAAAATTTCTGATTAAGGAAGTTGTCACAAGCTAAACATTAGCTCAACAATGTGAGGAATGCAGAGCTAAACTCGAAAAATCCTTAGATGCTCCAATGACACAACTCTACATGTAACTGGGGCCTTAGAAACTCCCTTGAGCTTTCCCTGCATGCGACTGGGACTTCCAGCCACTCCCACAAGCCTTTGTGCATGCGTCCGAGGCCCAAACTTAGTAAAATAATGACTCCTTCAACCCTGAACCTATACCACCTATTCCATCAACTTCCTCTACCCTTATACACTCCTCCAAGCTGCTAAGATAGGTATGCAACTGATGAATAGGCATGTAATAAGTCTATGATAGGTTAGACTTATTCTACCAACCTTAATACCAAAATCAACACCTCTAGCTCCTCAAACAACAACTTCATCAACTCCTACACCTCCAACATATGTATCAACATCACCAAGTCTTGTAGCATTAGAAACATGCCATTCAAACTCCTCTAGTACTAGTGGAAGAACCGCCAACACAAGTAGCATGCAATTGAACTCATAAAGAAACTAACCAACAACCTCCTACACCAGCAACATCAAACCAACAACCTCCTGTAGTAGTAATATCTCCAAGATAAACCAAAACACCATGAGCATGTCTCCATCCTTTTGCAGCAGCATCATCTGCAATCACAACATGCCATCCTTAAACCATTCACACATGAGGATTCATCTCCAAGTCAGAAGCCACTAGTTTTAGTCATCACTATGTTGACATCAATTCCAACTAACAAGACCCTCACCACAAGCATACATCACATGACACCAACCTCTCCAACATGTTTAGATTAATGCCAACACTACACTGCAACCTCCAACACCAATGCTATTGGGTTGACATCAATGCCAACCAACCAACTGAGCTGTAATGCCAACATATGGATGAGATTTTCCTTTGTGTCTATCCTTTTTTCTATTCTATGTTTACTAGGTTGTTTTCTCTACTGGTGGGATGTTTTTATCTACTTTTTCATGTTTTCTCTAATGTTGGGACTTTTTTCTCTACTACAGGGACATTTTTCTCTACTACTGGGTCATTTTCTCTACTACTAGGATGTTTTCTATGTCACTAGGTTGTTTTCCTTCATGTTTGGATCCTATTAACTCATTCTGGGTTTGAAAATTGGTCTTATTCACAAAGGATTCTTTCTGATATTGATCTGTTGATGGGATGCATGCTTATAAAGAAAGAAGAGAGGAACCTTCTAGATTATGGGAGAGCTCATAGAGTTCTGGGTGTTGTAGAATTGTCAGTGGTGGAGATTTAATTCATTGTGCAATAGAGTCATATCCATCATATCTCATCATTTTCTTATTTTTATATAATAATTTTAACGCTTTTAGGTGAAGGTCCTACATGAATTTCCATTGTACACAAGGAAAATCATGAACCTATCACAACTAATGATCTTGGAAAATAAAAGAGTTGGTGGGAAGCCATGAGAATTTTTTTCTTTCCCTCTTTCATTATCAAGTTTAGAATCCATTAATTGGCAAGTTTTTGTGGTTTCTGTGCTCATCTTTACTCCCTTTGACTACATTTATTTGCATTATTTTCCTTGTTTCTAAGCTTTATTCATGTTGAATAAACATGTTGATTCAACCCCAATGTTAATTGGAACTACCTACAATTTTTGGAAAATAAAGTTGATTGGCATTCTCACGAGTAAGAATATTTGGTGCATTGTCAATGGTGTTAGCACAAACCAATCAATGGCAAAGAATTAGATGTATTGGAGGAGTGTTGTAAGAAGACAAGAGGTCTCACGAGGAAAAATATCACATACACTCTACTAGTACATATAGTAGATAAAGAAAATCTAATTGAGGTGTGGAAACCTTTAGCTTCTACCTATTCTCTAAAGAAGAAGGTTGTTGATTCAGTTTGTTGAGAAGTAATTACCTTGTAGTCTATTGTTTCTTAGTTGCAAAAAAAATAAAGCACAATTAAAAATTCAGTATCAAAATATGAAGGAAGATCATTATCCTTGTTGATGTAGCTAACTAAGAAGGATAAGACTATTCAAAGCCTACATGATTGCAATAGAACCTTGAGTTGGAAGTCAATTGATTGCAGAATGTTGAGAACATGAATAATGATGTTGAGAAACTAGATTCATCTATTGATGATATTATTTATATTCTAGTTGATTATAATACAACTAATGATGTTTCTATTTCATCACATGATTTACTAGCTACTAATCATGTTGTTTTCCCATCTTTGAAAAGAAAACTATAGGTATTTGGTCTCAAATTTTGAGCAAGATGGTGGACTTGGGGAGTATAAATAGGGAATTTCTAATCTTATTTCCTTAATATACAAACATCTAAAGCAAGTATTAGATATAATCCAACCACTCCTACATCATTTCCTACATCTAGTCCTGTTGAATTTTGAAAAGTACCATTTTTTTAAAGACGAGTTCAAACAAGATTGCTGGAAGAGTTTCCTTTTTATTATTATGTTGAGAAAATACATGATATGATTTACAATTCCATTGTAGATGAAAATTTTTCTGATATACAAGGTTATTCTAATCCTATCATCAAGTTATGATATCTGATTGTATGTATGCCATGTCATCATCCTCATAAGAACTATAGGAATTTACCTAGGAATCAAAATTCTCGGAAACATGGAAGTTATTCTTTCAAATCCTTGTAGAGAAGACAAGAAAGGTAGAACTATGGACCAATGTTGGCTATCAGGGTAGATTATGGTTGGATTGGGGAATGGTCATGGGGTACATTTCATAGATGATTGAGGACTTCATATCATTATGCATCATCCATTGTACCAATGTACAATTACCCGCTTACTTCTTGTTGATTGAATGTGTGATAGACCTCAATATTGCAACAATAATGATGGAACTCCCAAGAGTCTCAACTTTAATTATCAACTTGAGGTTAGTACAAAATTAAAAGAGGTCGACACTATATGTGTAATGGGTATTATTCTTTCCTTTTTAATCCTATTGTGGGTGGTAGATGTTGTAGTGAGGTTAGATCATTGCCAAGTTGTTTATGCTACACGAAAGTGAAATTGAAAAAATAACTTGCAAAAATGTAATGGAACACACCTATGTTGATTGCAGGAAATGGAAAACACACTTTTTTTGAAAACAAAAGAATTAGAAAGTAAACCTAAAATCTATATTGTAGAAGCTAAAAACAATACTTAGAAAGCATATTGTAAAAGCATCTAAGAGAAAATTCAATATATCTCTACTCTTCCAAACTCCATCCACAAAATCCAAAAGATGTTCTAATATGATAATAGAATTAAATCAAGAATTTATTGCTGAATTGGATGAAGAAAATGATTTTTTTGTTGGCTGCAACAAAATTCCTTGTTTTTCTACAAGAAAAACAAGCAAGCTAAAAAACTGCTAAAATTAAAATCTAAGATGAGAGAAAAGGGTTGGAATGATGAGAAATGATATTATTTACCTACTAAAATAATAAAAAATTAATTCTAAGGTTCATCACTATGAAACCAAGTTCTTTCCACCCTTTGTAATCATAATCTTGACTGCACAGTAAAATAGGAAATTGTAGAAATTGTAACATTAGATGAAATGAAGTGGAAAGAGACTTGAAAATGCAATGATAAGAAATATGAGTGATACAAGGTGATCACAAATAGTACAAATGACCTGCAAAGACCATTATCTCATAAAACTACCTACTTGACCAAGCACAAATTTATTAGCTCATAAAACTACCTAATGCCCAGAAAAACTGATTCAAGAGCTAAACAAATTAGCAAATGCAAAGCATGAAAATGATAGTAGCATAAGTAGAAGAGGGCTCTAAATCTCTTGGGGTGGGCCCACCCTAAGTAATCTTAGATTCCTTGAAGAGGAACAAATATCGAAACTATAATGAGGAATTGCTTCCATTAACTTAGAATCTATATTACATAAGGAAATACAATGCTGCAAAACATGCTAAAAAATATTCAAAGCCTAAGGTTCCTTCTAATCTATTATTTATATATCCTTAAGGGCCAACTTGAATCTATTATTTATACATCAGGTGTGGGAGCATCCTCCTGGAGAGGAGGGTTGCATTCCCTGTTAAAGATCCTAAAAATAAGGGATCTTGCCGCAGATCTAACTTGCAACAATAGGAGTTATAAAGTACCTAAAATCTCTCCAATCCTGGATTCTTCATAATTAGCTCAAAATATTTATAAATATTGCACAATAAACATAATAAGGCACATAGAGAATGAAATCCAAATTGAATTAGTTATGAACTCATTAATCTAGGAAAATATACCATTGAGTGCAAAATGTGGGGTCAAAACATTTTTTATGTGCCTAGGAGTGGACTGATGGGCCTTATTATTTACCTATTCTTGAGGCCCATCATAGCCCCCTACTGGAACTATTTCTCATTCTTAATAAACTCAATATCCCTCTCTTCTCTACTCATATTCATGCATTTCTCTAATTCTTTGTTTAATATCCTAGACTAAATTGATTGTGGTTCTCCATATTGAATAAAACTATGCATTCTCCTCTATGATTTTCCACACTTGAGCTTCCTTTACTTAAATTTGACGTTACTTTAGTCCTAGTTATGGAGGTGGGATAACTCTGAGTCCAATCCATCTAACCTTAAGCCTCTAGATGACCCTCTTATAAAGAGGAGTTTTTTCTAATGCTGCCTGGAATCTATCAAGGGAGTGATATTCCCTCAATTTCATTTTGTAAGATAATCCTTTCCATCTCCTCTGTAAGACTTATCAACTCTATTCTCCCAAAAGCCTAAAGGTGTCCTCAAAGTGTAGGATGGATTCTACTTTCCTTTGTTTCCAAATTATCTCTATCTCTGGGTCTTGTGCAAGAATGGCATGGGATAGAACAAGCACTAAAAGATATGGGTGTTTCAGTCTGATCTAGAATGGCTCCTTTAACTCTCCCTCCATGGTCTTTTACACTTATTCTGCTCTAATATTCTCATGCCTCAACCAAGAGGCTGATTCCAACATATTTGCATCCCCCAAGTAAGGATTGGGATCCCAAACAATAATATCAGAGAGGACAAGGTTATGGATATAAAATTCAGCTCCTTCATGTTACACTGTTGGAAGAAGTCTATAAAATTCTTAGTCTCTTGTAGCTGCATGGTGCCTCTTTGAGAAATATGAGTGATTTGGAATCTACGCAATTTCTCCTTTAGGAAAAGTTAATCTTCTTTGGATTTATGCATGTATTTCAAAACCTATAAGGAAATATGTTCCATAGTTCGTAGTGATGTTTCCAATGTTGAAATTTGGGCATATTTGGTTTTTAACAATCCTTGTGTTTGTTGCAATTGACCCCTTAGGTATTTATTTTCTTTATCAAGGTATTATATTTTGTTGGAATATTCTATTTTTATGAATTACATTTCCT
The DNA here is from genome assembly GCA_031772625.1 of Pinus tabuliformis. Lineage (NCBI taxonomy): Eukaryota > Viridiplantae > Streptophyta > Pinopsida > Pinales > Pinaceae > Pinus > Pinus tabuliformis. The sequence continues at coordinate 665,969,321 of CM062820.1, read as the reverse complement.
CACTTACATTGTTGACTTCATCCTCCATGCCAACAAGATCTTACACCCCTTTATATCGGGAAATTATTTTCCACCTATATGCTTCTACTTTGGCTTTCTCCACCTCAATAATTAGGTAGGGTAATAGATGTGTTAGCATCATTCTTCCTAATGTTCCTATAGTAGGAGGATCAACCCTAAATGGCCATGAAAAGAATGAAGTAGGATTCCTTGGTGTGAGTTGCTTTGTTACTTTTTCTACCACATGTAAATTGGTATGTTGTACCTGTAGATGGGTAGATTGTTCTTCAAGCTGCTCTCTTTCCTCTGGAAACACTACTATTTTTCCTTGTTGCACTCTTTTTATTGTTTCTTTAACCTTTGACAGGCCCTATGTTTCCTATCTTTGGTTCCTTTTCTCTTCAATGCTAGATGTTTCCGCAATTGCGACAGAAGTTGTAGAAGGAGGTTGATCCTTTCCACTGGATCTAGTTCTAGTGGTTTTTATTCTTTCATATACAATTTATTGGAAAATCTTTCTTAGTTTAGGTTATATAGTGTTACTCAATCCTTCCAAGGTGGATTCTATCTCCTTTTATTCATCCCTTAAGGTAGATTTATTAATTGGTGTTGAGGGGTTGGTTACTGCCTTCCCCTTCCTTTTCTTAACTATAATCTTTTTAGGACTACTTAGTTCTTCTTGTGTTTCCCAAAAGGATTGTATATCCATGTCCAAAAAAATGGTCCAAGAAATGGGATGTTGTCAGACTTCCAGTGCATCAATTACAATTAATTTAACTAAGCCATCATGGTCCAATTACTTGTGCTTTCCCTCCCTCATTTTAGCGCTCATCTCCTTAAGATATTATAGGAGAAAGAATTGGATACTAAGTAAATCATAGTTTGGGATGTGGGATTCTAATATTGACTAATATAGTATCCTGAATTGGTAAGCATAGACTATGCTCAACCTATCCTCACAATATATGTACTTGATGATTTGGTAGGCTACCTCACCCTAAGGATTAGGTAAGCTTTCCCTCCTTACTCCATTTTTTTCCTCATCAACATTCTCATATTGTAGGAAAAATCCCTTCTTATGATGGTGTTGGCCTCCTGCCTCTCTTCCTTATTCCACTGAAGTCCTTTGGGAAGGGCTGTAATTATAGTCATAGAGTATTCATTGAGGTAAATATCTATATCCCTTACTTCAATGACAAACATATGCCCCTCAAGTTACTGCAAATTCGTGGAAAATTCCATTTCCAATTCATCATCAAGGCCCATAAGTTTTTCAAATAACCCTAACGAATGAACATTTTCAAGGATGGTAATAAATCTAGGGTGATGGAAAATCCTACTGGTGTAAATGGGTTCCCTTTTGTTAAAACCAAACCCCATTTTGTATGAAGAGAATAAATATAACTATCTTCTCAAATGGTTTGTTGCTTTGTGGTTGTAACAATTGAGAGAGAGAATGGTGTTATTGTGCTATGTGAAGAAACAAGGTTTCCCCTTACAACACCTTTGAGTTGTTTTAATGGAAATAAATCCAATGTGTAGTAGCACAGTTTTGAAAATATATCTTGAATGGACTTGTCATTAAATATATAGAAAGAAATGACAAAACCTCATCTTCCTACCACTCATTGCTTAGCCAACATAACTTAGAGAAATAACCTAGTTTGGCACATAATAGAGTTTGACGTAGATTGTGTAATTATTTTGGGAAGATGACTAATAACAAATTCAAGAGTTTTTTGGCACCAACATTTTATCACATGCAGAGGTTTTGATTCCTTATCAAGGGAAATCTTGTAGCATTTTACATAGTCCTATAGAAAACCTTATTCAAGTCTTCTAGTTGTCTATAACAGTCCTGTGGCAGCCTGTAATGAATCTGTAGTTATCTATGATTCACCTATAACTTTTCATTTTATAATACAACTCATCAAAGGAAAGGTTACCACTTATTTTTTACAATGAAGGTAATCACGAGGGTGAAATGTGGTTATGGAGTGGTAACGATGGGACCCAACATGCACTGCTATCTATCCCATATACCAGTCCACTCTTCGATGTGCTAATGAGACGTACTAACCACCTCATCCTCCTATAATTGTTCCATCATTAAAACACTAACCACCTATTTAATCGAATGAGATAAGGAGATAAATTGTTTGTCGTAGTCAACTACCACATGTGGGAAAATTTGGAACTAGAACTATCACTTAGTTTTCATTTACTAGCTTATTTGAACCTTAATATGTTCACAAAAATGGAATTTTCATTATGTTTAATATGAATTTAGAGAGAGTTTGGGGCCCCATACCTTTTTTTTTACATTTTGGAAGCTGGTTACTGATGAATTCCATGGTTGTAGGTGCTTTTGAAATCAGATTGATTTTTGTTGTTGGTACAGGTCACCCTATAGTAGTTTGGAGTAAATCGTGTAGTTTCTTATGACCTCTTTATCAATCCTAGAGGTGGCTTCTAGTTGTTGAAAAAGAGGGTTCCCTAATAGAGCTCCTTATATGTAGGAAAAGTTGGATTTGCAGGGCATTTGCATCTTACTACAAGACTTCAATGTAGTTTCCTATAGCAAGCAAAAAGTCCTTTCAAGGTTAGTGAAAAATATTCTTAGTTGATGCTAGTGATTTGATGGACGAAATCTTGATGGAGAAGGTATTAATTTGTATGTTATGAAAAAGTGAAGGAAATAATCTTACTACATGGTGAAATTGGACTAACAAAGTGAGGGGAGCACATTTGTTGAGCTTGTAGCTTTTCTCCAAAGGCGGGTTTTCTTGTAGTAGTTATTGATTTTCCTATAGCACTTTAGGAATGCTACATAAAACCTATGGAAATTTAGGAATATGAGATGGATGGTGTTGGAAATGATGTAAAGGAATGGAAAATGGTATGAGGATACCAACTGGACAAAAATTGAGGTAATATTTGATGATGACTTGGAACACATGTCCTAATGTCCCCTTTCTTTCTAATTTTTGCAGTACTTTCATTTTCATTGATCTAATTGTTGTTTTTCTTGTGTTGTAGGGGAAATTTTTCTTGCACAAAAATCAATGTGAGAGATGATGAAAAGTAAATATGTTTTCACTTCTCTCTCTCTCTCTCTCTCTCTCTTTATTTTCTAGGATCAATGGCTTCCTCATGGAGGTTTTCAGCCATAGAACTTGCTTTAGGAACCATAGAATAGGTTTTCACCTAAATCTTTATTCTCTTTCTCTTTTTCTTTATTTTTCAAACTCAATGAATACCTCATGGATTTTTTTGACCAATGAGCCCATCTCAAGCACCTTAAAGGAGGTTTTCACTTGAGATTTTAGTAGTTTTCCCCTTTTTTCTTTATTGGTTAGGAGAAAGATGGATTGAGAGAAATGGCGTTGTCAATCATATTCATTTCCTCACTTATTGAAACTATAAATTAAGCCCTGGAAAGGGGATTCCTACAAAATTTTAGTCTGTAACCATTCACTAACAATGGGATTTTTTCCTCATCTATGAATTTGATCTTGATAGAGCCATTATCATAGAATTTTTCCAATAGGTAAGGTCCCAACCATATGGTTATGGGCTTTCCTTTAGAGTCCTTAAATCTAGAGTCATACAAGAGATCCCAATTTCCCTCTTGGAAGGCTCTTATTGATGTGTCTATCATGCTAGATTTTCTTTGTAGTTGAACTAACTTAGTATGCAACAAGGCTTGCATCCTATACTCATGCAAGGAATTTAGTTTTTTTATCCTTTCAATTTTTTCCTTGGTCAAATCCATATCTAGCTAAGATTCCATTCTCAAAGTGTTGTATTCAAACTCAACTAGTAACCTTCTTTCCATAAAATAGTTCATAGGGAGTGAAGCTAATGGTGGATTTCCAAGTGACATTGTAGGCCCAAGTGACCTCAACAAGCATGTCTACCACTAATTACCTTAGTGAGAATGTTCTCTAAGGCTCTGTTAGGCTCTGTTGGTGTCCTCCACCTGCCCATTTTCTTGGGGGTAGTGGGAAGTGGACTTCCAATGGCTAATGTGATGTTGCTTCATTATCTCCTTAATTAAGTTGGAAGTAGACTGGGTGACTTGACATGTCACCGACTTTCTTAGAAATCCAAACTTGTATAAAATGTTCTCCCATAGGAAGTTAACTACATTTTATCTGTGGTTGTATTTACTACTTTTACTTTAACCTATTTAGTTAAATAATCACTGAATACAATGATATACCATTTTTGTCTAGATGGGGGGTCAATAGGACCAACAAAGTCCATGCCCAATTTTTCAAATGTATCAAAAGAAAACAAAGGTTGAGGGGTATTGACGGTGCTATAAATCCATCAACCAAGGGGATCTCCCCAATATGAAGTCCCAATCAGACCTCACACTATTTGGTGTAGGAGTCCCATCCGGTATAAAGGACCAGTTGCCAAATCCCTAAATGTTTTCCTTCACTCTAGCTTTCAACACAAGAGAGTGATGAAGTGGTGTCTTTGAAAAGTAAGGGAGGTGTGCCTGGTGAGTGTGCAAATTGCAATTATGTCAAGGTTCCTCTACCACAAAAGGGGGTAGAAAAGTGAGCATCTAAGTGAAAGGTAATAGTACCACCTAGAACGAGACAAACATGAAATAGAAAGCTTCATTTGACATCCAACAGAATGGTCCACAAGGATGGGACAGTAATAAAAACCATTACAACACATTCTCAATGAGATAAGCACTAAAATAACGTAAATAGTTCAACTATCTTAGTACATGTGAAAGAAACATGAAATACAAATGTCGATAGAATAGTCTTACAAACATTCATAATCCATGCTTGAAGAATGTGATGATCTTAAAAGGCTTCATTTATTCAACAAAAGTTCCAAGACACATGTTTATAATGTACATTACTAGCCCCAATAGTGGGACATTGGAGCCACTTCTTGCTCCTCAAACAACTAGCTAATCTCTCTAATGCTTTGCGGTAGGAGCCAAGGTGAGAAGTCCTTTTCTCATACAATGAGGGGGTATATGTAACTAAGGGGTGATGCTTCCCCTTTATGACTCTTTAAATACCCTCATGACTATTCAACTTCCTATGACTTTTCAACTTACATGACTCTCCATATTCATGTGTGTCCTTTGGACTTCTACTTTACAATACATTTGAATATAATGTACATGGTCCACAATAGTGATGTGGCATATGATCACTCATGACATGACATGACATGAAACTACTGACATGGACGTCTTGGTTTTGTGGAAATTCCAAATCATTGTTGTTGTTTTTAATGATGTCTGCTTGAGAATACTCTTGTCTTCCACCTCGTCATGGCTTGGTGACATGAATCTTAAATTATATCAAGTCTTAGGTTGTGGTCACAAGGTCGTGTCCTTTTTCCTTGATAGATCAGCTGGAATTCTTAGCTATAAGAATGTCTTTTGCATGTCTTCCTCCTTCATCTCCTTCTTCATCATCCTGCCAGGTTCCTATATCTGCAATTCACTCATGATGAGATGACATCAGCCCGAAAACCTCCTAGCCTATGATGGTGCATTCTAGTCCAAGGACTAAGCTAGAACTAAGTTACAAGTTGGTAAGAGAGGCTCAGTGATTGCACATTGTGTAGTCCTAGTAGCCAGAGCTAAGGTTTGAGGCCTGGAACTGTGCAATGCACAGTTTAGGCTGAGTTGGGAGGCTATCTTCTGCGCAGTTTTTGAGATGAGTGTGTCCGACTGAAGGGGGTGCCACTGTGGAAGATTTATGCACAGTTCTGGAGAGGAAGGTTGACTAAATTTTTTGTAGTTATGGGAGATAGTGGGTCACGATTAGGGGAGGACCACTTAAGGTAGCTTCTGCGCAGTTCTGGAAGGGAAGGCTGACTGAAAATAATGCACAATTCTTGAAGGGAAGGCTGGTCTTGGGCTGAGGAATTGTGCAATGCAGCAATTATGGGGGAGAGGGATTGCACATTCCATAGATCCAGGGGTCAAGCTCATAGCTTTCTTACTAGAATTACGCAGTACACAATCCAGGCAACCTGGGTGAAGTGAAGTTGAGGGGTCGGGGAGCTTCTTCGGAAAAGGCTAAGTGTTGGACCAGTGAGAATGACAAGTGAAGTGATTTAGCTTCGACTATGTCCTAACACTTAGAATACTTGACGACTCAACAACAATGATCAACCATGACAAATGAACAACACTTTAGCTTGCGTGTGACCGCTTCATGACCAACTATGACAAGTGCAACACCTAAGGTAGACTTTACGACAACCATGATGACACTTGTGTAACAACAGTAAAAAATTTGTGAATGATTATGACATGTGTTTACATGGTTAGGAAAAATCATGAACACAAAGACGAGACCTTGGAACCACCATAATGAACTTATGCATATAATGTGACAACCACCATGAAAAAAGATGTCATGGAATGAATTTCAGTGTTTGCAACATGGAAAGGGAGCGAAACACTTCAAGAAAACACATGTAATTCCTTCCAGTGTTTGCGACCATACATGTCATTGAAGACATAACGACATGAAAATGGTATGCTATCCTTCATACTACACTAAGAGGTGCATTTCAACTTCATGAATGACGTGCTTTGTTTATGTACCTACCCTCTAAAGGGTTGTGAACCAAATAGAGTCTTCAAACAGACCTAATCTCTCAATCTTGTATCATACCCCAGGGTTCGTTGGTCTTCTTATATGATGATTATATTTTCTCCTTAGCTCCTTAAATTTCATCTACCATGTCTTCCTTCTTCATCATCTTACCATAGTGTAAGAGATTACTTCCATCTACAACTCACTCATGACGAGATGACATCAGTCTCAAAAACCCTAGCTTAAGATATAACACTTGGATTCATGAACTGGGCCAGTACTAAATGACAGGTCAGGGGGGAAGGCGTAGTAGCTACACAATTGTGCAATTCAAGTAGACAAGGGTCAATCTTGATCATTGAGACTGCGCAGTGTGTAGCTCAGGCTAGACTAAGGGAAATATTTGCACAACCCTCACTAAGGGAAATAAAAATGTGCAGTTCCCATTGAGGGACATAATTTCACAGTTCATGCAAGTAGTAGATGCTGTGGGATGGGGTCTTGGGATGAAAAACTATGAAATTTCATGAGGTAAGGGGGACTTGGCAGCTGAGAGGCTTGATGGATAGAATTGTGTAGTTTCTGGAGGAAGTGAGCTCTGGTTAAGGGAAGGAAACTAGAGGAAGAATCTTCACAGTTTTGGAGGCCAAGGGAGGTTGTGCTTTTTGTGCATTGTGTAGTTCTAGCAAACAAGGGAAAAGCTTGAATGTTGAAGATGTGAAGTGTGTAGTTTAGGAAGGCTGGGTGAGGCTAGGTTGTTAGGAATCCTCCAGAATTTGGATAAGGGTGGGATCAGTGGAACTGATGTGAACAATTATGGAACTTGATTGTGACCACACACATGGATACTTGCTGATACAACGTAGATCATCCAGAACATATGAAAACATAATTCGCATAATGCAACAACCTTTGTGGCAACTTACGACAAGTGTGGCCCCGTCAATAGACTTTGTGAGGATAATGACGACACTTGTGTAATGGTGCGTGAAACTTTGTAAATGAGTGGGAAACATGTTTATATGATGAGAACAATTGAATTTCACAAATATTTCCCCTTGAAGCAAAATCAAAACTCCCCTTTGCATGAAAAGAGATAATTCCCATGCCCGAAGACAACACTTGCCATATAATGATAAAAGCATGAACTACACTTGAGATCCGAGAAGGGGGCTTGAAATCATCATAAATGAGCAATAAGTGACTAAGGAACCATCGATAATAGGATCCACAGTAGGCTCCAAAATTAGAGTGTAGGGAAAAACTGTGGAGGGTGTTGCAGCCGCTACAACACTTGGTGACACACTGGTCGAATCCATCTTCTCTATTTTGGTTAACTCTTTCATGTAGGGCCTTGGTTCTTCGAGGAGTATTGATTCATTGTTTAGATCACTTTGGCATTTTCCACTTACCCCATGACTAGACATGGTCCCCTATATACCTTATCGGTTGAACACAACATAAGATTCAACATACTCACAATGATTCAAGTTGGGAAGGGTAGTATAGCTTATGATATTAAGGTTTTCAGAGTATAATTTTCATCTCTGGTGTTTCTCTGCTACAAGAAGGACTGGACAATACCCCCACAGAGTCATGCAGGAACACAAACATTTCTCTACTGCCAGCAACCGTGGATAGTACCCCGGAGGATTTTCTTGCTTCACCTTTCTGCGTAGGAAGCCTTTCTCTTCTTTAGAATTTATTTAAATAGAATTGTACATTGGCACTTAGTTATTTTGGGGCGAAAGAGGGATCCCAACTTATTGAGAGTAAAATAGGTTGTTCCTTGGGAGAAGCATATAGAGACCTCTCACTTAGGTTTGCTCATTTAAATTTTCCCCTTCTCTATTTCTACTAGTTGGATAAGCTTGAGAACACCAACGCAAAAAAAACCAAGAATTGGCATGAGGTTTCTGGACTAGAAGTGGGTTCATGGTTGGAACAAAACTCTCCTTACAGATGAATCGTATTTTCCGTCAGAACTTCATCGGCCAAAATATGTAACCAACATAAGGAACACAGACAGATGGCTAGCCAAATGTTGAAGTGTCACAAGACTCTTTATAGTTCATCCACACACATACTAAGAAGCCAATATAGGTATAAGCACAACATATATTCACTTAATGAAAACAAAGGAGAAACTCAACAAGACAAAAAGAAAGAAAACACACAACAAGGAAACATAACTAGAAGAAAAGAGAACAAAATGGATAAAGAAAACATGATTTATAACCAGAATAAGAAAATGAGGACAGGCTACAGGGAATGAGTGCAGAATGAGTGCAAGAAAAGGAAAACTAGGATGCAGCTAATCCTACTCCTATTCTAACATCTAGAAGGTTGGGATCACGTATAATGGAATTTCCAGTGAAGCCACCGTAGTTGTTCCGGATCTGAATCCACAAATATATGAAAAATCACAAAAGATAAGAAGTGATGTGCAACAAAAAATATAAAATCTTGAAAAACTTGCACAAGAAAAGGAAGGTCTTGCTTGTGGGCAAAAAGGTGTGTCACAACCACTACTTTCATCCAATCCACACGCTTACCTTTTTGATGAATACCATTTTTCAAAAAACCTTGGAAGCTTCTTGTAGATGTGTCTTCATCTACATTGAGCTCCTTAGCAAGCACGAGGAAAGATCAAAACTTGTTGTTTGCTATGAAGCTTTCCAGGTAGGATTGTTCCATCCATTTAGCAATTGGATCGTAAAATTCATGATGGCCCACTTGAAAACCCTAAATATTGGAAAAGGTGAATTTTCAATGAGAGGAATGGGATCACGATCTGAATATTGTAAGGTAAAATAGATATGATCATTCTCAACAGTCATGTCAAGACAGTGAGGGCATATCATAACCATCAGTGAAGGCTGAAGTGCCTCGCCTACTTGACAAAAATATGAATAGAGAGATGTTGAACAATGAATATCAAGGGGTGTTAAACAACTGCCATTGGATGTGCTAATGGGAAGATGATAAGCTAAATGACAATCACCAAAGACATAATAATGATCAGATTAAGGATTATATCCCCATTTTCTGATAAATGAAGAAATATCAATTTGAACAGTCTCGTGAATTCTCTCAACAATTGAACCAAGTTCCTTGCAAGACAAATATGACATACCATTTTCCTACAACTGGTGACAAATTGTACAAGAATCGTACTCATCAAAAGAGTTAAAAAAGGATGCCATTAGCAAAAATACATGAGGCCAGTTAGGACATGGTGAACAGTGAAGAACTTGATTCATGAGACAAATTGTGCATTCATTATCACTCAAGAGGATTTCTGGTGCGATGAGAGGACAAATTTGCAACATAAAATTTGCAAGAAGACCCAAGAGATGACCATTAAGGGATAAATTCGATAAGTATGATTCTTTTAAGAAAATATAGTCCTTGGAATGATCAACTTCACAATTCCATGACTCTATGAGAGATGCACATTCCCAACCCAATTTTGATGTGAGAGATTTGCATGAAGATGAATGAAATGTAACAGATTCTTGAATTCAGTCAGAAGTAAAATATTGAAAATTTGAAAGGTCAAACCCAGAATACCAAACATTTTTCACAAGGAAATTTACATCAAGTGAAACCATGCAGAGAGATAGATTGTGCAAGAGAAACCAGATCTAACTTAGTTCAGGGGTCTTACCAGAGTTGCGAGATCCTAACGTAACCATCAATGGTAGTTCAAGTGCCTCAACTCCCTAGCAGGTCCTGGAACTTCCCATGACTGTAGAATCTCATATTGAAGCTTGGAACATATCATGCATGGTTTTAGGAAAGCTTTTATTGCTCTTTTCAATAAGACCACTACTCATCAGATAACATCTATCTCTGTCACAAATTTTATCGGATTATTCAACTCCAACAACTAGATTGCTTAAGTCGGAAGACTCTTTTGATCACAAATTCAAATATAAATGAATCTATGAGATATCATGATCAAGTTAATTTGAAGAGTTTTCCTCATGTAAGAGAGGAGATGATGAGGGGTGGGACAAGTTCTTTATGATTTCGTTGTTTTCAATTTCATCATGGATAACCTCACCGCCTTGTGTCCATCGAGGGGATAAATCATCAGATGAAGAAACATAAGAGCATGGGGTATCTCTGTCGCAAGTAGATGCATTGAAACAGTAAGAAATAAGGGATAGTGAGGTGAAGAGGAAGTTTCAATATTAACATCTTCTTTGACCGAACCAGATTCTAGATCTAAATTAAAATCTTCATGAGAAATTGAAAGATCACATGATTTTCTTGGGCATTCGTCATGAAATACAACAATAGAGTCATATTCATTAGAATTATTACTGCCCAAGGCTGGGGGTTTATTGAAAGAATTTATTGCATTGGATTGTCGATTAGCAGATTGTGAGACACCCAAGAGTGGAAACTCATTATTTTGACATGGAAGATTCTGAAAAAGAGAGGAAATATTGAAATCATCTCAACATTTCTCTTCCTCTACTTGTGTAATGTGACTTCTTTGCACTTGATCGCAATTTGAACCAACAGCTTGAGAATCAAGAGAATGTGAAGAACTAACTGGTGGAGTAGATTGATCAAGCAGGACATGGTACAAAGAGCCAGGTTATGTAGATGATAGAGGATAATATAAATCTATATTAGCTTTGAGAATAGAGTTGTGAACAGTGACATCATCGAGTAGGATGGAGGAGTTAGTATTCATTGTAGGCTTGATGAGCCATTTGAGAATTTCCTCCATTGAATTTTAATCATGAAAATCAGAATAAGAATGAGAAGATGGACTGGAGATTTGATTTGCAGATTTCCTAGTTTTATCAACCCCCACAAGGAGGTGCCCGCATCGAGACTAGAAAGGGAGGAGGACAAAGAACAAAAAGGGAAGTAATATCCTCCTCTACAATTTGAGGTGTCTCATGATTCACAAGAGTTGGGGAAGTGGAAAAATTAGGAGGTTCAAGTTCACTGTATGAAGAGACAAGAACCATGCGCTCAAAGTCTTATTTCAAGAAATCCTAGTTGAGATGTCTTTTAGGAATTTCATAGTAGAGGTGAAGGAATCGATCAGAAAAATCCTCAATTGATTCATCAAACTTCATTTTTAAAACATTGATTCTTCCACAAACAGCTTGGTAGTTATACTTATCAAAGGATTTATGAAGCTTCTTGGCAAGCTGGTTGAATGAATAGATAAAAGAAATGGGTAATGTATGATGCCATCGATTAACACGACCTTTGAATGTGAGGGTGAGTAATCTAAAAATGACAGTTTGGAATGTATTCTATCAGAAAGACAAAGACGAACAACTTGAAATAGATGCTCACGAAAAGTTGATTCACCCTCACCATTGAACTTACATTGGGATAGGTTATGAATAACTTCTGCAAGGATGGTATAATTAAGATCTTTAGAAAAACATCCCGGGATTATGATTTGGGGAAGAGCCATTTTAAATAAGGGATTCAAACCATACTCAATAATCACAACCTATCATCTAGCTCTCTTTTTAGCACTATTTTGTTGATGGTTTCATAAATTTGTCAACCAAGGGGATCTCCCATATATGAAGTCCCAATCAGACCTCAAACATTTTGGTGTAGGAGTCCCATCTGGTGTAAAGGATCGGTTCCCAAATCCTTAAATATTTTGCTTGGCTCTAGATTTGAGCACAGGAGAGTGATACAATGGTGTCTTTGAAAAGCAAGGGAGGTGTGCCTGGTGAGTGTGCAGTTGCAACTATGTCAAGGTTCCTCTACTGCAAAAGGGGGGAGAAAAGTGAGCCTCTAAGTGATAGGTAATACTACTGCCCAGGAAGAGACACACATGAACCAGAAAGTGTCATCTGACATCCAGGGGAATAGTCTAGAATGGATGTGATGGTCATTACAACCAACAAACAAGGAAATATTTGTCTAGTTTCCCGTAGAATAGTCCACAAGGATGGGACAACAATAACAATCATTACAACACATTCTTAATAAGATAAGCACTAAAATAATCGAAATAGTTCAACTATCTTAGTACATGTGAAAGAAAACATGAAATACAAACGTCCACAAAATAGTCTTATAAACATTCATAGTCCATGCATGAAGGACGTGTAGGCCTTAAAAGGATTTTATTATTAAGAAAAATTTCCAAGACACATGTTTACAATGTACATCACTAGCCCAAATAGTGGGAAATTGGATCCACTCCTTTCTCCTCAAAGAACTAGCTAATGTCTATTATGCCCTGTCGGAGGAGCCAAGGCAAGAATTCATTTTCTCATACAATGAGGGGTATATGTAACCAAGGGGTGATGCTTCCCCTTTATGACTCTTTGACTACCCTCATGACTACTCACCTTCCTATGAATTTTCAACTTACATGAATCTCCATATTCATGTGTGTCTTTTGGACTTCTACTCTACAATATATTTGAATATAATCTACATGGTCCACAATAATGATGTGGCATATGATCACTCATGAAATGACATGACATGACACTGCTAACATGGAATTCTTAGTGACGTGGCAATGCCAAATCATTTTTGTTTCTATTAATGATGTTTACTTGAGAATACTCTTCTCTTCCACTTCCTCATGACCTGGTGGTAGGAATCTTCAATGATCTCAAGTCTTAGGTTGTGGTCCTTTTTCCTTGATATATCAACTGTCATGATCAACTACAAGAATGTCCTTTGCATTTCTTCCTCCCTCATCTCCTTCTTCATCATCCCACCAAGTTGCATGTGAGGAGGAAAATGAAGAAAAATAATGGAACATGGAGAAAATAGAGGCCTCATTGATACTTATAGTTTTCAACCTTTTGTTAGTTCGATGTTGGAGCTCTCTCTCGTTATTCTCTCTCTCTAACACTCTTGGATACTTATAGTTTTCTTGGAGCACTCTTGGAGGGTCTGGCATACTCGGATTTTTCGAGAAAGAAGGCAAAGGAAGAGTAGGAAAGTAGAAGGGGACAATGGGATCAACAACTACATTGGGTTTTTCTTGCAGGTACTGAGTTGCATGCATGTTTTCCTCACTAGTTTTGGCATGCATGGCATATGCATGTGGTTTGTTGGTTGTGATTTGTCATGGGCATGGAGGATGGTCAAGATTAATAATCGATTTCCTAGCCTTTCCATTTCCTGGATAGCCATGGTGATTGTGGATTTGTTTTCCTTATTTTGTTTTGGTTCTTTCTCATGTTTCCTGACCTTGGGTTGAGTTATATGTCCTGAAAACCCTTGTTAGAAAAACAATCTGGAAGCCTTGTAACAACTTGGTTTGAGTTACTAGTCCTGGAAGCCTTGGTTGGAAAAACACTCTGGAAGCCCTTGGTGGGTTGAGTTACTAGTCTTGGAAGGCCTAGTTAGATAAACACTCTGGAAGCCCGGTAAAAGTTATGGGTTGAGTTACTAGTCCTAGAAGCCTTGGCTGGAAAAACCCTCTGGAAGCCTTGGAAGCCTTGGATAGAGACCGATCTCATGATGGTTTTGTGATGTCTGACCATGAGGTGGAATCAATGTTTGATGGGTTGAGGTGGATGGCCCGTAGAAGCCCTGGATGGATTGATGCATTCTATGAGATCCCACATTCATGCTTGGAATATGGCATGGGGGTGAATGGCTGAAGAGAGATTTCACTCAACCATTCGATGGTCGGGTGGAACATGGAAGTCCCATCCTGGGTTTTGATTTTGCATCATCAATATGAGGTTATTTCTCCTTGTAAATCTATGAGTATTATATTTCCTTAAATGTGGTTTATATGGCTGTGATTTCATGAGTATTTCTGCTGCTATTATGCTGGTTATTTATGTGTTTTATGATGGTAGCTATGTATGGATCTCATCATGTTTTTATTTCTAAATGAAAGGTCAATGTATCTATGAACTAATGGATGAAATGGCATTTAATATGTTAAGGAATCAATGTCTCTTAGCGATTCTCAGTTAAGTTTGACACCTCTATGCTCAGATCTAATGTTTACACCTGTAGATTACATATTCGTGATATGCTTGACGAAATGTATGTCATGGATAATAGGGGTCCATTCAAAGTCTCATTCAAGTGATTTCATTTATACTGTCATTTCGTTATTATTTTACTATTTTGAAGATGTGATTCAATTCTAGGTAGTGACCTCGGCTCTGGGCCTGAAAAAGTGGCTCAAATCCCGGGGACACTGGCATAGTACTGACAAAAAGAGTCCCTGGACGCTGACTTGCAAGCCTATGAGAGCGTCCAAAGGTCAAGTTGTCAAAAATCTCAGTGGGACCCAGGGGCTAATTGGCAGAAATGATGGATTGGTTCCTGAGGGTCCTAATGCTGATGTTGAATGTCTATATGGTGTGTTTATGTCGATTCCACTTCCTTAATGTGACTTAGGAGGTCAAATCATATTGTAGTGGCCTCTCATCGCATGTTTACCCTGGCTGGATGATTGCTTGGGTATATGTTGGAAGAGGGTGTTACATGAACCGTGATGGAACTTTACTATGAACACACACTTGGATGCTTGGTGATAAGACATAGATCATCCAGAATATTTGAAAACATACTTCGATTAATGCAACAACCTTTGTGGTAACTTACAATAAGTGCGGCCCCGTCGATATACTTTGTGAGGATAATGACGAAACTTATGTAATGGTGCGTGAAACTTTAGAAATGAGTGAGAAACATGTCTATATGATGAGAAAAACTCACTTTCATAAAGATTTCCCCTTGAAGTAAAAAAAAAATCCCATTTGCATGACAAGCACTAATTCTCATGCCCGAAGACGACACTTTCTATATAAAGATAAAATCGTGAACGATACTTGAGATTCAAGAAGGGGGCTTGGAATCCACAGTAGTTTCCAAAATTCAAGTGTAAGCCAAAATATGGAGGGTGTTGCAACCACTACAACACTTGGTGATACATTGGTAGAATCTAGGTTCTTTGTTTTGGTTAACTCTTTCATGCAGGGCCTTGGTTCTTCGGGGAGTATTGATTCATCATGTAGATCACTTTAGCCTTTTCCACTTACTCCATGACTAGACATGGTCCCCTATGTATCTTACTGGTCGAACACAACATAAGATTCAACATAATCACAATGTTTCGAGTTGGGAAAGGTATTGTAGCTTGTGAGCTTAAGGTTTTTAGAGTATAATTTTCATCTCTGGTGTTGCTTCACTACTAGAAGGCTTGGATAGTACCCCCACAGAGTCACACAAAAACAAAAACATTACTCTGCTGCTAATGAGCCTAGACAGTACCCCGATGGAGCTTCTTACTTCACCTCTCTGCGCAGGAAGCCTTTCTCTTCTTTTGACTTTATTTATTTATTTAAAGAGAACTGTACATTGGCACTTATTTATTTTGAGGCGAAAGAGGGATCCTAACTTATTGAGAGCAAAAGAGGTTGTTCCTTCAGAGAAGTATATAAAGACATATGATTTAGGTTTGCTCATTTAGATTTTCCCCTTCTCCATTTCTACTAGTTGGATAAGCTTGAGAACACCAACACAGAAAAAACGAGAATAAGCATGAGGTTTCCAGACTAGAAGCGGGTTCATGGTTGGAACAAAACTCTCCTTACATATGGATCATATTTTCCAACAGAAATTCATCGGAAAAAAGATGTAACCAACACAAGGAAGACAGAAAGATGGCTAGCCAAATGTTTAAGTGTCACAAGACTCTTTATAGTTTGGCCACACACATACTAAGAAGCCAATAAAGGTCTAGGCACAACACTTATTCACTTAATGAAAACAAAAGGAGAAACTCAACAATAAAGAAAAATAAGACAAAAAGAAAGAAAACACACAACAAAGAAACACAACCAGAAGAAAAGAGAACAAAATGGCTAAAGGAAACATGATGTAGAACTAGAATAAGAAAATGAGGTCAGGCTATAGGGAACGAGTGGAGAATGAGTGCAAGAAAGGGAAAACTAGGATGCAGCTAGTGAAGCCATCTTATTTGTTCCTGACCTGCATACACAAAGATATGAACAATTAAAACATATAAAAAGTGATGTGAAACAAAAAATATCAAAACTTGAAAAACTTGCACAAGAAAAGGAAGGTCTTCCTTGTGGGCAGAAAGGTGTGTCACAACCACTACATTCATCCAATCCACATGCTTACCTTTTTTATGAATACCATTTTTCAACAAACCTTGGAAGCTTCTTGCATATGTGTATTCATCTATACTGAGCTCCTTAACAAGAGTGAGGAAATATCGAAACTTGTTGTTTACTATGGGGATTTCTAGGTAGGACTATTCTAGCCATTTAACAATTGGATCAAAAAATTCATGATGGCCCTCTTGAAAATCATGATATCTTGGAAAATGTGAATTTTCAATTAGAGGAGTGGGATCACAATGGGAATATTGTAAAGGAAAATAGATCTAATCATTCTCAGCAGTCATTCCAAGACAATGAGGACTTGCCATAACCATCAGTGAAGGTTGAACTGCCTCATCTGCTTGACAAAAATCTGAATAGAGAGATGTTGAACAATGAAGATCAAGGGGTGTGAAACAACTGTCATTAGATGTGTTGATGGGAAGATGATTAGCTAAATGACATTCAACAAAGACAGAATAATGATTAGATGAGCTAATTAAAGCATAAGATTCCCATTTTCTGATAAATGAAGAAAAATCAATATGAACAGTCTCGCGAATGCTCTGAACAATCGAACCAAGTTCCTTGCAAGAAAAATATGACATACCATTTTCCTGCAACTAGTGACAAATTGTACAAGAATCACAGTCATCAAAAGAGTTAAAAAAATATGGTAGTATCACAAATACATGAGGCAAATAGGGACATGGTGAATGGAGAAGAACTTGATTCGTGAGAGAACTTGTGCATTCGTTATCACTCAAGAGGATTTTTGGTGTGATGAGAAGGCATATTTGCAACATCAAATTTGAAAGAAGAGCCAAGAGCTAACCATTAAGGGATAAATTAGAAAAGTATGATTCCTTCAGGAAAATATAATGCTTGGAATGATCAACTTTGTAATTCCATGACTCTATGATATATTCACATTTCCAACCTGAGTTTGATGCGAGAGATTTTCATGAAGATGAATGAACTGTAACATATTTTTGAATTTGGTCAAAAGTAAAATCTTGAAAATTTGAAAGGTCACACCCGAAATACTAAACATTTTTCAAAAGGAAATTTACATTGAGTGAAACCATGTAGAGAGATAGATTGTGAAAGATAAATTAGATCCGACTTAGTTCAGGGGGCTTACCAGAGTCACGAGATCTTGACATAACCATCAATGGTAGTCGAAGTCCCTCGACTTCCTGGCATGTCTTGGAACTTCCTGAGATTGTAGAATCACATTTTGAAGCTTGGACTAGATCATGCATGGTTTGAGGGTAGATGTTATTGTTGGTTTTAGTAAGACCACTGCTCATCAGATAACATTCATCTCTGTCACATATTTTACCCGATTTTTCAACTTCAAAAACTAGATTTCTCAAGTTGAATTACTATTTTGATCACAAATTTGAAGATAAATGAATCGGTCAGATCTCATGGGTAGGATGATTTGAAGAGTTGTTGTCATGCAAGAGAGATATGATGAGGGGTGGGACAGGTACTTTATGATTTGAATGTTTTCAATTTTATCATGGACAACCTCACTGCCTTGTGTCCATCGAGGGGATAACTCATTAAATGAAGAAAAAAAGAGCACGGAGTATCTCCATCACAAGTACATGCGTTGAAAGTGATAGGACACAAGGGATAGTGAGTTGAAGAGGAAGTTTCGATATGAACATATTCTTTCACTGAACCAAGTTCTATATCTAAATTAAAAGCTTCATGTGAAACCGAAAGATCACGTGACATGCTTGGGCATTCATCATGACATACAAAATGTCATCTTCATTAGAATGACTACTTCCCAAGGCTGGAGGTTGATTGAAAGAATTGATTGCATTGGATTCTCTACCGAGATTAGTAGATTGAGAATTACCCGAGAGTGGAAACTCATTATTTTGACATCGAAGATTTTGAAAAATAGAGGAAATGTTGAAAGCATATTCACCTTTTTACTCATCTAACTGTGTAATGTGATTTCTTTGTACCTGATCAAAATTTGATCTAGTAGCTTGAGAATCAAGAGAATGTGAATGACTAGTTGGTGGAGCATACTGACCAAGTGGGACACGTACAAAGAGTCAGGATATGTAGATGATAGAGGATAACAGAAATATGGATTAGCTTTGAGACTATATTTGTGAAAAGTGACATCATCTTGCAGGATGGAGGAGTGAGTCTGCACCTTAGGCTTCATGAGTCATTTTGGAATTTCCTCCATTAAATCTGAATCATGGAAAATAGAAGAAGAATGAGAAGATGGATTGGATATTTGATTTGCATATTTCCTAGTTTTACAACCACCATAAGGAGGCACCCACATTGGGACTGGAAAGGGAGGAGGACAAAGAAAAAAAGGGGTAGTAAGCTCCTCCTCTACAATTTGAGGTGTCTAATGATTCACAAGAATTGGGAATGTGGAAAAATTAGGAGGTTTAGGTTCACTGTATGAAGAGACAAGAACCAAGCGCTCAAACTCTTATTTCAAGAAATCCTAGTTGAGATTCTTTTTAGGAATTCCATAACCGAGGTGAAGGAATCATTGAAAAAAATCCTCAATTGATTCATTAGACTTCATTCTTAAAAGATTGATTCTTCCACAAACATCTTAGTAGTTATAATTATCGAAGCCTTTATGAAGTTTCTTGGAAACATGGTCAAATGAATGGATAGAAGCAATGGGTAATGTATGACACCATCGATTAACATGATCTTCGAATGCTAGGGTGACGAACAACTTGAAATAGATGTTCATGAAAAGTTGATTCACCCTCACCATCAAACTTAAATTCGGATAGGTTATGAATAACTTCCGCAAGGATGGTACAATTAAGCTCTTTAGAAAAATATCCTGGGATTATGATTTGGGGAAGATCCATTTTAAATAAGATATTCAAACCAAACTCAACGGGCACAACCTATCATATGTCCCTCCTTCTACCACCATTTTTTTGACGGTATTAGAAATCCATCAACCAAGGGGATCTCCTCGATATGAAGTCCCAATCAGAACTCACACCGTTTGGTGTAGGAGTCCCATCTGGTATAAAGGTTTGGTTTCATATCCTTAAATATTTTCCTTGGATCTAGCTTTCAGCAGAGGATAGTGATGCAATGGTGTCTTCGAAAACGAAGGGAGGTGTGCCTGATGAGTGTGTATTTGCAACTGTGTGAAGGTTCCTCTACTGCAAAAGGGCATAGAAAAGTGAGCCTCTAAGTGAGAGGTAATAGTACCATTGAGGAATAGACACACATGAACTAGAAAGCTCCATCTAACATCCAGCAGAATAGTCCACAGTGGATGCGGTGGTCATTACAACCAACAAACAAGGAAATATCTATCTAGTATCCCACAAAATAGTCAACAAGGTTGGGAAAAAAATAACAACCATTACAACAAATTCTCAATAAGATAAGCACTAAAATAACCGAAATAGTTAAAATATCTTAGTATATGTAAAAGCAAACATGAAATACAAATTTCAACATAATAGTCCTATAAAAATTCATAGTCCATGCATGAAGAATGTGATGGCCATAAAGGGCTTATGTTATTAAGAAAAAGTTCCAAGACACATGTTTACAATTTACATCACTGGCCCCAATAGTGGGACATTGGAGCCACTCCTTGCTCCCCAAAGAACCAACTAATCTCTCTAATGCCTAGTAGGAGGAGCCAAGGTGAAAATTAATTTTCTCATATAATGAGGGGATATATGTAACCAAGGGGTGATGCTTCCCCTTTGTGACTCTTTTACTACCCTCATGACTATTCAACTTCCTATGACTTTTCAAGTTACATGACTCTCCATATTCATGTGTGTCCTTTGGACTTCTACTTTTTAATACATTTGAATATAATGTACATGTTCCACAATAGTGATGTGGCATATGATCACTTATGACATGACACTACTGGCATGGACTACTTGGTTATGTGGAAATTCCAAATCACTATTGTTGTTGTTAATGATGCCTTCTTGAGAACACACTTGTCTTCCACCTCCTCATGTCTTGGTGACAAGAATATTCAATGATCTCAAGTCTTAGGTTGTGGTCGCGAGTTGGTATCCTTTTGCCTTGATAGATAATTTGGCATGCTCAGTTACAAGAATTTCCTTTGCATATATTCCTCCTTCATCCACTTCTTGATCATCCCGCTAGGTTCCTGTATCTGAAATTCACTCATCATGAGATGACATCAGCCCAAAAATCGCCTAGCCTAAGATGGTGCATTATAGTCTAGGGACTGAGCTAGAACTGAGTTACAAGTTGGGAAGGGAGGCTTAGTGTCTATGCATTGCATAGTCCCAGCAGGCAGGGTTGATGCTTGAGGCTTGGAACTGTGTAATACACAATTCAGGTTGGGCTGAGAGGCTATCTTCTGCGGAGTTTGGAGATGAGTGACTCCAGTTAAAGGAGGGCCACTGTGGAAGATTTTTTCACAGAGCTGGAGAGGAAGGCTTATTGAATTATGTGCAGTTCTAGGAGATAGTGGGTCAAGATGAGGGTAGGACCACTAAAGACAACATCTGCACAATTATGGAAGGGAATGCTGTCTGAAAATATTGCAAAATTCTTGAAGGGAAGGTTGGTCTTGGGCTCAAAAATTGCGCAATGCAGCAATTCTTGGGGCAGAAACTATGCATTGTGTAGATCCAGGGGTCAAGGTCACATCTTGCTAATTGGAACTGTGCAATGTCCAGTCCAGGCAGGTTGGGTGATGCCAAGTTCAGGGGTCAGGGAGCTTCTTCGGAAAAGGCTAAGTGTTGGACCAGTGAGACTGACAGATGAAGTGACGAATCTTAGACTATGTCCTCACACTTAGAATACTTTAAAACTCAACAAAATTGATCACCCATGACACATGAATAATAATTTCACTTTCGTGTGACCGCTTCATGAATAGTTATGACAAGTGCGACACCTAAGGTAGAATTTATGATGACCGTGACGACACTTGTGTGACAACTCTCAAAACTTTGTGAATGAGTGTGATAGGTGCTTACATGGTTACGAAATCTCATACACACAAAGAAGAGCCCTTGGAACCACTAGAATGAGCTTATGCATAAAGTGTGAGAACCAACATGCAAAAATATGACATCTTGCCTATCATCTGAAAGGGAACGAAACAATTAGCGAAAACACATGGAATTACTTTTAGGTTTGTGATAATACATGTCATTGAAGACATAATGATATGAAAATGGTAAGTTTTCCTTCATACTACACTAAGAGGTGCATTTCAACTTCATGAAAGATGTGCTTTGTTTTCATACCTACTCTCCAAAGGGTTGTGAACCAGATTGAGTCTTCATGTAGTCCTAATATCTGATCTTCTATCATACCCAAAGGTTCCTTGGTCTTCTTATATGATGATTATATTTTATCCTCAACTCCTTAAGTGTCATTTAGCATGTCCTCCTTCTTCATCATATTTCCATAGTGTAAGAGAGTACCTGCATCTGCAACTCACTCATGACGAGACAACATCGGCCTGGAAACCCCTAGCCTAAGATAGAGCATTTGGATTCACGAACTAGGTTGGTACTGAGTCACAGGTCAGAGGGGAAGACCCAATGACTACACAATTGTGCATTTCAAGCAGCCAAGGGTCAAGTGTGATCACTAAGACTGTACAGTGTGCAGCTCAGGCTAGACTGAGGGAAATGTTTTCACAATCCTCATTGAGGGAAAAAAAATGCACATTGCCCACTGAGGGATAGAATTTCGCAGTTCAAGCAGGCAATGGTTGTTGTGGTATGGGGCCCTGGGAGGAAAAACTACATAATTTTAGGAGGCAAGGGGGACTGGGAAGCCAAGAGGCTTGAGGGACAAAACTGGGTAGTTTCTAGAGGCAGTGAACTCCAGCTGAGGAAAGGACACTAGAGGAAGCATTTGCACAGTTTTGTAGGGCAAGAGAGGTTGGGATTTATGTGCATTGCATATTTCTAGAAATAAATGGAAAATATTGAAGGTTGAAGATGCAAAGTGCACATTTTAGGAAGGTTGGATGAGGTTAGGTTGCTACGAATCCTATGGAATTTGGCTAAGTGTGGGATCAATGGAATCGATGTGAATAGTGATGGAACTTGACTGTGACCACACAATAGGATACTTGGTGACACAACATAAATCAACCTAAACATATGAAAACATACTTCGCTTAATGCGACAACCTTTGTGGTAACATACGACAAGTGCGGCCCCTTCCATAGAATTTGTGAGGATAATGATGACACTTGTGTAATGGTGCATGAAAATTTGGAAATGAGAGTGAAACATGTCCATATGATGAGAACAACTCACTTTCACAAATATTTCCCCTTGAAGCAAACCAAAACTCCCCTTTACATGAGAAGCAATAATCCACATGCACGAAGACGACCCTTGCTATATAAATATTAAAGTGTGAATGACACTTGAGATTCAAGAAGGGGGCTTGAAATCATCAACTAACCAATAAGTGGCTAAGGAACGACCAATCAAAGGATCCATAGTAGGATCCAAAATTCAAGGGTAGGTCAAAATTTTGGAGGATGTTTCATTCACTATAGCAAGGAGTCATTTCATCCTTCCGTGTAGGCTTCCCCATTCTTTGGGTGCAATGTATCTTTGGGAATCCTTATGAAGAGTTTGAAAAAAGTATCCTACATGTAGGATCTTGTAGGCTATCTTTCTTGTAGCCAAATGATATCCACAAGTGCCATCATGACATTTAATAGGACATCATAGACCTAATCCTCCCTCACACATCTTCTTAAAACATAATTAGGTCCCACCTTGAAGAGGCTTCCAACAATCCAAGTATAGGAGGTGATTTGTCTAATGATCTTTCATTTATCCATTGAAGACAAGTGAGGAGGGAGTTGGATAGTGCCTAGATATTTGGTAGTGTCAGAAAACCATGGAGAAGGAAGTGAGATGGAAAAATGATGATCATATGGAAGTTTGTCATCAGCCATCCCTTCATCTACAATAAAGGTTACTCTTGACAATGAATCTACTACAACATTTTCTTTTCCTAGTTTGTTAACAATGGCTAAATCAAATTTTTGTAAAAGAAATATCCACCTAATTATCCTAGCATATACATCTAATTTATTCATGAAATATTTAATCTTTGCATGGTCAATATGTACAAATAATTGGTAACCATTAAATAACGTCTAAAATTATTCAAAGAATGTACAACACTGAGGAATTCGTTTTTAGTTAAAGTGTAATTCAATTTATCCTTTAATAGGCTATTACTAATGAAGTAAATAATATAAGAAAGTTTACCCTCAAGTTGAGCTAAAGCTACTCCAATTTCCCTATTTGATGTGTTTTTGTGAATTTGAAATGGAAAGGTCTAATTAGGACCTCTAAGAATAAGTGTTGTCATTAACTTTTCCTTTATGCTCTCAAATGATTTCTTGCATGTGTGTGTCCAACAAAACTCAACATCATTGGTCAACAAGGAAAACAGAGAGAATTATTATTAAAATAATTTATAAAGCTCCTATAGTATCCTAAAAGGCCTAAGAAGCTTATGAAATCTGTTTATTTCTAAGGTATATGAATGTGGTTAATGATTTCCACCTTACTAGAATCTACTTGAAATCGCTTTGAGGAGAGGAAATGTCCTAAAAAAACTCCCTCATTCATTTGGAACAAGAATTTTTCATGTCTCAAGGATAGGTTTATCTCCCCACATCTTTTCATACATTGTTAAGATTGGAGAGAGGTTATTGAAAGTCATTCCCATAGGGCGTGACGATTTATATTGGATCACAATATTGTTTTTCATCCATGTCGATTCTTTTAGAGTGGAACAAGTGGAGGAATAAGATAGCGGGACCATTTTAATGATGTTTTTTGGTGGTAAAACTTTTCCAATTTATTATAACACATTTTTTTTGTATTCCACACACAAATACCTACATAAGAAATGCCTCAATTGGAGTATGTGTGCAAAAGTTATGCCACTCGAAAGTTGACCTTCCTACTTTGTCCACCATAATTTAGGAGGATGCCACGCTAACCCCCTTACTCAAGGAAAATGGGTTTTCACAAGATACTAAGGAAGAAGGCTCTAGAAGAGCCTAAGTTGTAACTCTACTTAAGAGTTGAGGGAGTCAAACCTAACCACTAGTAGGATATCAGGCTATGTTATAACATGGCCACTAAGATGAAAAGGGATTACATTATGTTCGAGTGAATTCGTTCCATAGATGATTAGAGTAGCTAAGAGGGATATGAAGATAGAAGACAGAGAGTATTTGTGCATTGTATTAGCCCACGGGCCACAAGACTTACTTCTGTGTACTCACAACCATTTTATGTTCAGAGAAAGAGAAAGTGACCTCACCTTCTATATGGGTTTTCTATCAAAAGGATTTCCCAAGTTATATCTTATGTCAAATCGTGTTTTTTGAATTTTCATTTTTTTGATCTCTTTTATCTACATAATTATAATTTTCATGAATATGGAATAAACAATAATTTATAGATCCATAAATATAAAGATAAATAAACCCTCATAGTGTAGATTTTAAATTTTTAAGTATAATTGTTTTAGATATGTTTTGTTACCTTTAACTTTGCATCCTTATTCACCCATCCTCATGGTATGGCCTTGGATTATCATGAGATTCCAACTCTAATTTGTTAACCAGATTTGTTGGAATGAGACTTTCCTATGATCCTAAGTCAAACAAAGAATCAATCTTTGTCTTCTTGGCCTATATCTTTAGGTGGAATAGTTTGGTAATTTCCTTCTCGTCTTGTTGCTGAAGGCTACTCTAATTCACCTCCTTGTACACTGACATACAATGGATCTTCTCATCCATGTTTTATTTTCTTTTAATCTGGTTTCTCAAATCAATTGTCATGAGATTCTTCTTCTTATTATATTTATTTTTGTTCTTTAGGTTAAGCTTCATATGAAACCATTAAAACCAATATATCCACTTTAATAATAAGCTTCATACACAGGAGAAGTGTAGAAGTTGCATCTGAAGCTTAACCTAAAGGAAAAACAAGAAAAATAATAAGAAGAAGAATCTCATGTCCACTTATTCGAGCAACCAAATTGAAAGAAACTCGAACATGGATGAGAACATCATCTATACATCATTGAAAAATGACGTGAATATGAGTAGTCTTAAACAATAGGATGAGAAGGAAATGACCATACTCCTCCAAATAAACGCATAGGCCAAGAAGACAAATATTGATGTTATGTTTGACTCAAGATTGCAAGTATTTCTCATTACAACATAGTTGGTCAACAAATTTGTGTTGGAAGTTCATGATCATCCAAGCCCATATCCATTGGGATGGGTAAATATGGATGCAAATTTAGGGGTAACAAAACATATTTAATACAATTATACTTAAAATTTTGAAATATACACTATGAGGTTTTAATCTCTTACACCACAATCTTGATCTCTCCACATTCTAGATTCATGATTTGAGGTTGATTATAGAACTAGATTAATAATATTTATATCATTGATACTACCGAAAAGGATCAACCCACATGCCTTGGCTCAGACTCTTGCTTTGTCATCACTCCATTGGGCTAACTGACTACCAAACTGATCCATCATACAAAGGCATTCTCAACATTTTCATTAGGTTGGACACACTATTCTTTTTACATTTTGTTGCAAATTGGTTGCATCTTCAAGATTGACTATTCACTTTTATGCATTCTAACCAACTACCATAATTTTTTTTCTCAGATGAAGTCATACACAAACTTGATGACTTAGTCACATTATATTCCATTCGGGTTTTATCCAATTTGCGACACCTCATTGCATACCCCTTCACATCGCATCAAGAAACATGTTTCTCTATTAGAGATTAATCACATCTCAACGCACAGGGCATTAAGATGATGTACAGGTTGATACACCTTGTCAAAGCCCTGAGGAAAAATCTAATTTGTGATTTTCCCAAACGACTTGGAGTTGGTAAGAAACCCTTGTACAAGGGTCCTGCATGTTGCATACATTGAGCTCTGGGAGCTCTGAGGGCTTGCGGTTATTACTGGAGCAACATACGACCACAGGGTGACTCACCCTCCCCTGGTGGTGCACACTGGAACAAGATGATTCGCTCTCTTGTGGGACAAGATGATTCACTCTCTTGTGGAACAGGATGATTCACTCTCCTGTGTAGCAAGATGATTAGTTCTCCTGTGAGGCTTGGATTGATGTGTTCTCCATGGCGATTGTAGCAGGATTGATGTGTTCTCCTGTGAGGCCTGGATTGATGTGTTCTCCATGGCAATTGTAGCAAGATTGATGTGTTCTCCTGTGAGGACAGGATTGATTAGTTCTCCTGTCGAGGCATCCTACCCATGCAGTCTGGGACTCATGGGAAGTACCTCTCATCTGATCAATGAGCAGGGAAATGAAGTTAGGGACCATAGTAGTACCAATGGACGCATCGTTGTAACTACTGTACTCCCTACGCTAGGATGACCTCCATTGATCTGGGATCAATGATACTGGTCTGGGACCAGTGGTAGGAGTTGTACCATACTATGACACTAACTTCGGGTCGGTTGAGACTGGTCTGGGACCAGTGGTAGATACTCTGAGACTGACTTTGAGTCAGTGGAGGATGATATTAGTCTGGGACCATTGGAGTTGTACCCACTATGACGCTGACTTTGGGTTGGTTGAGACTGGTTTGGGACCAGTGGTACATACTCTGAGACTGACTTTGAGTCAGTATGATACATCCTCGATCATTTCTTCTTCTTCATAATTCGGACAAAAGCAGAGTAGAACAGAACAATGCAAGAGCAGAGCAGAACAGAACAAAATAGTACAGATCAGTGCAGGGCAGAACAAGACAAAGCAGAACAGGAAAAATAGAGCAGAGCAGGGCAAGGGTCAGGCTGTACAAGGCAGTTCATTTGATGGATGAATAGTAATGACCGATAGACAGATTGTAGATGAAGTTCTCCATGGTTGAGAGGGAGTGTTAAAATTGGAAACCAGGGCAAAACTTCATGTGGGTCATCTTATTCATGGCTAATAATATTTTTATTAGATTCCTCTCGTCGAGAGGTGTAGGATTGATATAAAGATCATCCAATTCCGATAAGTATTCATGGAGATATGAATTTATTTTGATTATGGAATTATTATCAAGCCGACCTACAACTCATGTAGGCTCAAAAGCCCAACAGTCGCATCTATTCACCCACCAACGTTGTGTATAAATATAAGAGGACTTTTCCTCATTTGGACTCACTCATCTCATCACATCTCTCTCTCTCTACTGCGCAGATATGAGTCTCTTCTCTACTGCGCTGAAATGGGTCTCTCTCTCTCACACATGTGAAGCCGGAAGCTGTTGAATTTGAAGCTGCAACTGCAGAAGTAAAGATTGACTTGCGTGGCCTAGAAGATCTCCTCTTTGGAACTACGTTGTAGGTTCATCTGAACCTCCTTTGAAAGCCGAAACTTTTGGTGGTGGAATGAAGTCAATCCGACGAACGGTTTGCAAGATATCGACTGCCCTAGTTTGAAGCCGGAAACTGCTGAAACTGAAGCTGCAACTGCAGAAGTAAAGATTGACTTGCGTGGCCTAGAATATCTCCTCATCTGAAATGCACTGTAGGTTCATCTGAACCTCCTTTGGAAGCCACAACTTTTGGTGGTGGAATGAATTCAATCCGACGAACGGTTTGCAAGATATCGACTCCCTAGTTTGAAGCCGGAAATTGCTGAAACTGAAGCTGCAACTGCAGAAGTAAAGATTGACTTGCATGGCCTAGAATATCTCCTCTTTGGAACTGCGCTGTAGGTTCATCTGAACCTCCTTTGAAAGCCGAAACTTTTGGTGGTGGAATGAAGTCAACCCGACTGTCGGTTTGTGAGATATGGTTTGCCCTAGTTTGATAATGAAGCCGCTAATGCTGATGCTACTGATCTAGGGTTTGCTACTGCTGATATGAATCAGATTTATTGTACTATTTCTCTCTACTGAATTATTGAAGATAAAAGAAGATTTGATCAAAGGGTTTCCCCACACATTGTGGGGTTTGTCCCTGGCTAGCCGCCACATCTTGTGTCTCTTGTCTTGGCTTGTTTTCTGTCGATCGTTTAATGTTCTATCTGCACTTTACTTTATGTACATGTGATTGCTAATCGGTGGAATATAATAAGAAAAATAAGTAAACTGTTATAAGCATAGAACATACCATAACTTAACAATTAATGAATTGAATCCTTTAAAGACAAATATTCATTCCAATAAAAAACTAAATTCCATCGAGCTATTATCTTGATAAAATAATTTCACACCTATTCGATCCCAAGAAAATGAAATCCACACAATTGTGTACATTTTCAATAGTGTCGTTGACTAGATCAAATGACTAAATCAATAGAATAGATCATGAGTTGTATATTAATCAATTTGACTCATTCTTAGATTAATTATTTGTCAAGGGAATATTGGATCAAAGTGTTACAATACCATGAGAAATTTCCATGGATCCAACTTGTGGTATTTTCTTTCATTGCACAAGACCACATATGTGTATTCCTTATGGATAATATGTGTATATACACTTGTTTCTATTACCAATAAGTGTATAATTTTCTTCTTTCATATTTTTTCTTACTACTCCACTCAAACACCCCATCAACACTCTTTTGGCCTGCATCAAACATTTTCAAAGAACTACAAACACATTATTAACACATTCATGCCCTACATAAAATTGCGTTAGGAAAACGTATCAGGGCCCAGGTAATTCTCTATAAAACACATTTTGCATCAAAGACCTATATCAAGCACTACTACTATTGACATCAATTCCCACACATAGAGAGAAGTCCACTCATAATGTTATTACCATCAATTTCAACTAAGAACCACTGCATACAATCTCCCCCTTTGGCATTGATGGCAACACCATAACCAAAAACAATCTTCATGAATCTGCTAAAACCTGGTTGATGTTGAACTCTCTCCAAACCAACTAATGTTGTGTTTATGGCTAATTTCTTTCTCTCCCCCTTTGACATCAATGAAAAATGGTAGTCAAGACTCTAAAAACCATGCTGAAAAAGACTCTCTAATGAGATATCCATCCAATGCACTTGTTGTTGGCTCCTACAAAAAAAAGTTACAACAATTTCAACAATGACAACAATTTTCTTCCTCTTGTTGAATATGCTCCCCATAAACATATGCTTAGCTGAGATGTCTTCAAAAAAAAAATTTGAGCTAATTTCCCTATGGAGGGTTCACTTCCATGGTTGCTTATCTTCCTTGCTAATTCCTTCCTGAATGAAAATTTATGCAATATACATGACTTCTCCTCTTGATCCAAGGATTACTCAACTAGAAAACCAATTTATAAACTTGAATATACATGGTTGAAGAAATATATATTATCCTTTGCTCTTTCCTCCTTGCAACATACAAGCGGCATCCACGACTAAACCAAGGATTTCCTAGACAAACAAATCCTTGTGTAACTCCCCCTGAGCTACTGCACCTTTCAGGCTTCTTACTGATCCTGTGGACTTGATCTTGCTTTCAAGAACTTAGACACACCATGCTTTTTTTGTGGCCTCATCTTCAATGGTACTTCATGCAACTCATGATGTTGCCATATGCTCCCCCTAAGGCCATGTTGACTTCAATTTTTCATTGAAGTCACTTGTTGCTCTTTCTTATTCCAAACTATTTTGAGCTACTTTCTGATCTATGGATCAGTCCTCCTGACTTCTTGTTTAGTGTACTTTGAATGACCTCATTATTTTGCATGAGTTTCTTTAAAGAACTAGACAACTTGCAATCTTTAGAAATATGGCCAAGACAGTCACATTTATAACATCTTATGTGAACAAGAAAGGGGGGAAATGTTTGTGTCCTCTTATGCTACTATCCACATATGACATATTCTTTACATAAAATGCACTCCTACTTATTTTTGCATAAGATTTGCAATCAACAAGTTTATGGCCAAAAGTATTGCATGAATAAAAATAGCCATAAAAAGAACATGTAAACCTAATGGTTGATTATCTTATTATAGGGAATTATTTTTCTTGATTGATTTCTTGATATATATTACCTTTCTATTGCATCTTTTGTTTCATATTCTACTGACAAAATCTTACTTGATTTCTCTTATAATCAACTGCAACATGCACAAATTTATGGCAAGTGAAGCACTCAAAATATTCCAATAAAGGATAAAATTGTCTTGTTGATGAAAGCAATTTTCTTGGCTCATTCCTTGGCTACTCGTTCTACTACTTGCTTCCTCTCTTGTTGCTTATGTTGCTACTATTTTCTAGTTTTCATGTAGATACCTCTAAACTGGATTTTCCTCATGAAGGCAAATACCCGATTTGTCAAATGGATACCTTTCACCGCTCTTTTCCAATTTCAAATGAGAATTTTTATTTTCTATATCACTTAAACAAATAGCCTCAGCTTTTAAATTTTCACAATGATTGACCTTTCCTTTAAGCTGGTTGCCCAGTACATCTTTGATTCTTCTTGATTATTCTAGCTAGATTTTCAAGTCAATAATTTCTTCTTTAAAATCATGCTCTCTTTCTTCAAGTATATGAAGAAGTTTCTTATCATATCTATTTTCTATTGAGAGCCTTTATATTTCAATAAATATAGAGTCAAACTTAGCTTAGTCTTCATCTAGTTTATCCTCGATAATCAACTACATTCACACTAGGAGGATAGATGTTATTCAATTGAACAACTTCCTTATGAGATTCATTTCTTCTTCTTCTTATTTTTCTTCTCTTTTTCTCCATTTTTGCTACTCGTATCTCCTTCATGCAGGACTTGCAACCTATCCTATATATATTTTTCAAGTTTGAGACCCATTACCTACTTAAGATCTAGATATTGAAGGTTATTGTAAATTGCATATTTAGCTTGGGAATTCCATTGTTGAACTTGTTTTTAAGGGGGATATTCACCATAACCATTAGTCACTACCTTCCATAATTAATATCCATGAGAAATTAATTCATATTTTACGTTCTCTCTCTATTCCTAAATTTAATGATCCATGATTCAACCAAATCTACCTTCCAGTGGCCAAGTTATACTAGGAGGAACTTTATCTGATACCAATTATTGGGATCATGATTTCCATTACACGAAAACCCACATGTGTTAGTAAAGAGACGCATTGCCAAAGTTAATGGATCCTTGAGAGGTGGCTAAGCACATGTCACAAAACGCACATGGAACACTACCAAGTCCAACATGTGAAGTGGTGTTTGGAAGTCCCTAGATGTACATGAACGAAGCAATATTCATGCAAAGAGACAACTCATTAGGATCGAAAATTAGTCACCATTAATGCACACAAAGGAGTGTAAAAAAATTCCCTGTAAGTGCCCACCAAGCCAAGAAACTGATTAGTTCTAGGAAGATTTTTTTCTATTGTTTTTTAGAGAGAATCATTTTATAGAAGCACTAGTAAGAGTAAATGAATCCCTAGTGGGGTGTACTAAAAAAAAAAAAAAAAAACTATAAGAGTTGCTACAAGAATATAGGGATGTGCTTCCGGATCCTAAAGGGTTACCACCCATGAGAGAAGTGCAACATGAGATCCAAATATTTCCAAAATCCCCACTGTCAAACATTGAGTTGCACATGTAGTCTGTTATAGAAGCAAGGTAAAAAAAAAAGTTGTAGCAACCATTAGAACAAGGTGTCATTTGAATAAGTACATCACCATGTAGGTCACCCATAATCATTGTGCCAAAGGAGGATGGGAATTGGTGAATTCATATTGATTAGAAGGTGCTAAACAAAATCATGCTCAAGAAGAAATACCCCCTACCTTGAATAGATGATCTACTCGATCAGTTTCAACAAGTGAAATACTTCACCAAGTTTAAGTTAGATAATAGGATACCCAAAAGACCACCTATAAAACCGTACAAGGTTTGTATGAGTGTTCAGGCATGCCATTTTTCCTTTGTAATTCACTAGCTACATTTATGAGGTTAATGAATAATATACTACACCATTTTATAGATCCATTTGTTATTGTCTATTTATATGATATACTGATATATAGTGCTACTTGGGAGGAGCACATATCACATTAGACACAAATGTTGGAGACATTAAATAAGCACCAACTACTAGCATATCTCAAGAAGTGTGATTTTGACAACAACTTTGGTGTAACTAGGGTTTGTGATAGGTGGAGGAAACATGAAAATAGATCTTACCAAGATGGATCCTACCATGAATTGGCTACTGCCTACTAAAGTTTATTAGGTTAGGATTTTCATTGGGGTAGCACAATACCTAAGGAAATTCATAGCCTCATTTTCAATGGTAACAACACCACTCAATGCCATAACAACAAGTGGCAAGAGTTTTTAGTGGGGAAAGGGTCAACAAAGGGCCTTTGGTGACCTAAAGAAGGAAATGAGTCAAGCACCAATTTTGGCATTACCGAACTTGTATTATCCCTTTGAAGTGGAGATAGATGTGAGTGGGTATGATATGGGAGTAGTCTTGATGTATGAAGGAAATATTGTATTCTATCATTATGAAGTATTTC
The DNA here is from genome assembly GCA_031772625.1 of Pinus tabuliformis. Classification (NCBI taxonomy): domain Eukaryota; kingdom Viridiplantae; phylum Streptophyta; class Pinopsida; order Pinales; family Pinaceae; genus Pinus; species Pinus tabuliformis. Next base: position 665,936,016 of record CM062820.1, on the reverse strand, counting down.
ATTGGGATGTTCTTAACTACTCAACCTAAAACAAGGAGCTCTATTCCCTGGTGCAACCTGTGAAGAATTGGAAGCAATATCTGATGGGGAGGGAGATAGTAATCCACATAGAAAATAACCACTACAGTTCCTACATTCCCAGAGTAAACTACAATAGACTAGCCATTATAAGTGGATGGGGATTCTACGTCAGTTTCATTTAGTGATAAAGTACAATAAGGGTAGAAAAAATAAGTTGGTTGACATGTTTTTGAGTCTACCTGCATCAAATATCACAACTGTGGTAACTATAATGCACATGGATGCATTCACCCATGATTCATACAAAGAGGCATGTTCAAAGGAGGAGAAATTTAAGGATTTGTTTCAGCAGTTGCAGAGTTAGAGTCATGTGCATGATCTGACAACATCATTGACTACCATCTTCAGGATGGGTTACTTTATAAGCTGGATAATTTATGTATTCCTAAAGATGATCAATTTTAGTTGATCATAGAGGATCACACCTCCAAAATTACATGGGACTTTGGTGTGGGGAAGACAATGGGAAACTTACAAACTTAAACATATTTTGGAGGTCTCCCTTCTACCGACGAGCAAGATATCTCAAGTTAGCTAGTAGTGGATTCCCTTTCCATAGAATTTAGTATTTTGACACTCTTTGATGAAATGATTCAACAAATACCAAGTCCCAAGTATCAACTCAGATCAGAGATTGTTCTAGCTCGATCAGAAATAAATATTCACTGCATTTCAAACTCTAATTGGGAAAGATTTGTCAAACTCGAAGGTGCCTTCCAACATCTTTCCCCTACTTTAACTATGCAAAGTTGTGCAATTGTTCCTCCTTTAAAATCAATAGTTGAGCATATTAATGAAAGAAATGATGAATTTGAAGCCGTAGTGATCTTCCCAAATTCTAAGAAGAAGAATGTGAAAAGTCCCTAGATCTAAGTGCTAGTTGTTTGCCAAAGAAAATGGCCAAAGTTGCTAAGTCATCCCCACAAAAAAAAAATGTTGTTTAAATATAATTTTAGTTTATTTTTATTTAATTTACTTTATCATGTATTGTTAATTTGCAGTTATTAAGACAATTGTCTAAACATTTATGATTTTTTTGTATAAAATGACCTTGATTCTTATATGAGGGGGTCCATCTTTTGGGAATAAGGCACTTATGTCAATATGGTCTGAATGCACCTGATGTATTCATTGGATCAAGAAGACTTTATTATTTTTGTTATGTAGCTCATTATATATAGCATCTTTTTAGTGCATGTTTCAAATATCTTGCATTGTTATTACTAACTTGAATTAATGGTTCATTCTAATAACTTGATCAATAATATAAAATACTATAATATAATTTAATTTGTCTTTCCCCTAGATATTATACTATATGAGGAATTTTAGCTAAGACATCGTTGATATGTTTTCACCAAACTGAAGATGAGTCATGTTATTGGTTCTATTGTGGAATTTTTCTCTTATGGTTAATTTCACTAATATGTTTGTTATAGCTCCAAATCTCACTCTTATGGTTTGTGATGCTGCACTTATGGCCTAGGGCAACCCCTCCTTCCAGACCTGGTCCAAAAATTTAAAAAACAGTGTTTTATTCCCTATACGCGACTTTGCCCTGTGTTAAACGCGTGTACACGCGGGTCTGTCTTACCCAACCCGCGTGTATCTATTAAAACACTTAAAAAAATATAATTTCCTCTTTTTCGGGCGGTGATCGCGGGTTTACCTGCTGGATCACCTGTTAGTGCCCGTGGCCCAACGGTTCCCAACCAACTCCTAACTAAAAAACTACTTTGGAGAGGGTATAAAAAGACATCAAAGGGAAGGCCAAGGGGAGAGAGAAAGGAGAGCAAGATTATTATGCTGAGATTTTTCCCTTAGACCAGGTTTGAAGTCCTTGGTGCATTCTGCACTTCCCCCATTTTGCATTGGAAACCCTTGTTTCCATGTGTATTGGTGATCATTCATCCTTGACATCATCATTGAGTAAGACTTGGAAGGAGCTCTTGTTGGAGGCTGGAGGCTGGAACGAATCCGGGAGGAAGCTTGCTTGGAGCCTGCTGAAGGTGTTCAGGTGATATCTTTCCGATATATGTACTTTATTTGCCTTTATACATAAAGAAACACGTCTTTGTTCCCGAATAATCTTTCTTTATGCTTATGAGATTCTTGTGTTGAATTCTTATGAAAGTGGTTACTTAAAGATTTTTTATAACTAACTTTATAGCATAAAGATGATTTATATATAAACTTCTATACATGTACTGTTGTGTTCTTTGATTTGTTTGTCTTGCAGGTCAAAGAAAGAAGAAGGGAACTCCAAGAAGGGTTTGCACCCTAACGGTCTTCTCGAACGTAGGACCTTAGGTATGTACCCTAAACATTAGGATTTGCTTAAAAGTAAAAAAGATGGCTGTGTGTGTGTGTTTCTTTGTATAAGCAATTTTCAGTCTGGTAGAGTCTTAGCCCAAAGGACCCTAGGGGTACTTTCCCTTCAACCAGAATTGGCGACTCCGCTGGGGACAACACTCTTGTTGTTCCTAGTTTGGGTAGTCCTCAAGCCAATCAAGGCTCAGTCCCTCTGTTTGTTGGTTCTGACTGTCTGATATTTTCTTGAACTCCAAGCTTTTCCAGTTTTTCAGTTTGTGTTTTTTTATTTTTCTTGAAAGACTTCAGATACGCACTTTTTCTGGATTACAGAAGCGTATATACGCAAGTTGCATTAAGTAAACCCGCGTATACGCAGGTTTCCTTAGTTACAGTCGCGTATACACGCATTCTGCAAATAATTGCAGGCGTGTATATCACATAATTTTCAAGATTTATAATTTTTCTTTGGCTGAATGTCTGTCTGGTGGTTGGGTCAGTTTAAAACAGTCAATTCCCAGTGACAGTTCTCTGTTTAACAGGGGGCATCTTGTTTCGAACTCTCTCTAGTTATAAGGAGTGCTAGTCTTGTTTTTCGTTGATTGCAAGCGTCATTGATTTTTGACACACAAGATTTCTGTTTAAGAATCTTGATTGCTCTGTTTCGGCAGAGTGGGAAGATTGTGTTCAATCTTTGTGTCCATTTGGTTTTCATGACATTTTTGTTTGCTTAACGAAATCATTTTTATGACCATTTTCTCCTTCGTTTCGGGAAAGTTGTTTGTTACCATTTTCTTGAAACTTGTCTTTTGATTTCTTGGACTTTCATTGCTGCTTTTGATTGTCAAAAGCGATTTCGAACACATTTTATTTTTGTTGAGTTTTCATCATTTGAAAGGTGTCAATTCACAAAAGTGTTTGGTTGCTTGTTTATCAATCATTGGTGTCAGTTTTTGAGAGCTTTCCTTTGAAAAAGACTTTTTGGTTTGATTGAAAGAAAATCTTTTGAAAGTTTTGAGTTTCGCTTTCTTAAACTTGCTTTTCATTTGATTTCCTTTTTGCGAAGTGAAAGTGCTTTGTTTTTATCTTAGAACTTGTTTTTATTGTTTGGACGAAATGATTGGTAACACATCATCTTCTATCTAAGCATTTTAGTGGCAAGACAAAATTTGGTAAAGCAGCAACTTTCCTTCTTTGTTTTTAGAGTAGTCTTTGAATATTGCATCCACATATAGTTCTTGCATTAGGGTAAGATTTGCATCTCTTTTTAGGCATATTTAGTTTTGTTAGTTTTTGTGAGTGTGGAGTCTGAAAAGGAAAAATTTGTTTATATTACAAGTGCCTTCTGAACCTCATAGAAATTGCTTTTCATCGAAAACAAAAGTGCATATGCATGTAGCTAAGTTTTATTAATTTCTTTTGCGTCCATAAAACACCACAAGTTTCACCTCCATTACCTTTGACTTAAAGAAAAGCCTAATAAAATCAAGCGCTTAATTAAAATCCACTAGAACTTTTTGTTTTAGTTATTACACCAACAAGTTTAGGATTTTAGGGCCTTGGATTAGGCGAGTGGAGAGTTAACTCTCCAAGGCCACACAAAACGTCAAACATAAGAGTCTGATTAAAGAGAGTAAATCCAATAGCGTTAGGAAGACCAGGAAAGCTCCGGATCTGGGAGTTAAGCACGAGGGTCTGTGAAGACAGGGAAGAGAGATACCCCCTCTCCTACTTGTCCGAACTTACCTCACGACTGTTCCGCCTGGCTTCTGCGACGAGTTGGTACCCATAGTTGCCTCTCCTAGGGATCTGCATAGGTGGCTGCGGAGGAGAATCCCGTGGCACCTGAGGTCGACGTTGTATCACTCTCGACAGTACTTCCGGAGGGCACCCTTGCGAAGCTTGGGGGCTTGCACCGGCGCAGACTGTTGTTAGGAGGTCAGCGTAACTTCCTCTGATACCTTCGCTGATAGGACTGGGCCCTCATCATCCCAGACTATCCTCGGAAGGCCCTTTGATTCACTTTCTTGTATTTTGGTGTCCGGTCTCAATCACCCGGAGCGGAAATACTTGAAAGTTGTTTGACTGGCTGTATCTTTAGGAACTTTATACTGTGTGCTCTGTGCTCCTAGTCGGCTTAGCTTTTAATTTTTTGAGTCTTTAGTTAGATCTTAACAAAAAATTCAAAGTGGCTGACCGGTCTCCAAGACGGTCTCGAAGACTTCGTGGTCTCTCGCCACCTAGTTTAGAGCCTTCTCCTAGAAGGCGCAGAGGGAATACTACCGGTGGGGTCCGTCCCACGCCGGTTGACGCATCGGGGATTGATCCTCCTCTCGGGGATATTAGCGGCCAAGCAAGGCCTGGTACTTTTGAACAAGAGAGGGACACTCCAGTCTTTTCTCAAGTTCGCTTTCAAGCGGAGAATAACGTAGAGGTAGTAGAACTTTCAGAATCATTAGTGATTCCAAATTCTCCACTACCATCTAGTTATCCAGACGTATTGCAATACGTTGGGCCTCCATTATATAGACCAGCGAGTCCAGGTTACGCTACGCGCTTACCATTTATGATCACTACTGGAAGCATGGCTTCTACGAGTGCTGCGACTATGCAAACCCCAACATCGGTGCAAGGGGGAGGAACCATTTCCATCCCCTCCGCTTCCTTGTTCGGATCGTTTGCTAGCACATCTTTGGTTGGGTCTACCTCCATTCCGTCCACGAGTGGAAATGCCCAAACCAATGCTTTTAGTACTGGTTCCTTCCTTTTTGGCACCCAATCACAGGGTATTCCGTCAGTTCCGTTCAGTGCCGCTACGTCCATGATGGGCGGATCGGCTTCATTTCAGGGTTTTCCTTTTGGAAGTGGTCATATCCCACATTCCAACCCAACGGTAGGATCCATGCCTTTTTCTTCAATAGGACAAAGCAGCAATCCTTTCCAAGGTTGGAATAACCCTGGGGTTAGTAACGCAGGAACTGCGAATCCATTCATTGGCCAACAAGGAAGTAGGCCGTATTCCACGGTTAGCATGTTTCAAAGTATTCCTCCCCTCGCTTCGGCTTGGAACCCATATCAGGGGTTATCGACTCCTTACAATTCTTTAGGAGGAAACTTTGCAAGCTATGGAGCTTATACGGCAGGAGTTGGTCAAACTCCGAATTTTGCTGGACCACAAGGCTTGCCTTTTGGTTCAGCCGGTTCTACTGGTCACTTCGGGCAGCCTGGTGCCTCCCAAATCCCAGGACAATCTTTTCAGAACTTTGGGAGTTCTGCCCAGTCTGGGTGGAATCCCCTAGGTCCTCCTCGGCTTCCGTTTCTGGCAACGTTAAACTTGCCAGATCTCACTAAGCTAACGAATGACCCTATCAGGTATAATCCGGCCTGGCCTCCGGTCCCAACCAAACTCCCTTCGGACATTCCAAAATTCGAAGGGAAGAGTGGTGAAGATCCGGGCGATCATGTAACCACATTCCATTTGTGGTGCTCATCTAACTCCCTCATCGAGGATTCGATTAGGTTGAGACTCTTTCAGTGCACCTTGACTGGTAATGCGGCTAAATGGTACATAGAGTTGCCAGGGGGCAGCTTTACATCGTTCGCTGACTTAGCCAATATCTTCTTGAATCACTTCCAGTTGCCTGTCCGCTATGACGCCGGAACTGAACTTTTGGCTACCTTTCGTCAGGATAAGGCAACCCACATTTCTGATCACATACAGGAATGGAGACGGAGAAAAAGGCTCATTAAAGCCGAAATCCCTCCGGAGTACCGTCTAGAGTGGTTTTTGAAGTCTTTGCAACCTGAGATCTCCAAGGATGTCTCCATGTCTGGGGTCTATTCTGAGGAGCAAGCCATTTTCAGGGCCCAGCAATTAGAACTGATCTACTCTCAGTCTGGGATCCTCCAAAAGTACTTGCCAGATGCTCCTGGATCTAAGGTTGATTTAGCTAAGCCAAAGCCAGGTCCGCACGCGGATGGTATCGTGGGGTCTGTAGACTCGACTACAGTGAACTTGTTGAATCAATTGCAGCAGTTGTCATTACAAACTGCTCCTGACAACCAAGTCACAATGTCTAATCCTCAAGCTTCCCAAAATTCTTCCATTAATGCCGTCCAATCCAATAACCCCAAAGGAAATGAAAATTCCGATGGAAAAAAGAAAGGACGTGGTAAAAACAAGAATCAGGATGGGAAGCCCGATGCAAATAAATCCGGCAACAACGCTGGTGGTGGTGGAAATGAGTCGAGAAAGAAAGTTAAGTTTCCTTGCAAGTTATGCAAAGGAGACCATCTAACTCATCTCTGCCCTAGAATTGAAGACGCTCAATGCTTGTTAGGACAGCAAGGGACTTCTAGTTCGCAAGCTGTGTTAACTAACCCGTTTCTCCAAGGGCAGCAACTTCTTGCTGGCGCAAGTTCGAACCCTGGTACCTCCGCAGGGGGCAACCAGGAAGGGGACAAGTCTTCAAATGTATTCATGATGGGTGCTCACGCTAATGTGGCCACACGGTCACGCGATTATGGTGAAGGTGAAAATTCTAAGGGTAAATCAGTTCCCGAAAATAACAACCCACTTCATATTGAGCGACCTTCTGTTGAGACTATACCTCGGGTGCCGAAAGGTTCAGCTAAACGCGCGACTATCAACCCTAATATTAGGGCAGCCCAGAATTACTCCATTGTCGAGGATCTAGCTCAGAGTCCATGTGCTATGTCCGCGTTAGAGGTTCTCCAGACATGTCCTACTCAACGAAGTGCCTTGCTATCGGCAATGGGGGCAGTAGATCCAAGTAATTCCTTAGCTCTCTCTTTTGATATGAGTAATGTCAAAAAGAGACTTCCTCATCACATGGCTTTCCAGATAAAGTCTACCTACCAGAAAACGAATATTTTTCGGACGGTTGTAGATGAGGGAGCTTCCACGTGTGTCATGTCCATGTCATGCTGGAAGGTCATTGGATCACCGTCGGTTGTTCCTTCACCTACCCTATTGACAGCATTTGATGGTCACTCTCATAGGCCATACGGGATTATCCCGGCCTTTCGTATATGTGTTGGAGGAAAGGTCGTTAATATTGAAGTAGAGGTCATAGACGCTAACCTGGATTATAATCTCCTCTTAGGAAGGAACTGGGTATACGAGATGGATGCCGTTGTTTCGACTCTGTTTCGTGTCATTTGCTTTCCTTATGAGGGGAAAATCGTTAAGGTTGACCAATTGGACTATTGTCCAGCTGATCCTCAAGCAAACTCTGACTCTACCATTCCTTTAGTGGGTAACCCCCGTCCGCCTATTGAGAGTCTAGGAGTCGGGATGTACTCTTCATTGATGGGTACGTTTAACCTTCCCCCTCCTACAGCTGGTATAGATACAATTTCATCCTCCAGGGATCCTTTACGGAGAGAGTTTGTTCAAACTCCTTATTCATCGAATCCTGGAACCTTAGCTTCATCTGTGACCACATCAGGTGACGACAAGGTGGGTGAAATAGAATCTCTTATGTCTGCAGCAGAACCTAGATGTGAATCTATCGATAACTCTGTAGATAACCATTCTACTATTTCCTCTGGGAAAGAAATAGATGGTGATGTGGCTCATTTTCGGACCCTTGATTCCACCTCTGCATCGGATTGCTCGGATATTGTTTTTCCATCGGATGAAGCGATATTCAAAGCAATGACGGCCGTAGATCGACCTTTGGAAGATTTACATCGTTGGTTATACTTTCATTCCCCTGTGCATGAAGTAGAATCTCGGTCCTCCAGTTCGACTAGTGATGTTTGTACGGTCCCTTTGGCTCCGACACATTTATTTGCCGAAGAGAGTATATTGATTGGTTCGATCGTCGTACCTATAAACATCCCTAGGAGTCAGTTGGCGGAGCCCCCTGACGGGCTCTACCTCAGGAAGTGCTTTGCTTAGCTTTGGCCAGGCAATGGCTTCTTTGTATTTTATGTATATATTTGTACATATCTTATCGAGCGTTTTCTGATATCAGCACTTTTTGGTCCGCTTTGGCAGGTGTTGATGAATGATTTGGTTTATTTTGGATTCGCCGATGGTGCTAGTCGGCACACTCGGAATCTTGCTTCCGCAGCTTGGGTACTTTATTACCCAACTGGTCAGTTGATGACATCGAGAGGCGTGTGTATCGGTCCTGCTTCAAACAATATGGCCGAGTATACAGCTGTTATCAATTTACTATCCGAGGCAATCTCTTATGGGATCGACTCGTTGGTAGTGTATCTTGATTCTCAATTGATAGTGTCTCAGTTAAATAACATTTATCGGGTTAGAGATCCATCATTATATCGCCAATATTTAAGGGTGATGTTGTTGCAAAGATCATTTATTTACATTAATTATTTGCACATTCCAAGATCTCAAAATTGGTTAGCTGATTCTATCGCTAATCAAGCATTAGACTGGCATATCAATCATTCATCATCATAAAATCATGCATCAAAAGGTCAAACTGAATATATATATATATATCGCAAAGCGTCTCGAGTGTACATATGTGTGTCCAAAATATACAAAATTGGGACTCAAATGCCCATAATCATGTCAGGCATATCTAATGCCTCGGCTCTGGATGAGCAGCTAAATAACTAACTATAGCAGTGGCCACGCGCCGAAAGATGCGAACCCAGTCACGTGGCATCCCAACCACATGACGCTGCATATCTGGAGGAAGGTCCTCTATCTCGGCCATCGGTACTTGGTAGCTCAATCTCGCCAAGTGTCGCTGGACGTTGTTGAGGGTCCTTTCCGCATTCGCAGCCTCCTCTTCGGCTCCTCGGCCACGCCGTCCATGCCGTGGGAATCCATCTGGTCGCACGGGCCCAATGTCTGGAACATGATCATCATATCAGTCATTTGAATCTCATCAAAAAATAATATATTTTTCAAAGTTCATCATTATACTTGAAAAATCCTAAAAATCATAAAATCATAAAAAATCAAAAAAATCTTACCGATCTCGCCCCATGCTGCATCCGGTGGCAACACTAGATCAGGATCTCCTCGGAAATCCAGTCCAGCATAGGGGTAGTCATCTATGGCGATGATCTGTTGCTCCCACCAAGCAAAAAAGTCATCGTCGAATGCATTCCTGGGCACTTCCCCACCCCCCAGACGTTTCATCAAGTCAGCCCACCGGCCCATGCGTGGATCACGTGGACTACTGATGGGAACTGCCACCCTGGGGCGAAGTGCTGGAACCTTCTCAAAGAAAAAAGTGCATAAAATGGTTCCGTACCCAAAGTTTTTGGTCTGTCCCCTCCTGATCGAAGCAAGCTGTTCTTTCATGTTGGCAAGTAGAGGAGTACACCAGTCAAACACCGTGGTGAGACAGTCCACTGCTACGCTCATGTTTACCCGTGATGCCTGATGTAGCGAAGATGATCCGTTCACTCGAGCTATGGTGAACAAGATTATCCGCAGTGACAAACTCGCCACGTGTGGGATCGAGATCTGACTCCCGACCTTCCGATGACCTGGGCAGTAAAGTTGTACATAGTCGTCTACGCTGAGACTATTCCGGGTCCTGCCCCGGGAGTGTACTACCTCTCCCCTTCGGGAAAGGCCCGTGATGAAATATATATCTTCCACTTCTATCCTGAGTGGCATCTGATCAATCATAAAAGCTTCTTCCTCGACATCCCAATAATCAATAAGTCTCTCGAGCAGACGCACATTTGCTTTCATATTCGGCAACTTGAAGAATTTTAACAATCCGCATCCCCGTAAGGCATCTAATGCCTCATCATTGTCCATAACTTCATTATCTACAGCTGAGTGCTCTCTTTCACGCCATGTGAGAGTCATCCTGGAAGAAAAAATCATTTTCATCCATTAGTTTTATGTATAAAAATTTTTCGCTGCGCACACGCGGTTTACCCTATACACAGTTGCGTGTAGGGCCGTCGTATACGCGATTTATATACATCCAACCCGCGTGTACGCCGCAGAGCGATTTTTTTGCAAAAATCTAACGGTGAAACATTAATTAAACTTCCTAAAAACTATCACAATTGATTGCAAGACAAGTTTAGTGCTTACCTGGAAGTTTTTGGCAAGTTTGAACGGTGGAATAAGTCACGGGGAAAGTTTGCTCCTTTTGCTCCACAATTTGCTCTCCAAGTCAAACGGTGAAAATGGTAAGTCCAAAATTTCTTTTTATAAGTTTTGAAAATGCAAAATTTTTTCAAAATTTTACTTTGTTTGGTTTCATGTCACTTTTAACTTGGGAGCTTGGAATGTCGAGATTGAGTTGTTTTTCAGGACATTTTTGGACATTTTTCGACTGTTCGAGACGGTTCCATGACTGCTGACCCGTCATGGCAGGTATCGTGTTCTCACTGGCATATAGGTTAGGGACACCATTTTTCCGTTGCATTATGCATACTAGCCTCCATTTGACCGATACATCTGCCGTAGGGTCGACCCCATCATGTTATGGTTCGCAAGCCATTTTCACTCGCCGATTCTTTAAATCATGACATGATGGTAGAGCCATCCTTTTACATGGGCATCCTAGTTAGCACCTCACTGACATTTGTTGCCCATGCTGCTTCGTTTTGAGTAGGCTCGGGAGTCCTCTGTAGTCCCGCCATGACTTATGCGTTGAAGACTCATTCTTCTTTGCTTCTTCGTTTCGTTCTGGCCTTATACCCCAGAGGCTCCTATGTGTGTTGAGTTGTACTTCTGCATTGCATGTTGACCATTTGCACCTTTTGGCCTATAGCCGGCTTCACTTGGACTCGTGTTTAAGCCCACTTTTGACCATGACGTCTGCAAAAATCAACCTTGCATACCCTTGACCTCTGCAGCTTGACATACCCAGACCCGTGGAAGGGACATACCTCTGAGTGTCACTGACCAGTTTTTCACCTCCCTGCATTGAGCATAGGAACGTTCCTTTCCCAGGAACTAGATCATCTGTTTCACCGACACTCGTTCTTTCCACTGTACCATAGCATTCTTTTATTCTTTTTCCGGCTTATCAGAAAAAGACAAAAAAATTAAATATTCCAAAAAGAGCGGGAACAGGGACATTATTTCCATTTATTGTTGGCAGCTAGAGTCAGTCGTGTCGCCCTTGAACAAAGCACTCAAAACAAAGTCTCCTCCGCATGGGTGGGATTTAGTTTGACTTAGGTAAGCCATAGCCTTGTTATCGAGTCAGTTCTCCCCCGATTGGTTATCTCTTCCAATCATATGGAGGGTTCGTTCGTGCCTCCTGCATGACGAACTTATACAGATTCATTATATGCTGCCACATAGTCACATTGAGTCGTGCTTTTGTTCAAGGGAAGTTAGCCTGAGTCGGCCTTTCTGCGGTGTCTCTTGACTCATTTTTCAGTCGGCCATCCCTGGTTGTCAGTGTCATGTCTATCATCACATCAGTTATATTGGTCCTTCACTCGTGCTGGTTTGAGAAGGTCCCCATTGACTTCTTGCTGGCAGGCCTTGTCCTTATCGACGACGACACATTGCTCTGAGGGCAGACCTAGAGACCGCACCCTGGCCCTATTTTCATTATTGATAGGTCACCTTGTGCTCAGCATCGATCAGTATCATGGGTCTTTGACTGAGTGGTTTCCCTTGTGTTCGACATCAGCATACATTATCACACATTGGGATTCGTGCAGTACCTTGGTTTCCATTTGACCCTATTGGTGGATACCTCGCCTCTGTGTCAGCTTTCATTATTGGTTGGTTCAGAGGGTTTCTGTCGTGCGCTAGCCACATCTTGTGTACGCCGGAAACGTACTTCGGTTCGGTTACTACATCTTTTTCGTCCGATTCCTTCCACATTATTGGCCTACGGGTTACACTCGCACTAGATTGATGGAGGATGCCTTAATGCCTTCCTTCTAGCGGATCTTTCCCTATCGACTCCGACTCATTGCTCTGGGGCAAAGATCTAGAGTCCATTTGGCAGTACCTTGGGGTTTGCAGTCATTAGTGGCAGATTCCTCGCTATCGACAGTGGGAAACCATCATTGTCTCCTGATTGATAGATTCTTACAGGTGTTCGACTTCAGCTCATCTATTCACACTTGTTAGATTGTACTGGGTACCTTGACGCTCATTATCATTATCGGTGAGTAGTCTCGCGTTTGTTAACGGTATACATCAATGACCGGTAATCAAACGATTTCTCACATGGTCGACTTCAGATCATTTATTCCCATGGTGTAGAAATGTACCACGGCGGTCGGTGAAGACCTCAGGTTGTATCAGCATTCATTGGTTCACTTGACAGTTGCTCCTGTTGCTGCTAGTTGATACCACTCCACCTTATATGTTGCAGTCAGTCATGGCGACATTCTATATGCTGGCACCTGAGTTTGCAGTGTAGTACCATCCTATTCCATCATGTTCAGTTGGTACCTTTTGGGATCAGTCTTTGATTTCAGTGATCCGTTGCATCTTTCAGCATCATTGACAGTTTTATATGTGATATTCAGACATGTACTTACTCATTATGATCAGATGATCCATTATGTATTTTACAGTCATTTATACTTGTATACTTAGTGGATCCGCTTGTACTTGATATGCGGACATGCTTTACTTTTCCTGAGCATGGGTATACCCGCCTCAGACAGTGTTTCTTTCTGATCTCCTTTCGGTGGCTTGGCAGGCTGAATTCTGGTGAAGTCCTCCTCGGTTTTTCGGCAGAGTTCCTTTCCTCGTACTTACTTAATATATTTCGGCCATCATGTTCCCCTTCTGACCTCATACATTAGGGGGCATCTGTTATAGCTCCAAATCTCACTCTTATGGTTTGTGATGCTGCACTTATGGCCTAGGGCAACCCCTCCTTCCAGACCTGGTCCAAAAATTTAAAAAACAGTGTTTTATTCCCTATACGCGACTTTGCCCTGTGTTAAACGCGTGTACACGCGGGTCTGTCTTACCCAACCCGCGTGTATCTATTAAAACACTTAAAAAAATATAATTTCCTCTTTTTCGGGCGGTGATCGCGGGTTTACCTGCTGGATCACCTGTTAGTGCCCGTGGCCCAACGGTTCCCAACCAACTCCTAACTAAAAAACTACTTTGGAGAGGGTATAAAAAGACATCAAAGGGAAGGCCAAGGGGAGAGAGAAAGGAGAGCAAGATTATTATGCTGAGATTTTTCCCTTAGACCAGGTCTAAAGTCCTTGGTGCATTCTGCACTTCCCCCATTTTGCATTGGAAACCCTTGTTTCCATGTGTATTGGTGATCATTCATCCTTGACATCATCATTGAGTAAGACTTGGAAGGAGCTCTTGTTGGAGGCTGGAGGCTGGAACGAATCCGGGAGGAAGCTTGCTTGGAGCCTGCTGAAGGTGTTCAGGTGATATCTTTCCGATATATGTACTTTATTTGCCTTTATACATAAAGAAACACATCTTTGTTCCCGAATAATCTTTCTTTATGCTTATGAGATTCTTGTGTTGAATTCTTATGAAAGTGGTTACTTAAAGATTTTTTATAACTAACTTTATAGCATAAAGATGATTTATATATAAACTTCTATACATGTACTGTTGTATTCTTTGATTTGTTTGTCTTGCAGGTCAAAGAAAGAAGAAGGGAACTCCAAGAAGGGTTTGCACCCTAACGGTCTTCTCGAACGTAGGACCTTAGGTATGTACCCTAAACATTAGGATTTGCTTAAAAGTAAAAAAGATGGCTGTGTGTGTGTGTTTCTTTGTATAAGCAATTTTTAGTCTGGTAGAGTCTTAGCCCAAAGGACCCTAGGGGTACTTTCCCTTCAACCAATGTTTTATCATTCTCTTTGATGTTTATTGATTATTTATGTTTATATTGTGATATTTGGTAATAAGGTTATCGTTTGGAAAATTATGACTCAGATCATCCACGGTACTATGTTCATCTTGTTGACATTTCAAATCCCAAAGGGGATCCATCCTTAGGATAGAAAATGAGTGATAGATTGAGAGAAGAATTTTACCAACAAAAACAGATAAATAAATACCCAATGATGATTCTTTTAGAAATTTCATGTTGACAACTCTTCTTTCAATATTTATCCTTGAAATTTTGAGAGAACAAATCTCATTCCATATATCCTCTGATCCATACAGGGAAATTATGTTAGAATTTAAGCTTCTGTGGTCATTTTTTGGAAAATTATGAATCGGATCATCCATAGTACTATGTTCATCTTGTCAACATTTCGAATCCCAAAGGGGATCCATCTTTAGGATAGAAACTGAGTGATAGATTGAGAGAAGAATTTACCGACCAAAACAGATAAATAAATACCTAATGATGATTCTTTCATAAATTACAAGTCTGTAGTTATTCTTTCAATATTTATCCTTGAAATTTATAGAGAACATATCTCATTCCATATATCCCCTCCATACAGGGAAATTATGTTAGACTTTAAGCTTTTGTGGTCGTCTTTTGGAAAATTATGACTCAAATCATCCACAGTACTATGTTCACCTTGTCAATGTTTCGAATCCCAAATGGGATCTATCTTCAGGACAGAAAATGAGTGATAGATTGGGAGAAGAATTTTACCGACCAAAACAGATAAATAAATACCTAATGATGATTCTTTCAGAAATTGAAAGTCGGTAGCTCTTCTTTCAAAATTTATCCTTGAAATTTCGAGAGAACAGATCTCCTTCCATATATCCCTTCCGTACAGGGAAATTATGTTAGACTTTAAGCTTCTGTGGTCATCTTTTGGAAAATTATGACTCAAATCATCCATAGTACTATGTTCATCTTGTCAACGTTTCGAATCCCAAAGTGGATCCATCTAAGGGATAGAAAATGAGTGATAGATTGAGAGAATAATTTTACCGACGAAAAGAGATAAATAAATACATAATGATGGTTCTTTCAGAAATTACAAGTCGACAACTCTTCTTTCAATATTTATCCTTGAAATTTTGAGAGAACGGATCTCATTCCATATATCCCCTCCGCACAGGGAAATTATATTATGCTTTAAGCTTATGTGGTCAACTTTTGGAAAATTATGAATCAGATTAGCCTCAGTACTATGTTCATCTTGTTGACGTTTTGAATCCCAAAGGGGATCCATCTTCAAGACAGAAAATAAGTGATAGATTGAGAGAAGAATTTTACCGACCAAAACAAATAAATAAATACCTAATGATAATTCTTTCAAAAATTGCAGGTCGATGGCTCTTCTTTCAATATTTATCCTTGAAATTTTGAGAGAACAAATCTCATTCCATGTATCCCCTCCATACAGGGAAATTATGTTAGACTTTAAGCTTTTGTGGTCATCTTTTGGAAAATTATGACTTAGATCATTCATAGTACTATGTTCATCTTGTTAACATTTCGAATCCCAAAGGGGATCCATCTTCAGGATAGAAAATGAGTGATAGATTGAGAGAAGAATTTTATCGACCAAAACAGATAAATAAATACCTAATGATGATTCTTTCAGAAATTGCAGGTTGGAAACTCTTCTTTCAATATTTATCCTTGAAATTTCGAGAGAACAAATCTCATTCCATATATCCCCTCAGTACCGGGAAATTATGTTAGACTTTAAGCTTTTGTAGTCATCTTTTGGAAAATTATGACTTGGACCATCCACATTACTATGTTCATATTGTCGACATTTCAAATCCCAAAGGGGATCCATCTTCAGGACAAAAAATGAGTGATAGATTGAGAGAAGAATTTTACTGACCAAAAAAGATAAATAAATACCTAATGCTAATTCTTTCAGAAATTGCAGGTCAAAAACTCTTCTTTCAATCTTTATTCTTGAAATTTCAAGAGAAAAGATCCCATTCCATATATCCCCTTCGTACAGGGAAATTGTGTTAGACTTTAAGCTTCCGTGGTCATTTTTTTGAAAATTATGACTCGGATCATCCACAGTACTATGTTTCTCTTGTCGACGTTTTGAATCCCAAAGGGGATGCATCTTCAGGACATAAATGAGTGTTAGGTTGAGAGAAGAATTTTACTAACCAAAACAGATAAATAAATACCTAATGATGATTCTTTTAGAAATTTCACATCAACAACTATTCTTTCAAACTTTATCCTTGAAATTTCGAGAGAACATATTTCATTCCATATATCCCCGTCATACAGGGAAATTATGTTAGACATTAAGCTTATGTTGTCATCTTTTGGAAAATTATGACTCGAATCATCCACAGTACTATGTTCATATTGTTGTCATTTTGAATCCCAAAGGGGATCCATCTTCAAGACAAAAAGTGAGTGATAGATTGAGAGAAGAATTTTACCCCACCAAAACAGAAAAATAAATACCTAATGATGATTCTTTCATAAATTGCAGGTCGGCAACTCTTATTTCAATCTTTATCCTTGGAATTTCGAGAGAATAGATATCATTCCATATATCCCCTCCGTACAGGGAAATTATGTTAGACTTTAAGATTTTATGGTCATCTTTTGGAAAATTATGACTCTAATCATCCACAGTACTATGTTCATCTTGTTGACATTTTCAATCCCAAAGGGGATCCATCTTCATGATAGAAAATGAGAGATAGATTGAGAGAATAATCTTGCTGATCAAAATAGATAAATAAATACCTAATGATGATTCTTTCAGAAATTGCAGGTCTGCAGCTCTTCTTTCAATATTTTATCCTTGAAATTTTGAGAGAATAGATCTCATTCCATATATCCCCTCCATACAGGGAAATTATGTTAGACTTTAATCTTTTGTGGTCATATTTTGGAAAATTATGACTTGGATCATCCATAGTACTATTTTCATCTTGTCAACGTTTTGAATCCCAAAGGGGATCCATCTTCAGGACAGAAAATGAGTGATAGATTGAGAGAAGAATTTACTGACCAAAATAGATAAATAAATACCTAACGATGATTCTTTTAGAAATTGAAGGTCGAAAGCTCTTCTTTCAATCTTTATCCTTGAAATTTCGAGAGAACAAATATCATTCCATATATCCCCTCCGTATAGGGAAATTAGGCTAGACTTTAAGCTTTTATGGTCATCTCGTGGAAAATTATGACTCGAATCATCCACAGTACTATGTTCATCTTGTTGACATTTCGAATCCCAAAGGGGATCCATCTTTAGGACAAAAAATGAGTGATAGATTGAGAGAATAATATTATTGACCAAAACAGATAAATAAATATCTAATGATGATTCTTTCCAAAATTGGAGGTCGACAGCTCTTCTTTCAATCTTTATCCTTGGAATTTCTAGAGAATAGGTCTCATTCCATATATCCCCTCTGTACAAGGAAATTATGTTAGACTTTAAGCTTTTGTGGTCATCTTTTGGAAAATTATGACTCGGATCATCCATAATACTATGTTCATCTTGTCGACGTTTCGAATCCCAAAGGGGATCCATCTTCAGGATAGAAAATGAGTGATAGATGAATTTTACCAACCAAAGAAGATAAATAAATACCTAATGATGATTCTTTCAGAAATTGCAGGTTGAAAACTCTTCTTTCAATCTTTATCCTTGAAATTTTGAGAGAACAAACCTCATTCCATGTATCCCCTCTATACATGGAAATTATGTTAGACTTTAAGCTTCTGTGGACATCTTTTGGAAAATTATGACTCAGATCATCCACAGTACTATGTTCATCTTGTCGACATTTCGAATCCCAAATGGGCTCCATCTTTAGGACAGAAAATGAGTGATAGATTGAGAGAAGAATTTTACCGACAAAAATAGATAAATAAATATCTAATGATGATTCTTTTAGAAATTGCAGGTCGAAAACTCTTCTTTCAATCTTTATCCTTGAAATTTTGAGAGAATAGATCTCATTCAATATATCCCCTCCGTAAAAGGAAATTATGTTAGACTTTAAGCTTCTATGGTCATCTTTTGGAAAATTATAACTCAAATCATCCAAATTACTATGTTCATCTTGTCGACATTTCGAATCCCAAAGGCAGTCCATATTTAGGATAGAAAATGAGTGATAGATTGAGAGAAGAATTTTATCGACCAAAATAGATAAATAAATACCTAATGATGATTCTTTCAGAAATTCCAGGTTGGCAGCTCTTCTTTTAATCTTTATCATTTAAATTTCGAGAGAAAAAATCTCATTCCATATATCCCCTCCATACAAGGAAATTATGTTAGACTTTAAGCTTCTATGGTCATCTTTTGGAAAATTATGACTTGGATCATTGACATGATCAGCATTATCTTGTTGCAACCATTAATGAATTTATATGTCATATGATATACTTATTATTAGAAGACTCTATGTTCATAAGCTTATCTTTTACTTCGTAATTGAGATACAACAATAAATTATTATTTTTATTTCGATTCTTCATTATGATGAGTGATCCTTTATTAACGACATAAGAAAATCCATACTTTTTTTACCTTTTATTTAATTTTTTGTTGAAAATGTTATTAATGTTCCTTTTTATTTTTGTTATAATGTTATTTGTTTGAACAACTACTTAGATTTATATATGATTCATTAATCTTATATCTCCTATAAGTTTCTTCCACCTGGAACTTAACCTTTTAATGCTTCCTTTACACGTTATCTATATAATCTAGCTACATCAATAGATTTTATCATAGAATATATTTTTATGACATAAATATAGGGAATACCCCTTGAGGTGAAGGGAGGCCAACCCTTTAACTTGAAGCGAGAGGATTATTATCATCAGTGAATTCCATTTTATATTTTTCTGTGTCATCGAAACAATCTGGGAGACAACATTCTTTTGGCGTCGTTGTTAATGAATTTTGCTTTTGTGTTTCCTCATGACTAGTGGTAACCCTACTCAACCATTTATTATTTTTGGGTTACACAACCAATGAAGCATTCTGAATGGGATTTATAATTTAAATTTATAGTTTTCAAGTGCTCCAAAGGAGATTTAGAGGAATTGGGAAGTCCTAGCCCATGAGGACGAGCAAGAAAAACCAAACCCATATGCTCCTTAATGACAAGAGAGGTTGAGAACATGAATTTGGTGGCGAAGGTGCATACTCACAATAAAACCAACCTCTCAAAACAAATACACCTTTAATAAATCTCTATTTGAAATATAAAATAATAGAATTGTTTATAACATAAAGGATTACTAGCTCTCAATCAGATTTAACTTATTCAACCCTTGAGAATCCAAATGCTCTTGTAGCTTCTACTAATAGGAGGAAATGAATTAACATATTTAGAAAAACACATCCCAATTATCCAAACCCTAGGAAACAAGAAATATTTCAACCACCAACAACCATTAGGGAGTTGAAGATAATAATCGATCAAGTAGGAACTGAAGCTATAGCCAATTTTTCATATGGTCCTTCTTCCTCTACTCAAACAAATCCTCAAAATTTACGACAACAACCAGTATTTCATCCTCCTTCACCCAATATCAATGCTTGGGTAAATATATGATATAGACCCTTAAATTTACAAGGTCAATTACATGACCTTCCTGCTCAATATGACATGGCCCTCCAAAAATTTGAGAATGAGGGACAATGTACCATAGAGGATCATGCAATGAAATTTCAAGATTATTATGATAATATATGTGTAGAACAACATAACATTTGTATGAGATTATTCATACAAAGTCTAGAGGGACAGGTTAAGAAATGGTTCATAGGTTTACAACAAAATTCTATTGATTCTATAGATAGGTTGGTAGAATTATTTTTGAAACAATTTGGAGCAAAAAAGAGTAATTGATGATATCTGATAGAATTTGGTTCCCTTAAACTAAAACTGAATGAATTTGTGGATGAATTCAACAAAATATGTAATAAATGTTATAATCAGCTACTTGATGACATTAAGCCTTTAGATATGGCTATTATTATATCTTATTTTGGTGCATTCAACTCCAATTTCTCCTTAAAACTGAGAGAAAGGGATCCTTCCACATTAGAAAAATCCCAAAGTAAGGCCTGCGTTATTGAGGGAAGCCTCATAGCCACCAATAAACATAAAGAAAAATATGACAAAACGAAAGGTGGAAAAAAAAATCTCTGACCAAAATTAGGAAACCTCAGGTGAAATGGGCCATTGAGAATAGAAAATTTATGAGATGGTGAAAATAATAAAGGAATTATCAAATAAGATATATAAGCTATAGATGGGGAATAAAACTCCCAATCCTATAGCTCCAAACCCACCTCCCTAGTGGAAATTCTTTCCAAATAACAATAATATACCCAATAGGAACCCAAATGCACCTTATAGAAATCCAAGCAATTATTAGATACCCTTTGATCCACAAATACTGTAACAAGGTTGGAGGGGAGACGAACCTCCGATCGAGACCCCACTGTAGAACAATTTCAATCTCTGGAAGAGTATGATGATGACATAGAAAGCCAATAGATGAATCTTTATGAGGAAGAATATCCTAAAATAAACTACCTCGATTTTAGCCTAGCCAATGGAAACAATCTCCCATTTGGAAGGTTTTTCATTATATTGATTAGGAATTATAGGCTCTAGAACTTGAATGTTTTACAAACAATTGGAAGCGTAGATACAACATAAATATGGGTTAAGGCCTAGGAAAGATAACAAGATAATTTAGACCCCCAATTTCTGAGAGGGTTGGGATAAACAACTCACTTACAAATATAAGGAAAATGATAACAAGGAAAATCCTAAAGAGTTAGAGCAAGAAGAAAATGTACCTCGAAATTTGCAAAGTTTGTTTACAAAACAAATTGACTAAGATAAAAATAAATTTGCCTCTAGTAGAAATTAAGAAGATACCAACCTACAAAACTGAAGTTGATAAATTTATACAATAGGCCATAGATAAAACAAACAATATGCCTATTACTAATACTATTAATACACATGACGATTACCCAAAGATTACTATTAGTTTTCATGCTAAAAAGGAAGATAATTTAGTACCACCTTTTTACATCAATTTCAAAATACATGATTTTACCCTTCATAATTGTATGTTGGACTCAACCAAGCCTCATAATCTAATTCCAAAGGAAATTATGGACTAGTTAGGCTTGGATATCATGAGATAATACAAATATTTATACTCCTTTGACTTCGGGAAAGTCAAGTGCTTTGGTATGATTAAAGAAATGGTAGTTGTCTTAGTACAAGTTTCAATAATGATTATCATCATGGATGTGGTAGTAGTAGATATTCCCACAAACTATAGAATACTTTTGTCTAGATCCCGGGGAGCTAATTTAGGAGGTTCCCTCCAGCTCGACTTATCCTATGCCACTATTGATATTTTTGGGTGTGGAACCCAGTGATTGTTGGGAATCATGTTTAGCATATACTGTGAGCTCTAATGAAAACCCTAATAATTTCCCCACATATGTCTTAGATGACATTTAGGAGAAAAAAAAATTGGAAACAACTAATGAGGAGAAAACCTTAGTTAAAAAAAAAGTTAAAAAATCCAAAAATATGTACATAATATAAATTCCATCTAGAAAAAGTTCTTTGATGATGCTTATTCTCAAATCATATCTAGGGCAAGAATTGTTTTTATTTATCCTAGCCATGAAAGTGTTGTCTTTCCATTAACAATAAACTTTGAAACTACTAATAATGTGGGTGAGTATGAAGCCTTAGTCTTGGGTCTTGAAGTTGTGCGCAATCTTAACATCCAAAATCTGATGGTCTTCAACGATTCTAAACTTGTGATTAAACAAGTTATGAATAAATGTCAAACTAAAGACCCATAGCTTAAGGCCTATAGGAATCAGGTCTAGGACCTAACTGAGGATTTTTTTTTAATTTTTTTTAGCCATAAATTTCACTACAATTCTCAGGGATAAAAACTAGTTGGCAAACACTTTGGAAGTTGTTGGTGTAACCTTTGTCCCCTTGAGGAAACTAAACTCAAATATGAAACTAAAATTTTGTATTGCCCTTCAATTCCTGAAAACACCAAACATCGATAGGTATTTGAAGATGATTAGGGAATTAAAAATTTATTGATTTTGTAAGATAATTTTCTTATTTGTGCATCAAGGGTGATGTGAATGATGACCAGGGAAATATTGACCTTTCCAAGTTTAAATAGAAAATCAGAAAGCATGAAATTGTGCAATTAAATAAAAATTACATCCCCCAAGGGATAATCCCCCTCAAAATTTTTTTGATAAAAATGATGCTATCTCTTTCCCTTTGTTAAAACCTTTCAATGTCGAAATAATACAAATAAATGTGCGAATAGAGAAGGATCTAAAATTCACTAATATTTATAAATCCCTTCTGGAAGAGGTGAAAAAATTATATATAACCTTTCAAAATTTAGACTTCTGCGATTATTTTTGTATGTATAATTAGTTTCCGGATCCATTGCATAAATATTGGATGTTTTTATCAATGTTTCAACCATCATATGTGGTTCATCATCATGATTTAAAGAAATATGAGAAGGTATAATAACCGTTTTGTAGAATCCTCTAATGTTTTTTCCTAGAGCTACAATGACCTAAAATCCTATGAAAAATTAATTATTGAGCACTTAATACCTTTGAAAGAATGGGTTAAGCCCCTCAGATAAAATCTTAGACAAGTTAATGCATTTTTACTCCCATCCATTGAAAAGGAGGTCAACAAACTGCTTGATCCTAATATTATAGTGCCTCTCAGGTATTCCAACTAGGTTTCTAATTTAGTCCCAATTAGAAAGCCTATGCCTTAGTAAAGGCTTTGAAGGATTTCAGAGATTACACTCTTCACTAAAAAATTATGTTTATTTTTGGAACCTATTGTAACATCATTTGGTTTTGATAAGTTAGTACATTAGTCAAAAATAAATTCAAAATGTTAGGTTAGGATATGGATGGAAAAGTGTTAGAAAATTATAAATTACAGAGCAATGGAACACATAGAATATAGCAGAAATATAAACACATAAAACCAGAGAGACACAGATATACGTGGTTCACCCAGTTTGGGCTATGTCCACCCCGAACAACCAGTCCTTCCTTTTTATTATCCAGCAAAATGAAGAGACACAACCTACAACATATCCGCTATAATATCCTCTGTTTTCTCGCACAATCTCGCCTCTCTATTTCTCGCTCGGAGAATACACATCTATTACATAGCCTCAATATAATGCCCTCATACAAAGAGAGGGGGTTGCCTTCTAGGGCAAAAAACCCTAAACTAAACATATTTTCTACCGTCAGATCATCCGCCTAATGAACGGTCCAGATTGACTAGAAATTACTATACTTTTACAACGCAATTTTACATTTGTTTTTAGCTTTGGGGGCGCTACCCCCGAAACCCCCACTGGGGGACCGTTGGCCCCCAAACCCCCCCAACCCCCATGAGGGGGACAAGTCCCCCCCGCACCCCCCTGCATGGAGGGGTGTACAAACTTCCTGGGGTATACATCTGGTTGAAACAAAGACCTCTAAATAATCATGCTCCACACCCAACAATCTCCCACTTGGAGAACGATTGTAGCAACTCCACCACTGCTTCATTTTCTGGACAATGACTCCTCTTTGGAACTGGTTGTTTCTCATCTTCATCGTCATCCTTGAAGACCAATTGAAACTGAGCATATTCTCAGTTTCTCCCTGGTTACAACTTTTGTTAGCATATCTACAGGATTCTAACTAGTGTGTATCTTTTCCAGCTTCAATTCTCCATCTTCCAACACTGATCGTATGAAATGGTACTTGAGCTGTATGTGTTTAGTCCTGGAATGAAATGCTGAGTTCTTTGCAAGATGAATGGCACTTTGGCTATCACTATATAATGTGCCCATATCATGATTCTTACCCAATTCACCCATAAACCTTTGTAACCAAATCATTTCTTTACTAGCCTCTGTAGCAGCAACATACTCTACTTCTGTTATTGAAAGTGCAACAACACTTTGGATTTTTGAAACCCAACTGACAGCTGTTCCACTTACAGTAAATACATATCCTGTAGTGCTCCTCCTATTATCTCTGTCACCTGCCATATCTACATCAACATATCCCTGTAGAGAAATGTTTGAACCACCAAAGCATAATGCTTGATTTGTGGTACCTTTCAAATATTTGAGAATCCATTTCACTTCCATCCAATGTTCCTTTCCTGGATTGTTCATGTACCTGCTTACAACTCCCACTGCATGTGCAATATCAGGCCTTGTGCAGACCATTGCATACATTAAGCTTCCAACTGCTAATGCATATGGAACTTTAGACATATAATCCATGTCTTCCTGGGTCTTTGGGCACATTTCCTTACTAAGTTTGAAATGGCTAGCAAAAGGTGTACTAACTAGTTTTGCATTGTGCATATTAAATATTTTCAACACCTTTTGTATGTACTCATTTTGAGACAATGTTAATTTGTGATTTTTCTTGTCTCTAGTTATTCTCATACCAAGGATTTGTTTTGCAGCTCCCAAATCCTTCATTGCATATGAATTTGCCAATTTTCTTTTGAGCACATTTATTTCCTACATGTTAGACCCTGCAATAAGCATGTCATCCACATACAATAACAATATAATATAGCTGCCATCATTTTGATTTTTCAGATAAACACAATGATCAGAGTGACATCTAGTATAACCTTGTTCAGACATAAACTTGTCAAATTTTAGATACCACTGCCTTGAGCCTATTTTAAGCCATACAAGCTCTTCTTCAACCTGCACACTAGTTTCTCCTTCCCTTTTACCTCATATCCTTGTGGTTGCTGCATATATATCTCTTCCTCCAAATCCCCATGGAGAAAGGCTATCTTTACATCTAACTGCTCAATATGCAAATCGTCAACTGCTACTAGACTTAAAATAGTTCTGATTGAAGTCATTTTAACAACAGGAGAAAATATTTCATCAAAATCAATACCTTTATTCTGTGTAAACCCCTTCACCACAAGTCTAGCTTTGTACCTTTGTTTTCCCCCATCTTCTTCCTTCAGCCTGTTAACCCATTTATTCTTCAATGTAGTTTTTCCTGCAGGCAACCTGACTAAATCCCAAGTCTGGTTATGCATTAAGGAGTCCATCTCTTCTTCCATGGCTACCTCCCACTTCTTCTTGCTTTCAACCTGCATTACTTCTTCATAACATTTGGTTTCACCAGAATCAGTCAACAATAAATAATATAATGAAGGAGAGTATCATTCAGGGGGTATACTTATCCGGGTAGATCTTATAACAACACTTTCAGGTGTTTGGGGTCCCTGTTGCTATTGTGGTGATTGTTGTTGTTGTGGTTGTTGATTATTATTATTTTCAGGCACCTTTACTTTTTCAGTGATCTCATCAAGAACTATGTATTCCTTGTTTTCTTTTTCCTGTTTCTTTTCCTCCAACTGATTCTTATACAAGACCTTTTCATTGAATATTACATCTCTTCTCCTAATGATTTTGTGATTTTCATAATCATATAAGTGGTAACCAAAATCATTAACACCATATCCAATAAAGGTACATTTCTTTGATTTCGCCTCAAGCTTTGTTCTATTTTCTTTATTAATATGGAGAAAGGCCTCACAACCAATAGGCTTTAAAAAAGAGTAGTTTACCATTTTACCTGTCCATGCTTCCTCTGGAACACCACCATCCAAGGAACTTGAAGGCCCTCTGTTTATTAGATAAACAACAGTATCTACAGCATCTGCCCAAAATTGTAAAGGCAATCCTGCATGCAATCTCATGCACCTTGCACGCTCCATGATTGTTTTGTTCATCCTTTCAGACACACTGTTTTCTTGTGGTGTTCTTGGAACTGTCTTCTCTCTTCGAATTCCATGCTCTGAACAATACCTATCAAACTCTTTGCTATAATATTCACCTCCATTGTCTGATTTGAGACACTTCAATTTCTTTCCTGTCTCAATCTCAACCAAAGCTTTCCATTTCTTGAACTATCAAATACATCAGATTTATTCTTAATACAATAAATCCAAGTTTTTCTAGTTGCATCATCAATAAAAGTAACATAATAATGAGAGCCACCGAGAGATGATACTTGAGCAGGTCCCCATACATATGTATGCACAAGCTCTAATTTTTCGCTCTTCTTTTCTTTCCCAACTCTAAGAAATCTGACTCTCTTCCATTTTCCATAAATGCAATTCTCACAGAAGTCCAAATAAAAATTCTTCAAACCCAGCAACAAATTCCTCGACTGAAGGATCTTCATCCCCTTCTCACTCATGTGTCTGAGCCTATGATGCCATAATGATGCATCTGCTCCTTTGGAAGTTAAAGCATTAACAAAGTTATAAATACCATTGCATAAATACAATGTACCAACCTTTTCGCCTTTTGCTATTACCAGTGCTCCTTTGGTGACCTTCCAAGATTTATCTGTGAAAGTTGTCACGCCACCTTCACTGCCTAACTGCCCTATTGAAATCAGATTTTTCTTCAGATCTAGAACATACCTTACCTCCTTTAGTAGCCATTGGTTTCCATTATGCTGTTTTACAAGAACCTTACCCATTCCAACAATTTTACAGGGTTTATCATCACCTAAATGGACTTGTCCAAAATCTCCTTAAACATAATCATGAAAATATTTCTTATCAGGTGTGGCATGGAATGAGGCCCCTGAATCTACCACCCAGGAATCAGTAATATTTTCGAAAGAAAGAATCAAAGCATCTTGTAACACCTCACCTGTCACATTTTCTTCATGATTGTTTTCTTGTTGTGCATCTCCTTCTTTTCCCTTCCGAGATCTACAGTCTTTCTTTAGATGTCCTTCTTTCCGCATTTCTAGCACACTATCCCCGATTTGGACTTAGATCTTCCTTTCCTTGATTTACTGCGATATCGTGAGCTCTTTCCTCTTTCCATTTTTCTTCCCCTAGACTCTGCACTCAAAGAATTACCCGATGTCTCACCAGAGCTTTTCCGTTGCATTTCCTCGCTAAGGATAGCACCAACAACATCATCAAACCTTAAAGTACTAGATCCAGAAACAAAGTTACTAATGGCCATTACTAAACCATTCCAACTTTTTGGTAATGAGCACAAGAATAATAGAGCTCTAACTTCATGATCAAAGTTTACCCCTACAGAACTTAACTGACTTGTAACAGTATTAAAATCATTTAAATGGTCTGTAACATATCCACCTTCCGACATCTTCATATTAAATAATCGTTTCATAAGAAATACCTTGTTTGAGGCCGAGGGATTTTCATATAGTTTCGCCAATGCTTTAATCAAACCCTCTGTCGTTGTTTCCTTCGAAATGTTGAAGGCAACCGACACTGCGAGGCACAACCGTATTATTCCGAGTGCCTTTCTATCGAGAAGGTTCCATTCTTCATCTGTCATACCCATCAGAATCTTTGTTTTTCCACCCAATGATAGGTACAGATCTTTTTTATACAGATAATCTTCCATCTGCATCTTCCACAGCGATAAGTTTTGGCCATTAAATTTCTCGACCCTAAACTTACCATCTTCTGCCATTGCTCCCACTCGAACAAGGAACCATTATTTCCTATGATTTTATCAGCCAAAGAGACCTTCGGCTCTGATACCAGTTGTTGGAAAATTATATATTACAAAGCAATGGAACACATAGAATATAGCAGAAATATAAACACAGAAAATGCATAAAACCAGAGAGACACAAATATACGTGGTTCACCCAGTTTTGGCTACATCCACCCCAAATAGCCAGTCCTTCCTTTTTATTATCCAGCAAAATGAAGAGACACAACCTACAGTAGATCCGCTGTAATATCATCTGTTTTCTCTCACAGTCTTGCCTCTTTGTTTCTCGCTCAAAGAATACACATCTATTACATAGCCTCAATACAATGCCCTCATACAAAGAGATGGGGTTGCCTTCTAGGGCAAAAAACCCTAAACTAAACATAAGTTCTACCATCAAATCATCCACCTAATGAACAGCCCAAATTGACTAGAAATTACTATACTTTTACAAGGCAATTTTACATTTTTTTTTAGCTTCAGGGGCGCTACCCCCGAAACCCCCACTGGGGGACTGCTGGCCCCTAGACCCCCCAGCTGGGGGGGATCGGCCCCCCCGAATCCCCACGAGGGGAACAAGTCCCCCTCGCACCCCCCTACGTGGAGGGGTGTACAAACTTCGTGGGGTATACATCCGGATGAAACAAATACCTCTAAATAATCATGCTCCACACCCAACAAAAAGAAAGAAAAATAAAAGATGTTAGGAAAATTTTATATTTTATAGGCATCCATATCAATAAAATGTTAGAAGGTAGTTGCCTAAAGAAAGAAGGCAAAATAAAAATAAAAAATGTTAGGGAAGCAAAAAGAAAGAAAGGCTTCAATTTCAAATAAAAATAATAAATGCAAGGGCCTCTCATTTAAATGCGCCACATTGAAATGTTAAATTTTTGTTAATTAATGATTAATTTAATTAACTGGGATTAATTTTTGGTATAAACCTTTGAAATTAAAATTTTTGTTATATAGCGCATATACATTGTTTTGGCCAAAGTTTCTAACAAACAAAATGTCTTGTCAGCATTAAATAAATAAAGCACATCATTCAATGGTCGATCTACTCCTCGCCCAGATCAATGGTGGGGAGAGACTTTGCACCCCCCTCGATCGTTTCTCGTTAATGTGACGGGGGGGTCCAAAAAGTGGTTTCAATGGTGGATGCCCCAACCCTACGTGTCACCACCTTATTTCTCTGCACCCCCCTGCTAACCACTCGTGGTTTCCTTTCGCCAACAGTGTTTCATCCCACGCCTCGACCGTTATCCCCTAACCAATCCCATGTCGCCACCTCACATACTGATCCAAGTGGATGTTGGTGGCCACCCACCTATCCCATTTGGACCCCCACAACTGTCTCTTTCAGCTTTTTCAGTTTCCTAAATTGTAGCACAGTTTACTATTTTTAGCAGTTTTCGGGTCTTGAACTTCTGGAGCCATTTTGAGGCCCTAAAGGACGTTTTTTTGGGAATCTAGGGCAACATGGGTTGATGGACCAATGTTTCCTCCCAAAGTGGTATTACTCGGATAGATCTTTCTAACGAGCTATCGTACGCGTCAAACGGAGATTGTATGCCAAAGTTACGACCCAGGGAAATTGATGTACCAATTTACCCAAACGGGGCCCACAATTTGGCGTTTCATCTTCTAGGGTTAGGTTTCGGGATGTGAAGGGTTTTCCATTGTTTCTCAACAATAAATAGGCCTTCGAGCCTCATTGTAACACAGTTCAGAATAGTCCAGAGGCATGTAGCCGCACATCTCTTCTCAGAGATAAGCTACCATCGCCCTAGCTGGTTTATTTCCATTTCTGGTTGTAAGCATATTTCAGTATTTTACAATAATGAAATGAAGTATTATTTCCGCTGCATCTTTGTGTTTATGGTTATATCTGTATTTTATTGCGTTCTTGTTTAAGTCTGGATCAGTGGTATCAGAGCGGTCTGCTTTTTCTCTGTTTTTCTTTGCATGTCCCCAACAAGGTCGGGATATAAGGAGTTAGGGCTTGAACTGGTCGAACCTTTGCAAGACCAGCCTCGCAAATCCCGACGGCCTCCCATGGCGGATGAGAAGAAAGACGAGGGGGCAGGAGATCCTATCAAAATCTTGCTTGAAGAAGCGCTCGAGTGGCAAAGGAACGTGATGATGGATAGCTTTGCGTAGATCCTTCAGCGGCTACCCAGAGGCGATGCATCGGCTTCCAACAGCGACTCTGGAAATGCCACACCGTTTAAGGTACAAGTTAATTTTGAAATCCCCATCTTTGAGGGTCAAATAGACACAGATGCCGTAGATAAATGGTTAAATCTGCTAGAGGTGTATTTTTTTGTTCACGAATTTTCAAGTCGGGAAAAGATTGTTTTCGCTCTTCTCAAAGCAAGCCCCCACGTCAAGGACTAGTGGGAAACCTACTGCGAGCAGAAGGATGAAAGTACAGGCTCACTATTTTCAGCCGCACCCACTTGGAATGACTTCCGGGATACCATCAAGGAGCAGTACTACCATGTTAGAAGCTATGAGGAAAAATACATCAAATGGACCACACTGCGGCAGCGACGAGACCAAGATGTGTCGGAGTTCACAAACATTTTTCATACCCTTCGCACACAATTGGGTATCAAAGATTCTAAGCTGCATCTGGTACTCAAATACCGCGGCTGCCTACACCGATACATCCAGGAAGAGATGGGGTTCTTGAACATCTCCACACTCGGCACAACATACCGATACACTGTCAAAATTGAGCAAAAGTTCAAACAGAAGAAGCGAGACTTTGGATCTGCAAATCCGAAGCCCAAAGGACAAAGCCAAGGCGGGGTGACCCAAGACAACCTGTCGAAGCCGCAAGAAAAGAACAACACCATGAAGCCGAAGAAGGACACAGGAAAGTGGTGTGAGTTCCACAAGAGTCCCACTCATAACACAAGTGAGTGTCGGACCAAGCAGTCGCTGGCGGCCGAGTTGAAGGCTTCTGAATCAGATGCATGTTCTGACCCTGAGCCAGAACCTGACAAGGGGAATGGCAAAGGGAAGCAGATCATTGATGCGGATCCCAGCACCACTGTTACCACTGCCAAGATCCAGAAGAATGAACCTGTAGATCCAGAAGAGGGGGAGCGTCTTTTCCACACATAGATGTGGGTGAAGGGTTCGCCACTGCGATTCATTGTCGACAGTGGCAGCCAAAAGAACCTCATTTCAGCAGAGGTCGTGAAGCGGTTGGGCCTACCGCCTACACCGCACCCTCAGCCGTACAGTATCGGGTGGCTTCACGAAGGACGAGATCTGAAAGTTCGCCAGCAGTGCCGCCTTCCCTACAGCATCAAACCCTTCACAGACGAGGTATTGTGTGATGTTACACCTTTGGATGTTTTTGATGTACTA
The DNA here is from genome assembly GCA_031772625.1 of Pinus tabuliformis. Taxonomy (NCBI): domain Eukaryota; kingdom Viridiplantae; phylum Streptophyta; class Pinopsida; order Pinales; family Pinaceae; genus Pinus; species Pinus tabuliformis. Next base: position 665,904,763 of record CM062820.1, on the reverse strand, counting down.
TTAGGCCAGCCATACTTGTGGAGGCGACATGCTGTGTATGAGTCAAGGCCTCGTGCTGTCATTATTTCTTTGAATAATTCATTATACAGGATACCGGAGATAGCCCCACCTACCGCCACATCTTTGATCACCGCTAAGAAAGGCAGCAAGCTCATCTCCTAGACCAGGAAATTCATCTGTTTGGTTCACTCCCAAAGTAAGGGGAAGATTGCCATCACATCCATGACCCCCGCGAAGGGTTCCTCCATGCAACAATAGCAGCAAAGGGATACAGTCATGACAAGACATAGGAATAAATTCTCCTCACCCACAGGGGTACCACACAAGTTTCAGGTGGGCGACAAAGTTTGGTTACATCTGCAGAGAGAACGCCTTACCAGAACCCATCAAAAACTCAGGCGACACCGACATGGTCCTTACACCAGTACCAAGGCTACGGGCAACAATGCTTTGAAGCACAACATTCCTCCATTCCTTGGCTTGCGCCGAGTGTTCAATGTGGACCATCGTCGACCATGCTTCCCACCATTTCTGGACACATCAGAGATTGTAGAATAGCTCACCAGAGACCCAGATCAGCAAAAGCTTCCTCATCTCAGGGAGGAACTCAATGCAATGGGGACCATTGCTTCCTACGGGGGGAGGAATGATCCAGGTGGATGTTGGTGGCCACCCACCTATCCCATTTGGACCCCCACAACTATCTCTTTCAGCTTTTTCAATTTCCTAAATTGTAGCACAGTTTACTATTTTTAGCAGTTTTCGGGTCCTGAACTTCCAGAGCCATTTTGAGGCCCTAAACGACGTTTTTTCGAGAATCTGGGGCAACATGGGTCCATGGACCGATGTTGCCTCCCAAAGTGGTAGTACTCAAATAGATCTTTCTAACGAGCTATCGTACGCGTCAAATGGAGATCGTATGCCAAAGTTACGACCCAGGGAAATTGATGTACCAATTTACCCAAACGGGGCCCACAATTTGGTGTTTCATCTTCTAGGGTTAGGTTTCGGGATGTGAAGGGTTTTCCATTGTTTCTCAACAATAAATAGGCCTTCGAGCCTCATTGTAACACAGTTCAGAGGCATGTAGCTGCACATCTCTTCTCAAAGATAAGCTACCATCGCCCTCGCTGGTTTATTTCCATTTCTGGTTGTAAGCATATTTCAGTATTTTACAATAATGAAATGAAGTATTATTTCCACTGCATCTTTGTGTTTATGGTTATCTCTGTATTTTATTGCGTTCCTGTTTAAGTCCGAATCACATACCCGTTGCCCACTCATCCTATTCATTTCCATCTCATGAGCTCCCTGCACTGTTGTCATACCCATTTATATTCACCTGTTGTAGCTTTGCTCCTGTGTATTAAAACCACTACGGTCATGAATAAAACCATTAGCCCTTCCCGACATGTTATAAGTAAACCCATACCCGCCTCTTTATCAATTTCCTCTGACTCTTTTCTATTATTTGCAGGTAAATAGTTTCTGCATGACCTTTTCCTATTCCATCGATCTGTTAGCAGAATTGCTCTTCCTTTTGTCTGCCAACATGGCCCCAAAAGGGAAAGCTAAAAAGCAGATTGTAAAGGAAATCATTGCTACTCCAACCCAGCTCGACCTTGACCATGTTCCTCTTGTAGACTCACTATTTAAAATTGCAGAAGCCAAGTGTGAGTTCGATTTCTATGAACTACACTTATGGCTCAAACAAAATTACCTAGACAAGCAAGACCCAATTATATTTTGGGAATCTTTGTTACCTTTCTTTAGTTTCCCAAAAACACATGAGTTCCCTGACCTCATTACTTGGTGTCAAGACAAATATGGCCCTATAAAAAGAGCAGTGATGGCTCAGAATGGAGACATTCTGATCACCATCTTTACTGAAACCATAAACCAGATGCTCCTAATCCCTCAATTAGACACTCTCAACCATTTTTCACCAGTAGCACTTATGGATTTGTACCATAAGTTAACCTTTCCACAGAGAGCCCAAATTTTTGAAATATTTTTACCTAAAGATGTAGAATTACCAAAAAGAAATCCTCCCTACTCATCTTCCATGTTTCCTGAAGCCCCCAAACATTGTATTTCTCTGCTTTCCTACTTATTAGGATATTTAGATGACCAGTTTGTTGATGAGACTATCCTTGGTTTCCTTTCCATATTTAACAAAGATCAGCAACCAGCATTCATGTATAATTACAACCAATTCTTGGTTGATAATATACACAAAAGATTCATGAATTTTACTATATAGGGAGTGTTCAGCTACAACTCTATAATTGTCCACATGTTTCTTTTTCAACAGGATGATCTTTTGCCTATCAAGCTCAACAAGCAGGATGAAAAAGGAGTGAATCAATTAGTGATTCAGTGGACAAAAATAGTCAGGACAACTTCTACCACCTCCTCATTTTCAGAATTTGTAGATACATTCATACATCCAGTGGCACAACTCCTCAACAATCAGATAGAGCTAAGGATTGGAGATGAAATTAAAAGTATTTTACACTTAAGTGAGCAGAGTAAAACTAGTGACTATTATTTATACCATAATTACATAGAGATAAGGGTATATGGTTGTGAGATTGCACCATATAAGCTACCCAAAGATGTTCCCATGAGAATCTTTTATCTCGAATATATTCGGCAGATGATCAACATGGATGACCTTCACTTTGTGTTAGGAAAAAGGAAATCTCAATTCAAGATTAAAGCACACTCTGGATCATTCATTTTCAACGCTAAATCAGTTGGTGTTGAGGAAGCTACATTGTTAAAGAAGATGAATTTCCAACCTAGCTTCACCTGGTCCTATGATCCTTTTGGTATTATTTCTACTTTGAGAGTTGATTTAAAAACGACTCCTTATAATCATACTCCGAGACCAAAAATAGAAAAATTCATGAATCAAGAGCAATGGGTTGATGGGACACTTCAAGGGGCAGATGAACAGGTTGTATCCACCCCCATTGAACAGACTCTAGTTCCCCAGAGCAAGCAACAGAAAAGGGTGAGAGAAGAGTCTTCATCTACTGAGGAGATTATGAAAGGTTTTATTTTTCAACAGAATAAGCCAACGGTTGGCTTGGTTACTTCAAAAGAAGAAACTCAACCAATTATAATTAATCTAGGAGATTCATAAATTTCTACATTAACAGGAGTTAGTGGCTCAACCACTCCTCCTACAACCAGTGTTCCAACCACTCCTCCTACAACTTCACCTTCTAGAGAGCCTCTAGAAATCATTCAGTCCACAAGAACCAGCTCTTTAGATGATCGGAATATCTTTTCAATATTCCTTGAGATTAAATAGAATAATGAGACTCTAAAGTCCAATGTGTATAGCCAATTCTGGAAACAAACTTCAACTTCCTACAAGCCCAAATTCCATTTCCTACATCTCCATCAGATTAGAAAAAAGGTCGTCTTTGCATTTGATACTAGTCAAATTCATCCAATTGACCGAAGGGATATGCATAGACAGACTGGTGAGATGTTATTTTCCACTATGACTACTACAGCTATGTCTCTTTCTAAACTTATGACTGCCCCATCCAATGTTTAGTCTCAGCTTAAGTTAGAAAATATTTCTTCCTTAGCTAAATATAACATAATAAAATCATTGGAGGATTTTGTAATTAAAGTGAGATATGATCCCAAAGATGTAAAATTTGCAGAGCTAATCCTCAATAAGAAAGATGCAGACATTGCTGCATTGAAGAAACAGTTGAAGCTACCTTCTACAGAGGATCCTCTAACAAAGGATATAGCAGAGAATGAACAACAAAAGGAGGACATGCTGAAGCTTATCATTGAGCAAAATATACAACTAAAGAAAATAGAAGAGAATATTGAAGAGTTACTAAAGGAAAAGGAAGCAGCACAACTTGCTATGGTTCCAGTCACAACAGTCCCAATAGTAGTTGCAGGTACAGAGCCTAGTTCATCATCAATATCCATTGAGTCTACATCAACAATAGCTGATCCAGGAAAATTATCACAAGAATTTGCCATACAAAAATAGGAAAACGAGAAGTTACTGCAGAAATTCCAAAATTTAGAATTGCAAAAAGTCCCGAAAATTGGAACTCAAGATCTAGAACTCCCACAGATTGGAACTCAAGATCTAGAAGTTGGAGAGTGAGTCCCTAATGGCAGATATTTTGGCCCATGCCAAGGAAAATATTTGGATACAAATTATCCAATGCATGACAAATGTATGGCCATCCATACAGATTATTTTTAGCAGCAAGAACTCATCACCAGATGCAGAGCAGTGATAGAAGAACAGAAAGCAGCCTTGAAGACCAAGCCAGCAGAAGCCACATATATGATCAAAGTTTTAAATTCAAAAAGCAGAGAAGAATTAGAAGAAATAAACATCTCTGATAGAACAACTACCATCTTAGAGATTAAGAAGGTATTACAAAAGAAGAATTTGATCAACCAATTAGAAACTAAATGTCAAACTTTGGATATTACTGTTAAAAGATTTCATTCAAATTTTAATATCTTGAATCATAAAGGACTACCAAGATTGGTATGTATGAATGATAAATTGATCAAATTAGAGGATTATTGCAAGGAATTGTATGCTATTGCAGTGGACAGAACCAAATTTGTAGGAGTCAAAGGACATATAACAGGGAAGGCCTTTCTAGAAGCCTTGCAGTTTGATTTAATAACCATCATGCATGAAATTAAACATTTATTTCTCACCAAGCCAAATTTTGAGAGATACACAAAAGTGGATGAAACATTTAGAAATATGGTGAATGTGGAAATCCAAAGTGAAGAAATATGGGATCAATTTTTTGAAACAATTTAGTAATTTCTGATTCTAACAGCATGACAACTCATTAGTATTTTTAGGCTAGATCATCAATAGATTCCTAAAGGATAGAGACACCTCTTCAACAGTTTCTCGGTTCCTATTATATTGTTCTATTTTTGTAATTTTGTACTATTTTAGTATGCTATTCCAAACAGATTGTAGATCTTTTTCATATTTTGTATAAATAACTCCTCCTTTGAGTTATTATGTGTTGAATCCTTGAACAAGATATCAAGCATATTTGTACTAAGCTGGAGAAATTTTTTTTTGAATAATAAAAGATTTTTTATTTACCTCATATGGTCTGTTTCTCAGTGAGTTGTATTTAATATTATTTATTCATTATGTTTTCTTCATATAAATTAAGTCTTTTGTAGTTATCCGATTCAAAATTTAACTAAGTTTCAGTCTCATTTTGAATCCTCTATGAAGTTGTGATTTAAATAAGAGAATAATTTATAGAACTGTTTGTTATTGTAAGTTACTTTTTAAATATAAATTACATCAGATCTCTGTAACAGTTTAATTATTTTTTGTTGATTAAGTAAACATTGTTTTCTTAATTTCTTCTTATAACTGGTTAAGTATTCAGTTTGAATATTAAATCAATTATACTTCTCCGAGCTCTACTTTTCCACCCCATTAAAATCAAATTAACTAGGTGTAGTTAAATAACAACCCTTTATTTTACTTGGAAATCTATCTAAGTTTGAAGCACCTAATTATAAAATTGTTCACTCGTCATCCAATCATTTAAAACAATAAAACATTATATATTATTTGGCATAACTAATTGACCTAGATTTATCTCAAAGGAAAACATCAAATTGGTGCTATTGCTAGGGAGTGAAGGATTGAAAGTTTTATTTTCCCTAGGGCAACGATTTTTCCCTTTTCCTTTAAGGTGAATAAAGGATTAGATATAGGTCAAAAACTTTCACCTGGTGATTCTACTGTTTCAAGATGGCTCCTTTTAAGCATACTAGATGACACTCTGATTCTGAGATTGTTAACCCTCTTCCAGATCCAAAGAGACTTATTAGGGGAGCCTCTTTAAGGAGAATACATCAAACCTCTTCTTCTTCTTCAGCATTACATTCTGAAGATATATCATTTGTAGATCCTTTTTCATTTGTTCCATCTAATCCTAATTGGACTGAACTACCTCCTAGGGTTTCTGAACTCCATTCAAAAGGAGTAGATCTTCCATCAGCCTTTTTAATCCAATCACTTGATTCATATCAAGTGCCATCTATTCCTATAAAATCACCTTCATCTAAGGAAGAATTGGGTTTACATTTACCTGAATTCAAACCTACAGATTTCATCTCTCCAACTCCTTATTATGTTCCATCAACTTCTACTAATCTTGAAGAGACATTCTCTATCTATTCAAATCCTTTGTTTGATAATAAGGAAGACTTTCCCTCAAGAGTTCAGAAGTTGGTTATTAAAACCCCTTTGAAATCTTCAAGGAGGTCTCCTCCTTCTTTCTCTCCTCCACATACTAATACCCCTACCGATTCTTCTTCATCACCTTCATCTTCAACATCTTCCTCTCATTATTTTGAACAAGAGCAAGGAGATACCCAACTTTCCAAATATTAGGCATTCTGTGAATTTTTTATTGCAGAATTAAATAAGAGGTATGACCTAAGACCTAAATCAGGCCTAGGTATACCTCCTAAATCTACAATTATAATTGAACCTACAATAAAATCTATTCAAACACAAACTCCAACACCTCAAACTGCAGAGTCATCTACTAAAACTTTTTCATTTGATAAAACCATTTTGACAAATTTTAATATTGAGAAAGAATTGGAAAGAGTCAAGATTCCTATCCCTTTAGATGAACTTTCCAAGAACCTTGGTTATAAAAATCAAGTGTCTAAATGGATACAATATTCTAGTGTAGATGCCGAGGGAGATATTATCAATCTACAAGATGAAAAACCATCAGTAGTTTTTGGCCCCAGTTTTGATATGATTGATGAGATTGTTCCACCCTTTTATGTAACTTTAAAGGTCCATGATTTTCTATTGTATAACTACATGTTGGACTCTGGTGCTTCTCATAACCTTATGCTAAAGGTAATTATGGACCAACTTCAGTTAGAAACTACTCATTCCTATCATGACCTCTACACCTTTGATTTAAAGAAAGTACCATTCCTAGGACTAATCAAAGCCCTGGTTGTGACCTTAGCCCAAGTACATGTTATGACTATAATATTATACATAGTTGTCAATGATATTCCTGCCAAGTTTGGCATGCTTCTATCTAGATCATGTTGTGCTAAACTTGGAGGATCACTTCATATGGAAATGTCTTTTGCTACTATTCTAGTCTATGGAGGTTAACATCTAAGGTTATATAGGGAATTCAGATTCCTCCATATTGTTTGCAGGTATGATCAAGAAAACAATCGCCCCATCTATGCAGTAGATTAGGATTTTGGTTGCTTTTAGTTACCATTGCAAAATTCATCAAACGCTCAACTTGCCATTGAAAATATAGTTTCCAAACCTAAAATTGAAAAATTAGATACCTGGAAACTTTATTTTGATGGATTTTGCTCAAAGGAAGGAGCAGGAGCAGACATTGTTTTAATCTCACCAAATAAAGAAAATATTACTCAATCATGTAAACTTGAATTTGAAGTCACCAATAATGTGGCTAAGTATGAAGCTTTTCTTCTTGGTCTTGAACTAGCTAAGAGTTTAAAGGTTCAAAACTTGAGTGTCTTTTCTGATTCTGAGCTAATAGTTAAGAAGGTTAGAAACTTGTGTCAAACAAAGCACCCAAGACTTAGGTTCTATAGAAATGAGGTTTGGGATACAATTGAAAATTTCTTCCAAGGATTTAACATAATTGTTATACCCAGAGATGAGAATATGCATGTTGATTCACTTGTTGTTTCAACAAGCTCTTTCAAAATCCCTGAGCCAGTATTGTTGGAATATCATATTCAAGTCAAGTATAGACCATCAATTCCTGATAACCTTAAACACTGGAAGATTTTTGAGGATGATGAGCAATTAAAATCTTTTCTTCAAGTCATTGATGAATTCTCAAATATGAAAATTGAAGAATATCAAAAAGATGTTCAAGAATCAAATCAACAAAGCCCAAAAACTTCATTCAGTCCTAAAATTCTTGATCATGATATCATTCAATTATCTAATAATTTTATTCCCAAAGAATTAGTTCCATTGGAAAAGTTATTTGATAATAATGATGTCTCCAAAAAACCCTTGTCTAATCCACTTGAAAAAGAAATCTAAGAGTGCAATATTGGGACTTTAGATGAAGTGAAAAATGTTAAATTGTCATCATCTTTGCCTTTGGATGTTAAAACAAATACTTGAATCTTCTTAAAAATTACAAAGATGTTTTTTCCTGGTCTTATAATGAATTAAAAACTTATGATACATCTTTAATTGAGCATAAGATTCCTTTGAAACCAGAAGCAAAACCCTTCCAACAAAAATTAAGAAGAATCAATCCAATACTTCTTCCAACTGTTGAGAAAGAACTTAAAAAACTTCTTGATGCTCATATCATAGTCCCTCTGAGGTATTTTGACTGGGTAGCTAACCTAGTTCCTATTAGAGAGAAAAATGGTGAAATTAGGCTATGTGTAGACTTCCAAAATCTGAACAAATCATCTTTAAAGGATAACTACCCATTTCCCAAAATAGACCATCTACTTCAAAAAGTTTCAGGTGCAAATAGGATTTCTATGCTAGATGGATTTTCTGGTTACAACTAGATTATGGTGAGTCAAGATGACCAAGACAAAACTACTTTTACTACTCCTTGGGGTACATTCATGTATTCTAGGATGCCATTTGGAGTAAAAAACACTGGAGCTACTTTCCAAAGAGTCGTGGATCTAGCATTTGTTAGTAAGACATCTGAAATTACTGTCATTTATCTAGATGATTTAACTGTTTTCTCTGATTTTGATGAAAATCATTTAAAACACTTGAGTAAGGTTTTTGAGAGGTGCAGAAAATATGGCATATCCATAAATCCAAATAAGTCTCTATTTGTTGTAAAGGAAGGGAAATTACTAGGGCATATTATCTCCAAGGAGGGAGTTATCATTGATCCAAAGAGAGTTTCAACTATTCAAACTCTATCTCTACCTAGAAACAAGAAGGAGATACAAACCTTCCTTGGGAAAATTAATTTTCTCAGAAGATTTATCCCTAATTATGCAGAGATAGTCAAAGATATAACTGATATGTTAAAAAAGAACAATGAAGTGAAATGGACAGTTTCTTCCAGATATGCTTTTGATCAGATCAAAAAGGCTATATTTGAGGCCCCTACATTAGCTAGTCCTGATTATTCTTCACCTTTTAGCATATTTTCTTTTGCATCAGAGACAACCTTAGCAGTTGTAATTTTATAGAAGAATACAAATGGTGATGACCATCCTATAGCCTTCTTTTCTAAAGTCATGAGGGATGTTGAGCTTAGGTGTGAAATTAATGAAAAACAAACTTATTGTTGGCATTATGATACAAGTGTTGTCCTTGATGGCAACTCACTCAGAGGTTGATACAGGTGATGGAAACTTAATCAGAGGACAGATCTTAGTACAGCAGGTCAAGAAAGAGATATACGCAGGTTCATTGTGACAAATCAGCGTATACACGCGGGTTGGACGTGCCGAAGACGCGTATGCGTATACACGCACTTTCACGCAAGGAAAAGCACGTACAGGTGGGAAAACTTATGTCTTGGTCCGTGGTAGTTAGTCCTCGGTATTTGAACCTATGGTTTTGGACCATGGTATCTCGACAAGTGTGTTGAACCCAAGTATTGGGCTCTTGGTATTGATTTATTATGGTTTTGGACCGTGGTATTGAGCAAGGCCTAAGACTATAAAAGGAGGAGAAGATCATTAGGCAAAGATGTGAGGCAAGGAATGGATGTCTGACGAAGTGGGAAGATCTAGTATTGCGGGTTATCTATGTGTGACGCTTGACTAAGGTTGGATCTGAGAGCGAAGGTATAAGTAATTATCTTTAGATCTGTACGCGGGTTGTCTCGGGTGAAAGCGCGTACACACGCAGTTTTGATGTAGTCAAGTAGCGTATGCATTATGAGATTTGGTGTTTCAGGTTGCTATTGATTCTAGTGGTTGTTGTAGAGTTCTAGGCTCTGGTCTGTGTTCTGTGTTTTTGATGACAGGGTTTCAGTGATTCAGTATTGGGTAATTTAGAGATTTATGATGCAAGTATAAGTTGATGATTGTATTGCAGCAGTGATTGTTTTGTACTCATGGATCCAGTCTGAAAATTATTGAAACGTGGTCCCTGAAGAAAAGAAGGTTGTAGCCTTCCGTAGGTCAGCACCTACATACTAGTATATTAGCTAGTACAAGAGCTAAGGGCGTTGTAGCTCCCTTCCAGAAGTAGCTGGAAAATCGAGAGAGGGTTGTAGCCCTCTGCAGGTTGAAGCCTGCGTGCTGGTAAAGGACTGCACCAGTACATTTTAAAAGAAGTTTCTTATTAAAGGAAGAAAGAGACGAATTGCAACAGGTGGTTTTCACCCACATTGGGTTTCCACCTTATATCTTGTGTTCATGTATGCTTCTTATGTGTGATGATCTGTTCTGTTTTACTGCACCTAATTATTGTTATTATGGTTAATAATATTCTGATGAATTTACTGAAGATAAGCTAACTGATTCATAAGATTACTGCATGTACGCTAGTTGCATTTAACACAGTCGCGTATATACGCTGATATACTGAACTGAAGCCGCATATATGATTCTGAGTATGAAATTGAAAAGTATCTGAGTTAATAATACTGATTCACCCCCCCCCCCCCCCCTCAGTATTATTTCCAACACTTATGCCTTAATCCAAGCCCTCAAATCCTTTAGAACCTATGTATTTCATCCACACATTACAACCTATGTCCCTAATCATGTTGTCAAAATTGTTTTGGCCCAACCTGATACTGATGGAAGAAGGGTAATATGGATTGCCAAAATTCTTGAATTTGATATTGAGATCAAGACCACAAAGCTGGTGAAGGGTCAAGGTTTGGCTAAATTGTTGGCTGAATCCAATTTCAAAGTATTAGGGATAAAGAACCTTCTCAAATTACACAAAGGGAGAATCCACAAGAACCTTCCCAAAATTTAGAAGAGAATCCACAAGAACCTCCTCTAGAAAAAACCATTCTCATTCATATAGATCATAAATATCCACTCTCTGATTGGTATTATGATATTATGCAGTTTCTTAGAGATTTTCAATGTCCAATTGAACTTGACTTGAAGCAATGTAAATCCCTGAAGCTTAAAGAAATGAAATATTGTATTATCAATGGTAATCTATACTGGAAGGATCTGTTAGTGTTGTAGAGCTATAAAAAGGGTCTCTTTCACCTCTAATTACCTCACATTAATATGTCAATCCGGGAGCGTTTTGTTATTTCAAAGAGTGACTCAGTCTGAGGCTATCATTTGTCAGAGTAATGCTAGTAGTATAGCATTCAACAAAAATACAAGAGTAAACAAATGCTTGTCTATAACTAAGTTACTTCAAATGAATAAATCACACACTCTAAAGCTAGGCAACTTATCAATCAAGGGTTCGGCAGTGATAGCCCATCCCTTTGGAAACTGATGGAAAGGAAATTAGAGCATGGACCACGGGTCTGGGAGCTAGACAGTAAATGCCGAGGCTCACTACAGCCATAGATCGTCTCTCACACCAAAACAACAAATGCGAGTAAATGAAACGGCAGGTAGAAAAATGGAACAGCAAATCTGGAATGGAATAGCAATGCTAAAATGGAACAGCAATTCTGAAATGGAACAGCAATCGAACAACTAAGTCTCGCGAGCAGTAATCAAGCTTTATTCTACTAACTCAAATGCACTCATTGTAATCAAACAGCAATCTTTCATTCTCCAGGAAAATCAAGTAGCGCACACTAATGGAACAGCATTAATTATTAATAAGTTATGGAACAGCTTTTGGAAATCATACACACACACAACACGCTTGAAGAGTAATCTGATCTAACATCAATCGTCATTAACAGGAATACAACTGCGTTTCAAAATGGAACAACACTACTCTTGAATCGTAAAGAACAAAACTTTCAGATAAATTCCATAACACGAATATACAGCATAAGAGCTCTGTAACAAAATAGTAACAATGTTCAGTCAAGACTAATAATATTCAATCAACTCTGAAAGGATTAGTAATATAATGTAGAGTCAATACAACAATTCTTTTCTGTAAAAACCTTCATGAATGAATCTTAATAGAGCATATGATGTAAACTTATAAAGCATATCAGATTACCAAATAATGACGATAAGAAAACCACGCAGAAATCAAATTGTAGTGATACAGAAGCAAGTGTCCTCCAGGGCCGGGCCCTTAGCCTCCAAGGGTACACCACTTTAAGTTAATCCAGACGCAGAGATAAGATAATCACCAAGTTTATATTAATGCATAAAACAAAAGTACAATGAACCAGTTTCAACGAGACTCGATGATCAAAGTTCGATCTTTAACAGAAAGTTACATAAAAGCATCATCCCCCAAAGCTAACAGTGTCGTCCCTTTATATAAGGGTGACGACGGAGATGTCTAAGTAATAAGATAAATAAAGTAGCGATCCCTTAGGATCAAAGATCCTGAGGGATTCGCCAAACTGTTAATCCTTAATCACTTCTTTTCTCCTCCGCCGAGATGGTGTCTTCTCCTCCTTTTCCGGACTGGTTTGCTTCAACCTACTTAGCCTCGTTTGCACTCGGTCCTTCGTCAAAGGGACAGCAGTTACCCTGTTCTTGTCTTTTTCTTCGGAACAACAGCTCCTCGTTTTCACCCCTTCCTGCACAGGAGAATGACAACTATCAGCGGTTAAGTCTTGCATACTAATCCCACATGTTTTGTTATAATTCTTTATTGTTTTCCACGTTCATGATGAAAAAAGGTTCACAAGTTCCACTGGAAAGCCATTGAAATGATCATAAAAAACATACCTTTTTAGTACTCCACACACCCCCTTGCTTACTCTGTTTCATGCCCTCATGAAAACGTTGTAGTTGACATGCAAAGCAGTGAGAGAATAGGCTGGAGAAGGAATCTCATGCAGAGGCCTACAGCCGTGGTGAGTGACTAGGTAGTCAAAGAACTGGCCTGTTTGACCCTCAGGCATCTCATATAGGGCTTGATATCCGGGTGCAGGGTGCTAGATAATTGGACTGCGGAATCTATATCCTAACCAGGATGGCCCTGCCCTCAAAATGCTTTCGCCATAGAGGTTCAAACAGTTGGCAGCTAATTGAAAATTCTCATACTTAAATGGCTCCCTGAGCTGGATGTTTGGATTAGAGATTCAGTACCGAAATTTGGCTGCATCAATGGCAAGGTCTTTGATAGAAAGAAAATATTCTAAACTTTGTCGAATGAGTGCCTCGTGCATGGGTCCTAATGTTTCAATGACACCCGGAGTTCTCATGAGGTTTCTATGTGCTTTCCACAACTGTACTGGGTCCCTAGGCTCAGCCCTTACCCACAAGTCTAGGCCATTTTCCTGCCTCTGGAAAGTATTATAGGCTTTGAGCCATTTAATCTGATTAACCCCGAATGAGATGAATGCTTGCAATTGGATGTCTCCAACAAAAGGGCCAGGGTTCAATTCAGTCTCCTGATCTAGCACAAGGTTATTCAAATAGAATTCACACAACAATCTCTAGACCTTCACCCCATAATGTTTACAACAGTCTATAAAGTCATTGACAGTGTTAATTTGTATAGGGGCACCTGCTTTAACAGCTTTTATTTTTAATTGTAAGTACCGTTCCAGTAAAAACAGAGCATAGTTTTTGGCAGGGGCCCTACATGCTAAAATGTCATTGTATAAAGAACACAAGGTATCCATCTGCTTGATAACAGTATCTAGCCTATGATTTACCTTTGCAACTTTCTCTTGTTCCTTTCGCCACCCTTCAAAGGCCTGGCTTTCAGATTGATTAACGTTCCTTAGTTGTTGTTGTAGTTCTTCATACTTCTCGCGAGGGACCGTTTGCTCTCTAAGCCTTTCTGCTTCTTGCTGAGCCTATTTCAATCCCTTGCGCAAGGTCATTGTCTTTGGATCTCTTCTCCATGCAGCAGTGGAGGCCGGGAGTTTTACCTAAACTTTCTTATTGCATTGTTTCGAGTTCAGAACCCTTATCAATCTTGAGGGTGGTGCCTCCATCTGAATTTTCTTGTTGTCCGTTTCTTTTTTAACATGAATATCAGCTTGCTGCTGTTCCTTTTCAAATGGAACAACAGTCTGTTCCTCAGCATCATTTGGAATAGCAGTTGGATCTTCAGCAGGGTTTTGAACAGCAGGGCGATTTTTGGTCCTCCGCCTTTTTATCTTGCGAATTTTACTGCAGTGGTCACCTTTTCCCTGCGGTCTTCCTTACCCTCTGCCTTGCTTTCAGGATCCTGATCTGCTGGTGGAGCTGGGCTATTATGCTCAATAATATCCAATGTTTCTTTCGTAATTCCCTAATTTCCAGCGTTTTATTAGAAGGAACAGCAGGCTGTCTGCTGCATTTTGGGTCGTGACTAGTCCCTGGATCTTTCTCCTGGGGTGCTTCTTCGGTGTTCTATTCTGGTTGTTCTGGGGTAGGAACCATAACTGGTTCTATCACTTCTTGGGCAACTTATTTTTCTACTCCTACTTCCTCCGGAATTTCTTCTGGTGCATTGGGAACGGATTGTTCCCGTTCAGTGTCTCTTATCTCCTCTTCATCATGAACAGGCAAATTTCCTTCTTCTGCCTCTTCTGCATGTGGTTTTTCAGATGAATTTTCTTCCAGGGGTTTGTCGTGGAGGTCTGATGGAGTGGAAGGTTGGCCATACTCACCCATATTGGCCAAGACTGTGGCCAATTCATCTTCTCCCACTGGGTCCTGTGGTGGGTTACCTTCCTGCTATCCCATTTCCTCCTCCTGCTTGGATTGTTCAGCTTCTGCCTCAGAATGCTCAGCTTCTATTTCAGAATGCTCAACTTCTTCCTCATTTTCCTCTTCAGATTGCTCGGCCTCCTCGGCCTCTCCTTTCTTTTCTCCTTCAGCTTGCTCTACTTCTACTTCTGGCCGTGAGGATTTCTCGTCCTCAATTTCCACTGGCTGGCTGGTGCTTTCCTAGAGCTTTTCCAGCCTTCCTCGTATCCAAGCTAACCGGACTGATTTTCTGCGTTTCTCTGGCTGTTCGGGTGTACCGGTGTCATGCTTACGTTTTGACGATTCCTGGCATGTTTCTGGTCATTCAGATGTGCTAGCAACATGTTTTTGTTTTACTAATTCTCTGCGTTTTTCCGAACGTTCTGGTGTGCTTGTAGTATGTTTACGTTTTGGGGATGGTGTTGTCATCCTCCCCTCAATTATTGCAATTAGCTCTTCCTAGCTGCTTTGCTACTGGGTGAGGCTATGACTAACAATTAATCGAATTAACCCGTGGTGGCTGACAACTGACTCTACATGCTGTGCCTTTTTTAGGCTTCGTGCAACATCATGAAGTAATGAATTCAAAAGTGCAGGCAGATTTACAGAGCATTTCTGCTTTAGAACAGCTAAGAGTTTAAGATGTCGTGGTCTTACCACGTCTTTTCTCCCCTCACAGGTGATGTAGCTTTTCACGGTTCTTGCTAATTCTGCCCAGGGTTCTCTTAGTGTTGCTGGCAGAACTCCCTTCCCTTTAATCGTCAAGCTCTGGCCTTCGTCCTGGAATATTTCCATGATCTTCTGTAACCTTTCCTTCTTTAGTGTCCACACAGGTCCGGTGGCTGGTAGTCCCGAGACTTCTGCGATTATATCGTCGGTGACCGCTATCTGCTTCCCCCTTACTATGGAGTGATCCTCCTACAGATTCTGTAGGAATTCAATCGCCACTGTTTCATTAGACTCCTGCAAGCAGTTGAGATAAGTCAGCCACCCTGCTCTTTCCAGGATCTCCCAGGCAGCATCGGAGACTGTCAACTCCTGAGGTTCCCTTCGAATTGCCCTTCCTCCCATGGTTTCATTGTGTATTCTCGATGGAACAACAACTGCTTGTGTTGTTTGAAACACAGAGAAGGTAATAATCGCAAGATTTTGAAAAAAACACAGAGTATGCAACTGAAATGGCTTATGAACAGCAACTTGTAAAAAAAAAGAAATATCATGCCGTTAAGCCGTGCCATTCCCTAGTACACTATCTTTCCTGAATAGTGAGCTGACACATAATCCAGGGAATAATGAGGTTAACCTCCCCCCCCCACAATGTGATAGGTTGTCCCAGCCATCAAAGAAAGGAGCAACACCTGATCTGCAACCGAGTCATAAAGGAACAGCGTATGAAAATATGCCATGTTTAGAAAAACAACGAATTACCGAAATCGAGGCATAAAGTTGGATCGTGTATTACGTAAGAGGCTGCTGTGATATGATGCGAGGCTAGGGGATAGGACGTCTGTCGTACTTGCCAAATCTCAAGTAGTCATTGTCACCTCCTTTGCCATGATTGGTGGTAATAAATGTTCATGTGATATATAAGTCGGGAGATAATGTATGATTAGTGCCTAGGATATAAGAAACAAAAGAGTATTAGTATCTTACCTATTGGTGTAATCAATGTGACTTCAATACCATTAACAGTTCTCTGCTGCCGACAGGTGTCCATAACCTTGGCAGATTTGTTTATTTCACCCCAGGAACCATGATCCTTTATGTGCATATTAAGGAATGTAATGTCAAAGTGTAGGCCATTATGCTGGCTTGGTAACTAGTTAGCCATAATGCCATTCACGAGGAGGGAGCGAAAAGTGGGCAGGCCAGCTCGTGATGAGACCTCCTGTTCCAAGGTTTGTTTATTTGATATACCTTTTGGACCATATCCCTGGTGTGGTGGACATAGTGGGAATGCCACTTCACTTCCATCCTCATGATCATGGTAGGCTGGCTCTTGATGAGACCCCCTATCCTGCATTTGACAACTTATAATTCGTCTTTTTACTTTTTTCTTTTTCATAAAGCATTTTTCCTTATTTATACACAAAGGGTGGTTCAACACTCCTTAAGAGTAGGAATGGTGGAAGAAGTCTTATCATCTCAATAGGAAGATATAAACCCTTTGCTCTTATTCCTAAACAATAATCAAAGAGGATTAAAGGGAATGTCATGATAAAGATAACCAATCAAGGCAAAATTAGTAAGACAATGACAACAAAAGATGATGAATAAGTGTGTCCTTCCTTTTGTCCTCTTACCAATACAGAGCCTTATAAAGATAGCGATTTATAATTTACTGATTTCAGTATGTTGTGATTTTGTGTTCATTGCATAAGTGCATAGTTGTCTCTAAAAGACTTTGAAAGAACAGGAGCAAGAAGCATCCTCAATTTAGATCAGCAAAAGGGATAAGCTGTTTCACAAGGAGAGAAAAAGTATGCTAGAAGTGTTCCTTTTGGAAAGAGGAACAACAAAGGAGCATAGGTCTCAAAAGTGCAAATGTCGTTCCTTTTGAAAAAGGAACAACAAAACACACCAATGCTGTTCCTTTGAAAAAGGAACAACAGAAATTAAAAAAAATGCTATCTTCTTGGAAAAGGACAGAAAAACACTCGAAATGACGTTCCTTTTGAAAAAGGAACAGCAGCCATGAAAAATGTTGTTCCTTTGAAAAAGGAACAGCAAAAGATGCAAAAATGCCATTCCTTTGAAAAAAGAACAGTAGAAATCAAAAATATGTTGCACCTTTGGAATAGGGACAACAAACACATCGCAGTGCCGTTCCTTTTGAAAAAGGAACAACAAAAATCAAAATGCTATTCCTTTTAGAAAAGGAACAACAAAACAAGCAAATGTCGTTCCTTTGAAAAAGGAACAACAAAAAAATCAAGAATGTTGTCCCTTTTGAAAAGGAACAGCAGAAAATCAAGAATGTTGTTCCTTTTGAAAAGGAATAGCAGAAAATCAAGAATGTTGTTCCTTTTGAAAAGGAATACAGCAAAAACACGCAAATGCCATTCTTTTAGAAACAGAACGGTAAAAATCGAAATCTTGAGGAAGAAAAGGAGCAGCAAAAAATGACAAGAAAACATTTAGTTCAAGCATATGTACAAGAATGACTTAAAGAAAAGAACTTATGTACAAATTGTAAAAAGAAATGAATTCCTTAATGAATTATAGGTGAGGAAGATTTCTCTTCCTCTCCTAAAATTTCCATATCAGTGTCTCGGCGTAGCTGTTGGCAGAAGGATTCCCGAGTGAGTGGTTTATGATAGAGATGAACTCGTTGGCCATTTACTTTGAAGGCATATCCAGAACCGTCAATGGTGATTAGAGTAAGGGTCCCATTGTCATGTACCTTCTGGATTTCGTATGGTCCCAACCAACGAGTCTGGAGTTTCCCAGGGAAATCCTGAAACCGAGAGTCGTACAACAGAGCCCAGTCTCCCTCGTGGAAGACTTTGTTTTTGATGAGTGCATCATGCCATTTAGCTCGCTGCTGTTGAATCAATGCTGTATTTTGTAGTGCAGAGAGCCTAATTTCATCCAATTCATTGATTTGTTGTAGTTGATTAATCTGTGCCTCGCTTAGATCTAAGCCAACTTCCTGTGTTGTTCGTAATGTTTGGATTTCAAATTCTATAGGAAAAATGGGTTGTTTTCCAAACACTAATTGATAAGGTGAGTAACCAGTGGTGCTTCTCCATGTTGTTCTATAGGCCTAGAGTGCTTTAGGTAGTCGGGCAACCCAATCACGCCTATGTGACGCAATGGTTTTCGTTAGGATTGATTCTATTACCTTATTGCTGCTTTCTACTTGTCCATTCGCCTGTGGGTGATATGGAGTAGTGATTTTATGCTGGACATGATAATTATTAAGTGTTGTAGCTAATCTATTCCCATAAAATTGTGGTCCTCCGTCTGTAATTATTTCCCTTGGAAGGCCATAACGTACAAAGAGATGGAACAGGAACTGTATGACAGAGTCCTCTGTGGCTCTTGGCAATGCTTCTACTTCAACCCATTTGGTGACATATTATGTTGCCACCAAGATATATGTTTTCTAATTTGATGAGGGGTTGATGGGTCCAACGAAATCAAGAGCCCATCACTCAAATGGTTCGATGACTAACTGTGGTTTCATAGGCATCTCGTCAGCTTGACCAGGACGTCCTACTCGCTGGCAGCTGTCACAGGCTTGGACAAATTTCTTTGCATCTCTGAAAATCGTGTGCCAATAATATCCTGTCTGTAATACTTTATGTCCAGTTCTACGCTCAACGAAGTGTCCCCCACATGGTCCATCATGACAGGCTTTTAGGATGTCAAAGATTTCATCTTCTGGAACACATCTCCTAATATGCATGTCTGCTCCTGTGTGAAACAAATAGCCCCCAATCCAGGAGAATCGAGTACTCTTCTGAACAATCTGTTTGCGCTCATTAGGGGTTAGGTGTTTTGGTAGTTTACCTACTGCAAGGTAATTGGCAACATCAGCATACCAGGGTGTTTGAATGGCAACAGCAAACAGATGTTCGTCCGGAAATTGATCTTCAACTGCTGCTGCATCAATTGGCTTTGGCATTCTTGAGAGAAAATCGGCTACAGGGTTTTCTTTGCCAGGCCGATCCTTGATTGTGATATCGAATTCCTGCAATAAAATCAACCATCTAGTTATTCTGGCATTTGTGACAAGCTTATTTGCTAAATATTTTATGGCGGAATGATCTGTATACAAGATAACATGATAGCCTGTAATATAATGTCTAAATTTATTGACATCATGTATTACAGCTAGGAATTCCTTTTCAGTAACAGTTTAATTTAATTCAGCAGGGGATAAATTTTTGCTGATGTAATAGATAGCGTATGGTTTTTTATCCTCTTCCTGCCCAAGGACTGCACCAATGGCTGTATCTGAGGCATCAGATGATATCTGAAATGGCAAATCCCAGTTTGGTCCTCGAAGGACTGGGGCTGTGGATATGAGCTTCTTTAAATCCTTGAAAGCACGCTCACATTTTTCTGTCCAAAGAAAATCAACGTTACCAGTTAGTGCATATAAAGGTGCAGCAATGTGTGAATAATGTTCTATAAATTGTCTATAATAACCAGAAAATCCAAGAAAGCTGCGTACCTCTGTTTGAGTAGTAGGAGTGGGAATAAGCAAAAGTATTTGGATTTTGGCCGGGTCTACCTGAATGCCGGCTGCTGAAACATAGTGTCCTAGAATAAGTCCTTCAGTCATCATCATGTAACATTTTTCGTGGCTTAAGCAAAGCCTAGTAGCTATGCAGCGTTGTAGGACTTTTTCTAGGGTGTCTAGTGCTAGATCAAAATCATCTCCATATGGTGTAAAGTCATCCATATATACTTCAAGTCCATCATTTATTAAATCTGCAAAAATACTAAGGATAGCCCTTTGGAATGTGGCAGGAGCATTACATAGGCCAAAAGGTAGAACTCGATAGGCAAATGTTCCCCAAGGACAAGTAAAAGTAGTTTTGTCCTGGTCTTCAGGGGCAATCTGAATCTGATTGTATCCACTGAAGCCATCCAGGAAAGAAAAGAATTTCTTTCCTGCTAAAGTATCTAGTACTTGGTCTATGAACGGGAGAGGAAAGTGGTCTTTTTGTGTTTCTTTATTGAGTTCCCTGTAATCCACACAAATTCTCCATTTCCCATTATTTTTTGGTACCACCACAAGCGGAGAGACCCATTTACTGTTAGAAATAGGATAGATAAAATTGACATCTAAAATTTTCTGAAGTTCAGCTTTTACCACATCCTTTAGATGAGGATTAAGTCTTCTTTGCAGTTGACGAACAGGTCTAGCATCTTTTTCTATATAAATGTGGTGTGTACACAATTGTGGATCGATTCCTTTCATATCAGGGTAATCCCATGCAAATGCTTCTTGATATTTTCTTAACAGATGGATGAGCTTCGTTTCTTGTTCAGGTGTGAGGTTGGCATTGATATTTAATGTTTTTCCCGGTTCAATTTCCACAATTTTACTGTTTGCAACAGAAGTAACAGGTATTGTTTGATCATGTGTATCTTTCAGAGGATCTTCTTCTAATTCATTATCAAATGCTGCTTCTATCATGTGACACTGTGTGCAGGATCTGGATTTAGTTTGACTAATGAAGTTGTTAATGGCATCATCTTCTGTTTGATCTTTAAAATCAAGTGCCTCTTGTATAGTTAATGGAGATCTAATGTTATCAGTAAGGTATGATACAGGGTGCTTGTTAGTTTTAATTATTGTGACACTTGGCTGCGCTGGAGGGTATAGAACTAAATTCTTTATATCATGTCCTTTGGTTATGGTCATATTTCCTTGCCGGCAACCAATGTAAGCATCGACAGTGGCAAGCCAAAGTCTACCTAGGATTTGTGGGTGTCCATCAAGTCGAATTTTTGGATTAATTATAAGGAAGTTGGTTGGATATTCCCAGGAATCTACAGAGACCGTGACATCATGTAGAGTACCCTCTGGTCTAACCACAGATCGGTCAGCCAATTCTAACAAAGTAGAGGTGGGTTCTACAGATGTAATGCCGAGCTTTTGACAGGTAGTGGTTGTTAAAATATTGATTGCAGCTCCTAGATCAACTAAGGCATTAGACAGGGTCTGACCATAAATTTGAATAGTTACAATTGGATTTCCTGGGTCTTCATATTTAATGGATGTTTCTTTCCCGGATAGTAAATCAAATAAAGTACCGACTACTTGGACTCTTGGATTAGTTGTTATATTCCTCCTTGGTTTCTTTATGCACAATTCTTTGATAGTTTTTGCGTATATAGGAATGTCTTGAATGGCTTGGAGGAATGGGATTTTTATGTACATATTTTGTAATTCTCCCAGAATGTCGAAGTCAGGACACTATAAAGGTCAAGGTATGACTAATTGTTCTGGGAACGGAAGAGAGGATGTGGTTGCTTGATTATGAGTCTGCTGCTTATTTACATCCTCTTGTTGCAACTAATGTTCTCTTGATAACTGATCTTCAATATGAACTGTTTTATCTCCCTCAGTTTCAATAATACGTCCAGATCGTAACTGAAGATCGTTACACTCCCTCAGGTTGGGTCCTATTTCTGGTGATTCTATGATTTGAAGAGATTGGACCGGTCTGTTATTTGGATTGGGGTTGGGTTGGGCTGGGAGTTGCGGTCTCAGATTAGACTGGGGATTTTGTTGTAAGGCTGGCAGAGTAGGTTGAGGGAGCGGAATAGTTCCTACTGGCTGGTGCATCGGTCTTTGCCAGTTTGTCTGCCAGGGTGAACTTTGTGAAGTAGGGGGAGTCCATTGTGGAGGATATGGGCTATTTTGCCAATATGGTGGAGTGTAAGGGAAATTCGGCCAACCAGATTGGCTTTCCTGATTCAGCCACGGGTTTGAAGAAGGAAATAACTGTGGTGACCAGTTTGAAAATGGGGGTTGAGATTGATTTTGCCACATACTATATTGTTGAGCATTATATTGCGGAGGCTGAAAAGAAGAAGTTGAGTCTGGAAACATACCAGATTGTCTCGGCTGCCACTAGCGGCGTTGGTTGATCAAGTACACCGATTCTGGTTCTTCCTCCACTTCCTTATATACTGCTTTTAATCCAGGGAGTGAGGGGCAGCTTTCCGTAAGATGATCTTTTGTACAGATGGCACATGTTTGGACTGTATCTAGTGGACACTCCTTGTGACTATGCTTTTTTTGCATCGGGGACAGAAGATCGCCAAATTCTGTTCTGCCTCCATCTGCTTCTGTTTAGCCTACATAATATCAAGTTGTGTAGTTAGTGTTCCTAGAATATCAGTTTTAAAATTTTCTAATAAATTTCCAATCTCTACACGTGTTACTCCTTCTGTTGATATTTTATTGTCTCTTGCAAAGCGATCATTTTCTGTCGGTTTTACTCTTGTGCTGCCTCTCGAGCTCCTGATACATAAATCAATGATGTTAGCAAAATTCTCTTGATAAATATCCCCTTTTCCCATGATGTTTAATGTTTCAATCCACTGTTCCTTCATGCCCCTTATCAATGCAGTTTTTAACACATTATCAGGTAAAGGTAATGATGCATAAGGAGATCTTTGTAGATTGTACTGAAAACGTTCCACATACTCCTCTAATGTTTCATTTGGTTTGGTTGTCATTTGGAATATTTCGTCCTTTAATTCTCTAGACCTACAATAGTCCTGATATTTTTTTAAGAAAGATTCTTTCATTTGATCCCAATTGTTGATGACCCCACCACCTAGTCCCATAAACCATCTTAAAGCAGCCCCTTTTAATGTAGAGGGGAATAATTTCAATTTCTGGGGATCGGTGGTGTAATCATATCCCCTGCACAACACATCGAATTCGAATAAAAATGCATCCGGATCTTCTGATGTGAGACCGTGAAATGTAGGGATATGTTGAAGAGGGATAGCTTTCATGGGCGCATTTGCTGCAGAATCCACTATAGGATATTGTAATGTAGAGGTTTGAGTATTTGGCTGGTTCTGAGCCATAGGATCGAATATATGCCAATAACCTTCTGGGATATCTAGGAGGGTATTCCTAGGTTGAGAGGGAACGGTTTTGGCAGGGATAGTTTTAATAGCACTTCCTTTATCTGGGATAAGGGGAATACCTGATGTCTAAGGAGATTGGATTCCTTCAACAATGATTTTCGCAGTGCTCCCCTTATCTGGGCTGTTTAATGGCTGATCTGTTCCAATGGGAGATTTTGGTTCCTCGGTTTCCCCTGTTTCTCCTTCTCCTTCACAAAAGTTGCTGAAATTCCCTTCCTGCAATAGTTCTGGAGTAGAATTTTCAATTTCTTGAAAGTCCTGCTCTTCAGTTTGACTATGCACCTCAGCAAAGGCTACAGATGGTGATCCTGTGGCCTGAAGGGAACTAGTAGGTTGTTTAGAAATGATTTTCCTGGGGCCTACTGATGGCTGAGATTCTGTTTTCTTATAGATTTCGTCTATGAAGGTCGTTCGGCCAAGGGTCACCGGCCCCCTAGCTTTTTCAAGTTTGGATGGAAGCTTATTATTCTTTTCTGGTTTTTTCTGCTTAGTCATGCACTCAAATGAACTACTGAATTCTATTTAAACAAAGCAACAGCAAATCTGTTAGGAAAGCGGACAGTGGAGCAAGGCTTTTACATGCTCCACACGCAGGTTCTTACCTTCCATTTTTAAGATCCAACTCTTCCCTAGCAGGTTCATACACTACTCTGAAAAAGACAAATGGCTACACTCTTTCCCTGACAACGACGCCAAAATGTAGAGCTATAAAAAGGGTCTCTTTCACCTCTAATTACCTCACATTAATATGTCAATCCGGGAGCGTTTTGTTATTTCAAAGAGTGACTCAGTTTGAGGCTATCATTTGTCAGAGTAATGCTAGTAGTGCAGTGTTCAACAAAAATAAAAGCGTAAACGGATGCTTGTCTATAACTAAGTTACTTCAAATGACTAAATCACACACTCTAAAGCTAGGCAACTTATCAATCAAGGGTTCGGCAGCGATAGCCCATCCCTTTGGAAACTAATGGAAAGGAAATTAGAGCATGGACCACGGGTCTGGGAGCTAGACAGTAAATGCCAAGGTTCACTACAACCACAGATCGTCTCTCACACCAAAACAACAAATGCGAGTAAATGAAACGGTAGGTAGAAAAATGGAACCGCAAATAAGAAATCGAACAGCAAATCTGGAATGGAACAGCAATGCTAAAATGGAACAACAATTTTGAAATGGAACAACAATCGAACAACTAAGTCTCGCGAGCAGTAATCAAGCTTTATTCTACTAACTCAAATGCACTCATTGTAATCAAACAGCAATCTTTCATTCTCCAGGCAAATCAAGCAGCACACACTAATGGAACAGCATTAATTACTAATAAGTTATGGAACAGCGTTTGGAAATCATACACACACACAACACGCTTGAAGAGTAATCTGATCTAGCATCAATCGTCATTAACAGGAATACAACTGCGTTTCAAAATGGAACAGCATTACTCCTGAATCGTAAAGAACACAACTTTCAGATAAATTCCATAACACGAATATACAACATAAGAGCTCTGTAACAAAATAGTAACAATGTTCGGTCAAGACTAATAATATTCAATCAACTCTGAAAGGATTAGTAATATAATGCAGACTCAATACAACAATTATTGTCTGTAAAAACCTTAATGAATGAATCTTAACAGAGCATATGATGTAAACTTATAAAGCATATCAGATTACCAAATAATGACGATAAGCAAACCACGCAGAAATCAAATCGTAGTGATACAAAAGCAAGTGTCCTCCAGGGATGGGCCCTTAGCCTCCAAGGGTACACCGCTTTAAGTTAATCCAAACGCAGAGATAAGATAATCACCAAGTTTATATTAATGCATAAAACAAAAATACAATGAACCAGTTTCAACGAGACTCGATGATCAAAGTTCGATCTTTAACATAAAGTTACATAAAAGCATCATCCCCCAAAGCTAACAGTGTCATCCCTTTATATAAGGGTGACGATGGAGATGTCTAAGTAATAAGATAAATAAAGGAGTGATCCCTCAGGATCAAAGATCCTGAGGGATTCGCCAAACTGTTAATCCTTAATCACTTCTTTTCTCCTCCATCGAGTTGGTGTCTTCTCCTCCTTTTCCGGACCGGTTTGCTTCAACCTGCTTAGCCTCATTTGCACTCGGTCCTTCGTCAAAGGGACAACAGTTACCCTGTTCTTGTCTTTTTCTTTGGAATAGCAACTCCTCGTTTTCACCCCTTCCTCCACAGGAGAATGACAACTATCAGCGGTTAAGTCTTGCATACTAATCCCACATGTTTTGTTATAATTCTTTATTGTTTTCCACGTTCATGATGCAAAAAGGTTCACAAGTTCCACTGAAAAGCCATTGAAATGATCATCAAAAACATACCTTTTTAGTACTCCACAAGTGCCTAAATCTACCTCAGGCTGAAGGAAGGCAGGTCTAGGGTAACATCAAACCACGCTTAACCTGGTAGCTAGCCCTACCAGGTCGAGAGAGGGCTCTCTCCTTGTCAATCTCAATCAGAATATGGAAACTAGGGCTTGAGATGACTGAAATGAATGCTGATTTTAGGCTAGGTAATATTAGGTCAGAGGATTTTGTTTGATTTTTTGATGGTTGGTTGCTGGATCAATTGGAGAAGGCAGCCTGGATCCGGGAAATCAACTCAAGAATACAGTCATGTCTTGTGGGGCAGGGTAGACAAGAGCTTCATGTACTAGCAAAGGATTTGAGGTGGTAGAGTAAGACATCTTAGGAGTTGAGGAGGGCATAAGAAGTTATGAATCCTCTTCAAATAGTGAAAACATTGAAACTAAATGAAATCCCAAGACAAAGCACTGTAAATCTAGTGTATTCTGTCTATTCACCTTGATTCACTTAGTTTAGAAGAAAAAGAGAGATGTGGATACATATAAACATTATAAAAATTTCATTACAAAGAAGAAACAATACACAAAACTCACTGTCACAAGAATCCCACAAAAATAACTGTGAAACCTGGTGTTATTCCTTGCCAACTACTGATACAAAAAGTTCAATGAGTCCAACACTTCTGCCAAAGTCCAACCTTTACAAATGAATAAAAAATTACATGATATGGGCAACGAAACTACTAAAGCTAGCTATCAAGGTCAAATCCATGAGAGAAGGGGTGCTTTTCAACCATATCTAAACTACAGGAATATAAGCAATGGAGTAGCTTGCCTCTAAAACCAAGGAAACCAATTCATTCAGTTCAAAACCACCTTTGACTTGAAGTATCTACCCTATTGAGTGTTTTACATCCATAATTACATCAAATTACATCATTCACCATGATAATTTCACCAAGAGGGCAAGAAAAAGTCAACTACAGAGAAAACTAGGCAAAATCTCGAAAAACAGGCAAAACAGGCAAAATTCCTCCTATGAGCAGCACTTTTTCTAGGCCACTTTTGAAAGGCTTCCCGAAGTCCAAATCAGGTGTAGGATAGCTAATTGGAAATCTTGGTGAGTCTACATTCTGGAACAACATGAATTTTTGAATTTGGAGTCCATTTGTCCCTCCAAAAATGGAATCTCCCAAGACTGCTTCTTGTGTGGCAAAAAAGTGGCAGAGAGGGCACTTTTTGGGTGTTTTTTTCCCTTTTGGAGACCCAGAACTTGTCCAAAATTCTCATAAATCTCTGAGCATGCATATTTTTTCACGCTGATTCCAAAAATATAAACTTTTTTGCAAGAAGATGTCCCCAACAAAAGCACAACGCACCTATTGGAAAAGCCTGTTTTTTACATTAAAAATTTTAAAATTGACAGAAATTTCTCCAAATTTCTTGAAAATTGGTATGATTGACCCTTGTTAAGTGCTTTGATGGGACAATGATGCTTTAGCCAAGATATTTGAGTTTATCATGCTCTTTTTTCTTTCTTAAGGCCCTTTTTCAACTTAGCCTTAAGCCTCTTCATTATACTGTCAACATATTGTCCTTTGTTCCACTGTTCACCAACATTTGGAATGCCTATTGCTTCTAAGATAGTGGTAGGTGAAAAGGTGAAGGAGACACCAACAAGGTTCACTTGGCCATTATGTAGATGAGTGACAAACAATCGGGCAAGCTCATAGCAAGACTGATGTCTAAAAAAAGATATAACAAAAGGACAAGCAAGCAACTCTATGAGACTGATAGTTTCCTCCCGGATGATCTTTCCCCCTTTATGTGGATTTCTTGGTACATGAGATTCTCTGGAAGAATCACTCAGAGTTTCCTCTTCCCTCTCATAATCTGAATCTGTCTCCATGCTTATGAATTTGAAGTGAAAGTAGATGAGTATGAAGAGATTTTGAAATGAGGGTAGTGAATGGTGTTATGAACGTGAGATAAGGGGTTTGATAGTGAAGTGGATGTAATGAAAGAGTAGGATGTAGGAGTTAGAGTTTGGGAATAGGGTATAGGGCTATGGTTTGGTAAATGGGAGTGGGATTTGGGGAGTGAATGTTGATGATTTTAGGGAGAGGGAATGGGATTTGACAAGCTCAATATGAATGGAGTGAGAAAGAAGAGAAAATGACTGTCAATAACTTGCAAGAGATAATTTAGCAACTAGCTAGGGTTTGTGTTAACCATTTAGCTAGGGTTTACTCTCAAGAAAACCAAACACATCCAAGCCACCAAACATAACTTCCCTGAGCAAGGAGGAATGATTTACTTACTTGGAACAGGCATTAATTTGATTTTTAGGAAGTTTGGAGGAGTTTTGAGGAAATTATGCTTCTTGTAATAGGTGCGTAGAACCAAGAAATAGGTGCACAGTGCCAAGGAACAGGTGCACAGTGCCAGACCAAAATGCAGTGGAAAACCTGCCACAAGTGCGCAGCGCCAAAGCCTAGGTGCACAGCGCCTTTTTTCAGACCAGTTTTGGAGACCTTCCTGGTGTCCAAATTGGGCATGGGATAGCTCGATGGAAAGCTTATAGAGTCTACTTTCCAGAACATCTTGAATTTTCCAATTTGGAGGTAATTTTCCCTGTCAAAAGTCCAATCTCCCAAGACTGGTCAAAATGTGCAAAATGAGGCTGCCTAAATGCAGAGTGTTGTTGCAGTCAACTTTTGAAGGTCTTCCTCAACTCCAAATTGAGCTCATGATAGCTCATTGGAAATCTCTTTGTGTCTTGTTATCATTTGACTCATCAAGCAAGTAATTTGGCCAACCAAGCTAGAAGAAATCTTGATTTTCCCAAGGCCACTCCAGAAGTACATCAACTCTCCTGAGGCAACTTGTATTTTTTACATTTCTCTAAAACCATGACACTTGTGTAAAAAGTGGAGGTTTTTCTTCCTTGGACTGTTATGGAGAAAAAATTCTTTCACTTTTTCCAAATGCATTTTTTCTTGCTCAGAAACATCATTTGAGTAAAACCTATTCTGATGTGTGGAACAAGGGATTTGTCGAAATGAAGTGAAATGAAGGGGATAAGGGGCTTCTAAATTCTTGAGAAAATTTTGGGAAGTAGGGAGGGATGTTAGGAAACAAGAGAAAGTGAAATTTCAAAGATTGAGTGAGGGAAGAGGTCCAAAAGGGCCAAACACAGGCCTAGCCTAGAAAGTTGTCAAATTGTAGCAAGAAACAAGGGTTTGTGGGAAAATGAGGAATTTGAGGGATATCAGTGATGGGAAGTGTTTAATAAGGCACATTAAGGATAGGGAAGGTGTATGAGCATCAGGATGCAAGCTTTGTTGATGATTTGAGCGTACAAGAGAAATTACCTTCAAAACCCTAGAAGAGGGAAATGAGCCTTACCTAAGCAGAACTAAAACACGGACAAGGTGTAAAATGACCCATTGGAACCTGAAATGATGATGAAAACTCTCTGAATGATGGTACACTGATCTGAATGGTGACATGGACCGACATTTGGACAAATTTGAAAGAAGTGAAAACAAACCCTAGAATTAATACCTAGAGACCAAATTTTACTTGAAAACTCACTGAAGTGACAAAATTTTACTTTGACACCCTAAGACCACTTTGTAAGAGCATGTTTGATCACTGGTGGAAGGCTTCAAAGACTAACACTAATAGGATCATCTCAATATCCTTCTTCTTTTTTTGACTGAAAATGCAACAGAGGGAATTATAGATTAGTTCCATGCAAGTTTTTGTGGTGGACAATATGCCTGGAAAGTAACAACTTACAAAACTTTAAAGGAAGGTTTCTATTGGCCCACACTGTATAAAGAAGAGCAAGAATTAGAAGTTGCACACAATGTCAAATATTTTACGGGAAACAGAAGTTGTCAACACTCCCTCTTGTTCTAGTATTGGTTCAGGAACCTTTTCTACAATGGGGGTTGGACTTCATAGGAGAGATTCATCCATAATCAAGTAATCAACATAGATGGATTCTAACTGCTACAAACTATTTTACCAAATGGGTAGAGGCAATACCTGTTAAAAATTCAACTGAAACTATTGTAATTAAATTCCTTGAGGAAAATATTTTATCAAGATTTGGATTTCCTCAACAAATTGTTACAGACAATGTAGCAACTTTTAGCAGTGTTAAAATGATTGAGTTCTGTCAAAAGTATTCAATTCTATTACATCATTATATACCATACTATCCACAGGGTAATGGGCTAGCAAAGTCCTCTAACAAGAGCTTAGTTAAGGTCATTAAGATGACTCTTGAAGGCCATAAAAAGAGTTGGGACAGTCACCTGTTGATGGTGCTGGACCCGCCAACATGTAAGGGGATCTCCCGGTAAGAAGTCCCAATTAGACCTCAACCCATTTGGTGTAGGAGTCCCAGCAGTGGGTTGTACGGTAATGCCTTGATTGCAATTTTGCACGAAGGCAAGTAATATGTCTCTATTGGTAGCAAGGGTGTGACAGCTGCAACAAGCCAAGGAAGGTGCATGAGAGGTTCTAACACATGGGGGTTAAGATGAGTGTGCCCCTTGGAAACCTGTGATAGCACGAAGTTAATAAGGGAACACATGAACAAAGATGCATCACAACATGGAAGGAAAGTTAGCTATCAATCCAAAGTGATGGTTAAACCAACATCACGTTTCAGAAAGGTTCATTCATACTTATACAGAATAGTCCATACATGCATGGGTAAGCAAACAAATACATATATCATTCAGAGTAAACCAGATAGCATAGAATACAATACAACATATGCATGAAACGTGTTGGCTCTGTTATATTAAGAAGTGTAAGTTCCAGTCATACAATACATCCATGTCTAAACACTGGTTCCAACAGGGGAACGTTATAGCCACAACCGCCTGCTCTTCCAAACAGATATACTAGCTCTGCGTAGTGGAGAAGCCAAGGCTCATTACAATATTTTCCAAGCTCTCTCTAAGATAGTCCTATCAGAAGCTCGACTGACCAAAAGCCTTTACAATGAGTTATGAGGTTCTATTTATAGCAAAGGGTGGGGTGACCCTTGACATTCCCCTTTGTGATAGTTCATCTACCCTCATGAATCTTCATCTACTCTATGATTGTTACATCCAACTATCGACACTTGAACTTCCACTTGACAAGACGTTACATTACAATGCACATGTGCCCATGTGAGACAATATGGCTTGACCAAGTCATCCAAGACATCACCGACACTCAGTCCCTTGTGGTGAGACCAACTCTTTGACATGCTTGTGATGGTGAAGGTGGTGACATGATGCTAAGCTTGGTCGTCTGTGATTGTGTGCATGCACTTAATGGTGACATCTTGCTGAAGCGAACTCTTGCCTCCATTACATCTGGGTGCATTGGTATGGCTCCTCCATCCAACTCGTCTACTAGCATGAGCATGGTCTTCTTGGGTGCGGCCAAACTGGCAACACACTGATGCATAGTGTCCATGCAGATCTTCCAGTGTGTTTTGGTGGTCAAGCGCATCAACTCTCAACTACATGTTCAACTCCATTTGGAATTGCTTCTTGTCTTTGCCTCGGTGAGTATGCCAAATGGGTTAGATTGCATGTGTGCACACAATGACATGCATGCTGATGAATTCTGTTGCATGCGATCAACAACACCACTCACCATGTCTGCTCTGTGACAGCTATTGGGATGAATCTATAACTTGTACGAGTGCAGTTTCATCCATTTGTGCATGTTGCGCCCCTTGTTGTAATTGTTCCTGCTGCAACTCATTCTCTCGTTTGTGCAACTCTTGTTCTTCCTTGAGTCACTACTTGAGCACATGAAACTCCTTCTCTATTCTGTTCTATGCCTTCACGTGATCTTCATGTCATGCCATCACCTCATAGCATGAGTCTCCAAATTTTCTTTCACCACAATTAGATCTGCTTGAGCTTGCAACTTTGTTCCACCTCTATGTTGTCAACAAACTTCCTAGTGTGTTCGTTGCATCCGGTATGCTTAATTTAGTTGTTGTTCATCATGCTTTTTGTTGTGATGATGATGCCATCATATCTTGATTTCCTTCTCTACAAACAACTTGATGTCTTCGTGGGTAGGCAAGTTCATAGACACTTGATCGACTGCATCGCCAAGTGTGCTTTAAATGGTGTCTTCGACTCTACTCTCCTGGAAACCATTGTACCTATGCTGTTGAGAGGCAAATGAACACCCGTGATACCTAGAGACATGGAAACACTCATGGCAAGTGATTTGTCAGTCGAAAACCAAAATGAACTTGAGAACTGACTTGCAACATCCCTGTGTGATAGATCATGAAGGTTGCGCAATTTCCGCCGGGAGGTCAGGAGACTAACTGCCAAGACTGCGGAAGGCAAAGTCTAGGCTAACTGGCTACTAGAACTGTGTAATACACAATCCATCCTGGCTGCTGACTGCTGGAATTGCGCAATGCACAATCTTAGCTAGCAATGGTTACAGGCTCAGTGACTGCATTGCTCAATTTTATGGGCCAGAAGTCACTATCCCTCAGAATTGTGCAATGCAAGGCTAGAGGATAGTCACTGGGAAGAAATGTGCATTTCCTGAGAGGAAGACAAAGCCTTCCCTCTCAAGATTACGCAATGCTATCTTGGTGAGGCAAAGTCCGGGCCAAGGCTGCCCTGACCCGCCGACGGGCAACTGAAAGTGAATGTGAATGTGAATTCTTGGAGATACTGAGTGTAAGCATAAGTGAATGATTGTGCATGCAAATGGTGAATGATAGATTTAGAAAATGGAAAAACATGCATGTGGGTGAGGCGAGTCACCGAATTGATGACTGCTTGTGAAAAAAAGTTTCATGCATGTGATAGCAGTGAGATGTTAATGAAAACTAAAACGGTGCTAGTACAAGCTAGTATGTATCAAAACAATAGCAAGCGCTCACTGAAATCAAGTAGACAACATTCATACAAAGCGAAACACAAAAGGTGCCAGGAATGAAACACAAGACATGGAAGGCAGGCTTACCCCAAAACTGCTAGGCTGAATGTGTCGAAGACTCCTAGATGCAATGTGGGATGTAAGAGATGCAAGATTGACGTGAGGAATGAGCTCTGCAGCATGCGATTCATGAGTTGTGATAAAATCAAAGAGGTGATGTGTATGCCACAAATCTAGGAAGAGCGACACTTGGTGGGAGGTTTCCAAAATGATATTTGCATGCAACCTCCAGCTGCTAAAAGTAGATCCATGAATCAAGGGATACCTTTGCATGCTACCTTGGGAGAAGCATCCCATGCATGCAAATCAGTTTTTCTCGGTCCCAGAGGGAACTGGTCAACTCAATTGCACATGCAAGAGGTTGCTCAACTGTTGGGAGAAAATGCGCATCTCTGGAAGAGAGCTAGGTTGGCTGCCTGGGAGATTTGCACAATTTCTGGGCATAGCAACTGGCTGCTGCCTAGGATTGTGAAATTCCTAGGTGGGGCAGCCCTACTGGGAGGAATTGCGCAATTTTCTGGATGAAGCTTGACTGGAAGATTTGTGTAATTTAGGAGCTCAGCATGCTGCCAAATAGAATTGCACAACTTGTAGAGGGAAGGCTGGCTGCCCTCCAGAATTGCACAATTTCTTGAGGGAGTTGCTCAGCCTATAGCTAGACCAAGTCTGGAAGAACAACCTATGAGGGGAATGCAACAAGATCTGATGGACCGGTTGACATTTTGCAAGAAAAACACTAAAGCTTGTGTACTTGATGAAGCTAGACATGCTGCTATGAAAGGTCGGTAGGGAGGCTCCAAATTGAAGCTAAGGAAAAATTTTGGTGGGTGGTTGTAGCCACTACAACACTTGGTGACACACTAGTAGAACTCCAGCTCTCTGAATGGACCTTGTTCGTGAAAAGCAAGTCTAACACCTTCGGAAGTATTGTTCAGTTCTTAGTTCGTCTTGGTTTCCACACTAGCTTGATTGTAAGATGTAGCATCTGCCAAGCTCTTGGTCGATTGACACACATTCCAAGCCAAGGCAACATAGTTGTTTTGATTGGGGTTGAGGGGTATATTGATGCACAAGCAGTATAGTCGTTAGAGTCTTAGTTTCATCTCTAGTCTTGCTCTGCTGTTAGCAGGCTTGGACAATACCCCAGTGGAGTCACATAGGAATACACGCATGGCTCTACTACCAACTAGCCTGGTCAGTACCTCAGTGGAGTTACTTGCATCACCTCTCTGTGCAAGAAGCCTTTTTCTTCTTTCGCCTTATTCATTTTTCATTTTTTGAAAATTTTCATTTTTCATTTTTTCATAATTATGCATAGCACTTATTCATTTCAAAAGCAGAAGAGGGATCCCGACTTATTGAAAGCATAAGAGGTTGTTCCTGTAGAGAAGTAGTTTATTATACCTCTAACTTGCCTGTTGAGGTTTCCCCCTCACCTTACTCTACTTAACTGAGTTGACAAGGATTAACCAAAAAACGATCGACTAGTGTAGGTGATACTAGTTAGTACGCAAGCGTTGTGTTTTCACCAAGGTTCACTTCAAATAGTACGTATTTTCCATCAACATATCATGGATTAAAAGCAACAAGTTCTTCATACAGAGGTAGGATGGAAGATAACCAAGTAGTGATAGTTGCACAAGGCCTCTTGTACTTTACCCAGCTTGTTTCAAGAGTCATGCATGATTTCATGTGAAACTAACCTACGAACGAAAACAAGAAAACAAACAACAAAGCAAAGCAGAAGCAGAATTAAATGCAAAAGCAAAGTGAGTAAGCAAACAAGCAAGCAGACAAACAAACATGCAAAGAAAGAAACCAAACAAGCATGCAAGCAATAAAACTAAAATCAAACTCTACTCCTAATCCTAAGCTAACGGTGCATGGGCCTAATCATGTGAAGTGATACTTCCAATATAGCCATCAGTGCATTGGTTGACCCATGTTGGTGAAGGCATGGTCTGCGAGCAACATGATTGTGCGGACTAGCAGTTGTGAAAGATATAACAATGAAGACAGATACACTCCGAGCTTATAAGCATCCATAGAACAAAAATGAGTGAAAGTGCATGACATGCAGTCTGAGGACATACCATGATGTTGTGTCTCACTACGTGTAGATGATAAGCATACGCACACTCTTGACTGCTATATGCAATAATATGTGAGGAAGGTAGACCACCTACGTTGCGCAAGTGTGCTTGATGAGTAAGATTCCTCCAATGCATGAGCAATGGGATCATGTGGTTCGAGTTGAGGAAGTGAAATCTGAGTGTTAGATTGATATTCAATGCATACAAATGAGTGATGAGAGGAGCCTTGCATGTTTGAACAATTTCCTGATCAGAAGTGAAACCAACCTCAGGATAGTGAGGACCTGACATAACCATTGGCTCGGGCTGAAGTGCCTCGACAATTTGGGGGGTTTCATCTTCATTAACATATGGATCATTGTAGATGAGTGTCTTAAACAAATTAATAAAGAGTGAATTAACATCATGATCAGATGATGGGGTGAAGAGATCATGACAACTAAGATTAGAAAATGCAGGATGTTAGTTGGCATCCTCATGATTCGATGAATGGCACAAAGGGGTAGATGAGAAGCAAGAATGTTCATCCTCTACATTTCCAGAAAAGATAGATGAAAAATCAAGTGGATGTTCAAAGAATGATCAGTACTCTCCGTTGTCAGATGATGGACTGACATCTGGTATGTATTGCGAATAATCAACAATGGGTGCTTCCGTGGACGAATATACACATGAAAAATTTGGGATGATAGGATCACCAAGGAGGTGAGGAAAAAACGGAGGAGGTACGGATAGACAGGGATGGTCCTCTACTTCCGGTGGATGTTCAAGCTCCCAGTCATGCTCTTCATGAATGTTAGCACATGTTGGTTGTGCAACACCAACTCCGTCGATAGATCAATCCTCGTTCAAAACAAGTGTAGAGTCTGGAACAGAATAACACAAGACATTGTCATCTAGAGAATTATCCCAGTTCAAAGATGAAGGTTGAGGTACAAAATACATGTGACGAGGTATGGGACTCATAACTAGGTTTGCGCAAAAATCGGAAGGAGCGATGTCGGGAGGACGTGATGGTTGAAATTGCTGAATGTTGGAATTATGTAATGCACAATCTTAGTGAGCAATGGTTCCAGGCTCTGTGACTGCATTGCACAATTTTCTGGGCCAGCAGTCACTGTCACTCATAATTGCGCAATGAAATACTGGAGGAAAGTCACTGTGCAGAAATGCACATTTCCTAAGAGGAAGATAAAGCCTTCCCTTTCAAGATTTCACAATGATGCCTTGGTGAGGCAGAGTCCAGGCCAAGGCTGCCTAGACCCGCCGATGGGAAACTGAAAGTGAATGTGAATGTGAATGCATGAAGATACTGAGTGTAAGCCTAAGTGAATGATCATGCATGCAAACAGTGAATGACAGATTTAGAAAATAGAACAAGATGCATGTGGGTGAGGCGAGTCACTAAGTTGACGACTGTTTGTGAAAAATAGTTTCACGCATGTGACAGCAGTGATATGTTAATGAAAACTGAAACGATGCTAGTGCAAGCTAGTATGTATCAAAACAACAGCAAGTGTTCATTGAAATCAAGTAGAAAACATTCGTACGAAGCAAAACACAAAAGGCGCTAGGAATGCAACACAAGACATGGAAGGTGGGCTTACCCCAAAACAATTGGGCTGAATGTGCCGACGACTCCTAGATGCAATGTGGGATGTGATAGCTGCAAGATTAATGTTAGGAATGAGCAATGTGGGATGTGATAACTACAAGATTGAGGGAACCGGTCAAATCAACTACACATGTAAGAGGTTGCTCAACTGCTGGGAGAAAATGCACATCTCTGAAAGAGAGATGGGTTATCTTCCCAGGAGATTTGTGCAATTTCTAGGTAGAGCAGCTGACTGTTACCCAAGATTGTGCAATTCCTTGGCTGAGGAGCCCAGTTGGGAGGAATTACACAATTTTCTGGATGAAGCTTGACTGGTATATTTGCACAATTCTGGAGCCCAGTGTGCTACGAGACAAAATTGCACAATTTCTAGAGGGAAGGTTGGTTGCCCTCCAGAATTGTGCAATTTCTTGAGGGAGCTGCTTAGCCTGCAGCTGGACCAAGTCCAGAAGAACAACCTATGAGGGGAATGCAACAAGCTCTGATGGACAGGTCATCATTCTGCAAGAAAAACACTAAACCTTGTGATCTTGACGAAGCAAGACATGCTTCTGCGAAAGGTTAGTAGGGAGTCTCCAAAATGAAGCTAAGGAAAAATTTGGAGGGTGGTTGTAGCTGTTACAACATCACCTCATCCATGAAATTTGGGCAAACAGAGTTTCTCTTAAGAGTTCCACAGGCAAGTCTCCTTTCCAATTAGTTTATGGTAAGGAAACAATTTTTCCTACTCATTTGGCTTTACCAATTATGAGGTTCCTTTAGGAATCTTATGAAGAAAAAGATGATTTCTCAAGAAGGATTAATCAAATCATTGAGTTAAATGAGGACAGGGATGGAATTCAGTACAAGCTAAGGAAATATCAAAACAAGATGGAGGAGTTTTTTGACATATAGGCGAGATAAAGTAATTTTAAGAAAGGAGACGTGGTGGTTAGATGGGATACAAGGAGGCAGGATAAAGTCAAACATGCAAAATTTGACAACCTTTGATTTGGTCCATTTAGCATTGTAGAAGTCAAAGGGAATAATACATTCATCCTACATAATTTGGAAGGACAGTATTCTTCATTTCCAGTCAATGGGAAATATTTGAAATATTATATCTAGTATTATATTTTCATCCATCCATTCATCATCTGTAAATATCCGGAGAGTTCATTTTATTTTGAGAAAATTGCAAGTGTGTAGTTGTTTCAACAAAGACTCCATAGCTCGAGGAGAAGGCACTTGGATCTACTTGTTCTCTGCATCCCACAGGGGGAAGCAGTCCCCAGCTGGAGTCGATGTTGTAACATTATTTGGTTTTGATAAGTTAGTATATTAGTCAAAAATAAATTCAAAATGTTAAGTTAGGATATGGATGGAAAAGAAAGAAAAATAAAAAATGTTAGGACAATTTTATATTTTATAGGCATCCATATCAATAAAATGTTAGGAGTTAGTTTCCCTAAAGAAACAAGGCAAAAGAAAATAAAAATGTTAGGGAAGCAAAAAGAAATAAAGGCTTCAATTTCAAATAAAAAGAATAAATGCAAGGGTTGCTCATTTAAATGTGCCACATTAGAAATGTTAAATTTTTGTTAATTAATGATTAATTTCCTTAATCAGGATTAATTTTTGGTTATAAACCTTTGACATTAAAATTTATGTTATATAACGCATATACATTGTTTGGGCCAAAGTCGCTAACGGAAAAAATGTCTTATCGGCTTTAAATAAATAGAGTGCATCATTCAACAGTTGATCTACTCCCCGCCTAGATCAACGGTGGGGAGAGACTTCGCAACCCCCTCGACCTTTTCTCGTTAACGTGACCGGGGGCGAGGGGGGGGGGGGGTGTCTGCAAAGTGGTTTCAATGGTGTACGCCCCAACCCTATGTGTCACCACCTTACTGCTCCGTACCCCCCCCGGGAAACCGCTCGTGGTTTCCTTCTGCCAATGGTCTTTCATCCCGCTCCTCGACCTGTTATCCCCCAACCAATCCCATGTGACTCAATCGTTATCCCCTAACCAATCCCATGCGCCACCTCACATACTCATTTCCCACTCATCCTATCCGTTTCCATCTCACGAGCTCATTGCCCTGTTGTCATACCTGTTTATATTCACCCGTTGTAGCTCTGCTCCTGTGCATTAAAACTACTACAGTCATGAATAAAACCGTTATCCCTTCCCGACATGTTATAAATAAACCCATACCCACCTCTTTGTCACTTTCCTCTAACTCTTTTATGTTATTTGTAGGTAAACAGTTTCTGCAAGACCTTTTCCTATTCCATCGATTTGTTACCAGAATCACTCTTCCTTTTATTTGTGAGCATGGGCCCAAAAGGGAAAGCTAAAAAGCAGAGTGTAGAGGAAAGCACTGCTACTCCAACCCAGCTTGACCTTGACCATGTTCCTCTTGTAGACTCATTATTTAAAATTGCAGAAGCCAAGTGTGAGTTTGATTTCTATGAACTGCACTTATGGCTCAAACAAAATTACCTAGACAAGCAAGACCCAATCAGATTTTGGGAATCTCTATTACCTTTCTTTAGTTTCCCAAAAACACAAGAGTCCTGGCCTCATTACCTGGTGTCAAACCAAATATGACCTTGTAAAAAGAGTAGTGGTGGCTCACAATGGAGACATTCTGATCACCATCTCTGCTGAAACCATAAACCATATGCTCCTAATCCCTCAATTAGACTCTCTCATCCATTTTTCACCAGCAACACCTATGGATCTGTACCATAAGTTAACCTTTCCATAGAGAGCTCAAATGTTTGAAATATTTATACTTGAGGATGAAAAATTACCAAAAGGAAATCCTCCCTACTCATCTTCCATGTTTCCTGAAGCCTCCAAGCTTTGTATTTCTCTGCTTTCCTACTTATTAGGATATCTAGATGACTAGTCTGTTGATGAGACTATCCTTGGTTTCCTTTCCATATTTAACAAAGATCAACAACCAGCATTCATGTATAATTACAACCAATTCTTGGCTGATAATATACATGAACAATTCATTAATGTTACTGTACAGGGAGTGTTCAGTTACAACTCTGTAATTGTCCACATGTTTCTTTTTCAGCAGGGTGATCTTTTTCCTATCAAGCTCAACAAGCAGGATGAACAAGGAGTGAATCAATCAGTGATTCACTGGATAGAAATAGTCCAGACAACTTCTATCACCTCCGCATGTTCAGAATTTGTAGATACATTCATACATCCAGTGGCACAACTCCTCAATAGTCAGACATAACCAAGGATTGGCAATGAAATTAGAAGGATTTTACACTTAAATGAGGAGACTAAAACTGGTGACTGGTATTTAGACCATAATTACATAGAGATAAGGGTATATGGTTGTGATATTACACCATATAAGCTACCAAAATATGTTCCTATGCGAATATTTTCTCTGGAATGTATTAGGCAGACGATCAACATGGATGACCAGCACTTTCTGTCAGGCAAAAGGAAATCTCACTTCAAGATTAAAGCACAGATTGGATCATTCATGTGCAACACCAAATCAACTAGTGTTGAACCAGATACATTGTTAGAGAAGATGAATATCCATCCCAGCTTCACCTGGTCCTATGATCCTTTTGGTATTATTTCTTCTTTGAGAGTTGATTTAAAAAATGACTCCTTATAATCATACTCCAAGACCAGAAATAAAAAAATTCAAGAATCAAGAGAAATGGGTTGATGGGTGTGGAGTACTAAAAAGGTATGTTTTTAATGATCATTTCAATGGCTTTTCAATAGAACTTGTAAACCTTTTTGCATCATGAATTTGGAAAACAATAAAGAATTATAACAAAACATGTGAGATTAATATGCAAGATTTAACCGCTAACAATTGTCATTCTCTCGTGTAGGAAGGGGTGAAAACGAGGAGTTGCTGTTCCAAAGAAAAAGACAAGGACAAGGTAACCGCTGTCCCTTTGACAGGAGACCTAGTGCAAACAAGGCTAAGCAGATCAAAGCAAATCGGCCTGGAAAAGGAGGAGAAGACACCAGCTCGGCGCAGGAGGGAAAAGAGATGATTAAGGATTAACGGTTTGGCGAATCCCTCAGGATCCTTGATCTCGAGGGATCGCTGCTTTATCTATCTTGTTACTTAGACATCTCCGCCGTCACCCTTATATAAAGGGACAGCACTGTTAGCTTTGGAGAGTTAGACATGATTATGCATTTATGTAATTTCTGTTAAGATCAAAACTTTGATCATCGAGTCTCGATAAGAACTGGTTCATTGTAATTTTGTTTCATGCATTAATATAAACTTGGTGATTATTTCATCTCTGCGTCTGGATTAACCTAAAGCGGTGTACCCTTGGAGGCTAAGGGCCCGGCCTCGGAGGACACTTGCTTCTGTATTATTACGATTTGATTTCTGTGTGGTTTGCTTAGCATCGTTATTTGGTAATCTGATATGCTTTATAAGTTACATCACATGCTCTGTTAAGATTAATTCATTAATATTTCTACAGACAGATCTGTTGTATTGACTCTGCATCATATTACTGTTCCTTTCAGAGTTGATTGAATATTATTAGTCTTAACCGAATATTGTTACTATTTTGTTACAGAGCTTTTGTGCTGTACATTCATGTCACAGGATTCATCTTGAAAGTTATGTTCTTTACGATTGTTGGATTCAAAAGTAACGTTGTTCTATTTTGAAACGCAGTCGTATTCCTTCTAATTGGGATTGATGCTTAGATCAGATTACTATTCAAGCATGTTGTGTGCATATATGGTTTCCAAGCGCTGTTCCTTAGCAGTAATCAGTGATGTTCTAGTAGTGTGTGCTGCTTGATCTGTTTTAAGAGTGAAAGATTGTTGTTTGATTACGATTAATGCATTTGAGTTAGTAGATTAAGTGTGATCGCTGCTTGAGAGACTTAGTTGTTTAACTGCTGTTCCTTTTAAGAATTGCTGTTCCATTTCAGAATTGCTGTTCCATTCCAGATTTGTTGTTCGATTTCTTATTTGCTGTTCCATTTTCTTATCTGCTGTTCCATTTACTAGCATTTGTTGATTTGGTGTGAGAGACGATCCAAGGCTGTAGTGAGCCTCGGCATTTACTGTCTAGCTCCCAGACCCGT
Source organism: Pinus tabuliformis (assembly GCA_031772625.1). NCBI lineage: Eukaryota > Viridiplantae > Streptophyta > Pinopsida > Pinales > Pinaceae > Pinus > Pinus tabuliformis. The sequence continues at coordinate 665,863,137 of CM062820.1, read as the reverse complement.
GGTCTATTCTCTAATTTCCTTTCCATCAGTTTCCAAAGGGATGGGTTATCACTGCCGAACCTTTGACTGATAAGTTGTCTAGTTTTCTGAGTGTGTGATTTATTCTTTTGAAGTAACTTAGTTGTAGACAAGCATCCGTTTACTCTTGTATTTTTGAACGTTGTACTACTAGCATTACTCTGACAAATGATAGCCTCAGACTGAGACACTCTTTGAAATAACAAAACGCTCCCGGATTGACATATTAATGTGAGGTAATTAGAGGTGAAAGAGACCCTTTTTATAGCTCTACATTTTGGCGCCGTTGCTGGGGAAAGAGTGTAGCCATTTGTCTTTTTTTTCAGAGTAGTGTACGAACCTACTAGGGAAGAGTTGGATTTTAAAAGCGGAAGGTAAGAACCTACGTACGGAGCATGTAAAAGCCCTGCTCCACTGTCTGCTTTCGTAACAGATTTGTTGTTGCTTTGTTTGAATAGAATTTAGTAGTTCATTTGAGTGCATGACTAAGTAGAAAAAACTAGAAAAAATATCAAGCCTCCACCCAAAGTTGAAAAAGCTAAGGGGCCAGTGACCCTTGGCCGAACGACCTTTATAGACGAAATCTACAAGAAAACAGAATCTCAGCCATCAGTAGGACCCAGGAAAATCATTTCTAAATAGCCTACTAGTTCCCTTCAGGCCATAGGATCACCATCTGTAGCCTTTGCTGAGGTGCATAGTCAAATTGAAGAGCAGGACTTTCAAGAAATTGAAAATTCTACTCCATAACTATTGCAGGAAGGGAATTTCAGCAATCTTTGTGAAGGAGAAGGAGAGACAGGAGAAACTGAGGAACCAAGATCTCCTATTGGAACAAATCAGCCATTAAATAGCCCAGATAAGGGAAGTGTTGCAAAAATCATTGTTGAAGGAACCCAATCTCCTCAGACATCAGGCATTCTCATTATCCCAGATAGAGGGAGTGCTATTAAAACTATCCCTGTCAAAGCCATTCCCTCTCAACCTAGGAATACCCTCCTAGATATCCCGGAAGGTTACTGGCATATATTCAACCCTATGGCTCAGAATCAGCCAAACACTCAAACCTCTACATTACAATACCCTATAGTGGATTCTGCAGCAAATGTGCCTATGAAAGTAATCCCTCTTCAACATATCCCTACATTTCACGGTCTCATATCAGAAGATCCGGATGCATTTTTATTTGAATTTGATGTGTTGTGCAGGGGATATGATTACACCACCGACCCCCAGAAATTGAAATTATTTCCCTCTACATTAAAAGGGGCTGCTTTAAGATGGTTTATGGGATTAGGTGGTGGAGTTATAAACAATTGGGATCAAATGAAAGAATCTTTCTTAAAAAAATATCAGGATTATTGCAGGTCTAGAGAGTTAAAAGACGAAATATTCCAAATGACAGCCAAACCGAATGAAACATTAGAGGAGTATGTGGAACGTTTTCAGTAAAATCTACAAAGATCTCCTTATGCATCACTACCTTTACCTGATAATGTGTTAAAAACTGCATTGATAAGGGGCATGAAGTAACAATGGATTGAAACATTAAACATCATGGGAAAAGGGGATATTTATCAAGAGAATTTTACCAACTTTATTGATTTATGTATCAGGAGTTCGAGAGGTAGCACAAGAGTAAAACCGACAGATCATGATCGATTTGTAAGAGATAACAAAATTTCAACAGAAGGAGTAACACGTGTAGAAATTGGAAATTTATTGGAGAATTTTAAAACTGATATCCTGGGGACACTAACTACACAACTTGATATTATGCAGGCTAAACAGAAGCAAATGGAGGCAGAACAGAATTTGGCGATCTTTTGTCCCCGATGCAAGAAAAAGCATAGTCACAAGGAATGTCCACTGGATACAGTCCAAACATGTGCCATCTGTACAAAAGATCACCTTACGGAGAGCTTCCCCTCACTTCCTGGATTGAAAGCAGTATATAAGGAAGTGGAAGAAGAACCAGAATCGGTGTACTTGATCAATCAGCGCCGTCAGTGGCAGCCGAGACAATCTGGTATGTTTCCAGACCCAACTTATTCTTTTCAGCCTTCACAGTATAATGCTCAACAATATGGTATGTGGCAAAGTCAGCCCCAACCCCCATTTTCAAACTGGTCATCACAATTGTTTCCTTCTTCAAACCCGTGGCTGAATCAGGCAAGCCAATCTGGTTGGCCGAATTTCCCTTACACTCCACCATATTGGAAAAGTAGCCCATATCCTCCACAATGGACTCCCCCTACTTCACAAAGTTTAGCCTGGCAGACAAACTGGCAGAGACCGATGCATCAGCCAGTAGGAACTATTCCGCTCCCTCAACCTACACTGCCAGCCTTACAACAAAATCCCCAGTCTAATCTGAGACCACAACTCCCAGCCCAACCCAACTCCAATCCAAATAACAGATCGGTCCAATCTCTCCAAATTATAGAATCACCAGAAATAGGACCCGACCTGAGGGAGTGTAATGATCTTCAGTTAATATCTAGACGTATTATTGAAACTGAGGGAGATAAAACAGTTCATATTGAAGATCAGTTACCAAGAGAACATCTGTTGCAACAAGAGGATGTGAATAAGCAACAGACTCATAATCAAGCAACCACATCCTCTCCTCTGTTCCTAGAACAATTAGTCATACCTCGACCTTTACAATATCCTGATTTTGACATTCTGGGAGAATTACAAAATCGGTACATAAAAATTCCATTCCTCCAAGCCATTCAAGACATTCCTATATACGCAAAAACTATCAAAGAATTGTGCATAAAGAAACCAAGGAGGAATATAACAAATAATCCAAGAGTCCAAGTAGTCAGCACTTTATCTGATTTACTATCAGGGAAAGAAACACCCATTAAATATGAAGACCCAGGAAATCCAATTGTAACTGTTCAAATTTATGGTTAGACCCTGTTTAATGCCTTAGTTGATCTAGGAGCTGCAATTAATATTTTAACAACCACTACTTGCCAAAATCTCGGCATTACATTTGTAGAACCCACCTCTACTTTGCTAGAATTGGCTGACCGATCTGTGGTTAGGCTGGAGGGTAGTCTACATGATGTCATGGTCTTTGTAGATTCCTGGGAATATCCAACCAATTTCCTGATAATTAATCCAAAAACCCGACTTGATGGACACCCGCTGATTTTAGGTAGACCTTGGCTTGCCACTGCCGATGCTTACATTGGCTGCCGGCAAGGAAATATGACCATAACCAAAGGACCAAATATCAAGAATTTAGTTCTATATCCTCCAGCGCAGCCAAGTGTCACAATAATTAAAACTAATAAGCACCCTGTATCATACCTTACTGATAACATTAGATCTCCATTAACTATACAAGAGGCACTTGATTTTAAAGACCAAACAGAAGATGATGCCATTAATAACTTCATTAGTCAAACTGAATCCAGATCCTGCACACAGTGTCACATGATAGAAGCAGCATTTGATAATGAATTAGAAGAAGATCCGTTGAAAGATACACATGATCAAACAATACCCGTTACTTCTGTTGCAAATAGTAAAATTGTGGAAATTGAACCGTGAAAAACCTTAAACATTAATGCCAACCTCACACCTGAAAAAGAAACGAAGCTCATCCATTTGTTAAGAAAATATCAAGAAGCATTCGCATGGGATTACCCTGATATGAAAGGAATTGACCCCAATTATGTACACACCACATTTATATAGAAAAGGATGCTAGACCTGTTCGTCAACCTCAAAGGAGACTTAATCCTCATTTGAAATATGTGGTAAAAGTAGAACTTCAGAAACTTTTAGATGTAAATTTTATCTATCCTATCTCTGATAGTAAAAGGGTCTCTCCGCTTGTGGTGGTACCAAAAAAGAATGGGAAATGGAGAATTTGTGTGGATTACAGGGAACTAAATAAAGCAACACAAAAAGACCACTTTCCTCTCCCATTCATAGACCAAGTATTAGATACTTTAGCAGGAAAGAAATTCTTTTCTTTCCTGGATGGCTTCAGTGGATACAATCAGATTCAAATTGCCCCTGAAGACCAGGACAAAACTACTTTTACTTGTCCTTGGGGAAAATTTTCCTATCGAGTTCTACCTTTTGGCTTATGTAATGCTCCTGCCACATTCCAAAGGGCGATCCTTAGTATTTTTGCAGATTTAATAAATGATGGACTTGAAGTATACATGGATGACTTTACACCATATGGAGATGATTTTGATCCAGCATTAGACACCCTAGAAAAAGTCCTACAACGCTGCATCGCTACCAGGCTTTGCTTAAGCCACGAAAAATGTTACATGATGATGACTGAAGGACTTATCCTAGGACACTATGTTTCAGCAGCCGACATTCAGGTAGACCCAGCCAAAATCCAAATAATTTTGCTTATTCCCACTCCTACTACTCAAACAGAGGTACGCAGCTTTCTTGGATTTTCTAGTTATTATAGACGGTTTATAGAACATTATTCGCACATTGCTGCACCTTTATATGCACTAACTGGTAACGTTGATTTTCTTTGGACAGAAAAATGTGAGCGTGCTTTCAAGCATTTAAAGAAGCTCATATCCACAGCCCCAGTCCTTCGAGGGCCAAACTGGGATTTGCCATTCTAGATATCATCTGATGCCTCAGATACAGCCATTGGCGCAATGCTTGGGCAGGAAGAGGATAAAAAACCATATGCTATCTATTACATCAGCAAAAATTTATCCCCTGCTGAATTAAATTACACTGTTACTGAAAAAGAATTCCTAGCTGTAATACATGCTGTCAATAAGTTTAGACATTATATTACAGGATATCCTGTTATCTTGTATACAGATCATTCTGCCATAAAATATTTAGCAAATAAGCCTGTCACAAATGCCAGAATAACTAGATGGTTGATTTTATTGCAGGAATTTGATATCACAATCAAGGATCAGCCTGGAAAAGAAAACCCTGTAGCCGATTTTCTCTCAAGAATGCCAAATCCAATCGATGCAGCAGCAGTTGAAGATCAATTTTCGGACAAACATCTGTTTGTTGTTGCCATTCAAACACCCTGGTATGCTAATGTTGCCAATTACCTCACAGTAGGTAAACTACCAAAACACCTAACCCCTAATGAGAGCAAACAGATTGTTCAGAAGAGTGCTCGATTCTCGTGGATTGGGGGCTATTTGTTTCACACAGGGGTAGACATGCATATCAGGAGATGTGTTCGTGAAGATGAAATCTTTGACATTTTAAAAGCCTGTCATGATGGACCATGCGGTGGACATTTCGCTGAGCGCAGAACTAGACATAAAGTGTTGCAGATAGGGTATTATTGGCCCACGATTTTCAGAGATGCAAAGGAATTTGTCCAAGCCTGTGACAGCTGCCAGTGAGCAGGACGTCATGGTCAATCTGACGAGATGCCTCTCAAACCACAGTTAGTCATTGAAGCATTCAAGCGATGGGCTCTTGATTTCTTTGGACCTATCAACCCATCATCAAATCAAAAAACATATATCTTGGTGGCAACAGAATATGTCACCAAATGGGTTGAAGCAGAAGCATTGCCAAGAGCCACAGAGGACTCTGTCATACAGTTCATGTTCCATCTATTTGTACGTTATGGCCTTCCAAGGAAATAATTACAGAAGGAGGACCACAATTTGCTGGGAATAGATTAGCTGCAACACTCAACAATTATCACGTCCAGCATAAAATCACTACTCCATACCACCCACAGGCGAATGGACAAGTAGAAAGCAGCAATAAGGTAATAGAATCAATCCTAACGAAAACCATTGCGTCACATAGGCGTGATTGGGCTGCCAGACTACCTGAAGCACTCTGGGCCTATAGAAAACCATGGAGAAGCACCACTGGTTACTCACCTTATCAATTAGTGTTTGGAAAACAACCCATTTTCCCCATAGAATTCGAAATCCAAACATTACGAACAGCATAGGAAGTTGACTTAGATCTAAGTGAGGCACAGATTAATTGACTACAACAGATCAATGAGTTGGACGAAATTAGGCTCTCTGCTCTTCAAAATACAGCACTGATTCAACAACAGCGAGCTAAATGGCATGATGCTCTCATTAAAAACAAAGTCTTCCACGAGGAAGACTGGGCTCTGTTGTACGACTCTAGGTTTCAGGACTTCCCTGGGAAACTCCAGACTCGTTGGTTGGGACCATACGAAATCCAGAAAGTACTTGAAAATGGAACCCTCACTCTAATCACTATTGATGGTTTGGATATGCCTTCAAAGTAAATGGCCACCGAGTTCGTCTCTATCGCAAACCACTCACTCGGGAGTCCTTCAACCAGCAGCTACGCCGAGACACTGATATGGAGATTTTGGGAGAGGAAGAGAAGTCTTCCTCACCTGTAATTCATTAAGGAATTCATTTCTTTTTACAATTTGTACATAAGTTCTTTTCTTTGAGTTGTTTTTGTACATATGTTTGAACTAATGTTTTCCTGTCATTTTTACTATTCCTTTTTTTTTCAAAAGAACAGCATTTCGATTTTTGCTGTTCCTTTTCCAAAAGGATGGCATTTGTGTGTTTCTGCAGTTCCTTTTCTAAAGGAACAACATTCTTGATTTTCTGCTGTTCCTTTTCTAAAGGAACAACATTATTGATTTTCTGCTGTTCCTTTTCCAAAGGAACAACATCTTTGATTTTGTGCTGTTCCTTTTTCAAAGGAATGGAATTTGCTTGTTCTGTTGTTCCTTTTCTAAAGGAACAACACTTCGATTTTTGTTGTTCCTTTTTCAAAAGGAATGGCACTGTTGTGTGGTTGTTGCCCCTTTTCCAAAGGAACAACATATTTTTGATTTCCGTTGTCCTTTTTCCAAAGGAACGACATTTTTGCATCTTTTGCTGTTCCTTTTTCAAAGGAACAACATTTTTGGTTGCTGTTGTTCCTTTTTCAAAGGAACGGCATTTCGAGTGTTTTGCATAGCATTTTTTTATTTTTGCTGTTCATTTTTCAAAGGAACGGCACTGGTGTGTTCTGTTGTTCCTTTTTCAAAGGAACGACATTTGCATTTTTGCGATCTATGGTCTTTTGTTGTTCCTTTTTCCAAAAGGAACACCGCTAACATGCTTTTGCTCTCCTTGTGAAACAACTTATTCCTTTTTCTTATCTAAATTGAGGATGCTTCTTGCTCCTGTTCTTTCAAGTCTTTAAGATACAGCTATGCACTTATGCAATGAATACAAAATCACAACATACTGAAATCTGCAAATCATAAATCACTATCTTTATAAGGCTCTGCATTGGTAAGAGGACAAAAGGAAGGACACACTTATTTATCATCTTTTGTTGTCATTGTTTTACTAATTTTGCTCTGATTGGTTATCTTTATCATGACGATCCCTTTAATCCTCTTTGATTATTATTTAGGAATAAGAGCAAAGGGTTTATATCTTCCTATTGAGATGATAAGACTTCTTCCACCATTCCTACTCTTAAGGAGTGTTGAACCACCCTTTGTGTATAAATAAGGAAAAGTACTTTATGAAAAAAGAAAAAAGTAAACATGAATTATAAGTTGTCAAATGCAGGATAGGGGGTCTCATCAAGAGCCAGCCTACCATGATCATGAGGATGGAAGTGAAGTGGCATTCCCACTATGGCCACCACACCAGGGATATGGTCCAAAAGGTATATCAAATAAACAAACCTTGGAACAGGAGGTCTCATCACGAGCTGGCCTGCCCACTTTTCACTCCTTCCTCGTGAATGGCATTATGGTTAACTGGTTACCAAGCCAGCATAATGGCCTACATTTTGACATTACACTCCCTAACATACACACAAAGGATCATGGTTCCAGGGGTGAAATAAACAACTCTGCCAAGGTTATGGACACCTGTCGGCAGCAGAGCACTGTTAATGGTATTGAAGTCACATTGGTTACACCAATAGGTAAGATACTAATACTCTTTTGTTTCTTATATCCTAGGAACTAATCATATATCATTTCCCGACTTATATATCACATGAAAATTTATTACCACCAATCATGGCAAAGTAAGTGACAATGACCACTTGAGATTTGGCAAGTACGATAGACATCCTATCCCCCCAGCCTCGCATCATATCACAGCAGCCTCTTACGTAATACGCGATCCAACTTTACACCTTGATTTCGGTAATTCGTTGTTTTTCTAAACATGGCATATTTTCATACGTTGTTCCTTTATGACTCTGTTGCAGATCGGGTGCTGCTCCTTTATTTGACGGTTGGGACAGCCTATCACATTGCAGGGGAGGAGGTTAACCTCATTATTCCCTGGATTACGTGTCAGCTCACTATTCAGGAAAAGTTGTGTACTAGGGTATGGCACGGCTTAACGGCATGCTATTTCTATTTTTGTTACACAAGTTGCTGTTCATAAGCCATTTCAGTTGCATACTCTATTTTTTTCAAACAAGTTTTGCGTCGAATACCCTCTCTGTGTTTCAAACTACACAAACAGTTGTTGTTCCATTGAGAATCCACAGTGAAGCCATGGGAGGAAGAGCGATTCGAAGGGAACCGCAGGTGTTGACAGTCTCCGCTGTTGCCCGGGAAATCCTAGAAAGAGCATGGTGGCTGACTTATCTCAACCGTTTGCAGGAGTCTAACGAAACAGTGGCGATTGAATTCCTGCAGAATCTGCAGGAGGATTACTCCACAGTAAGGGGGAGGCAGATAGCCGTCACCGATGATATAATCGCAGAAGTCTCGGGACTACCAGCCACCGGACCTGTATGGACGTTAAAAAAGGAGAGACTACAGAATATTATAGAAATCTTCCAGGACGAAGGCCAGAGCTTGACAATTAAAGGGAAGGGAGTTCTGCCAGCAACACTAGGAGAGCCCTGGGCAGAATTAGCAAGAACCGTGCAAAGATACATCACCTGCGAGGGTAGAAAAGACGTGGTAAGACCACGACATTTTAAAATCTTAGCTGTTTTAAAGCAGAAATGCTCTGTAAATCTGCTTGCACTTTTGAATTCGTTACTTCATGACGTTGCACGAAGCTTAAAAAAGGCACAGAATGTAGAGTCAGTTGTCAGTCACCATGGGTTAATTCGATTAATTGTTAGTCATAGCCTCACCCAGCAGCAGAGCAACTGGGAAGAGCTAATTGCAATGATTGAGGGAGGGTTGACACCGCCATCCCCAAAACATAAGCATACTACCAGCACAACACCAGAACGTCTAGAAAAACGCATAGAATTAGTAAAACAAAAACATGTCACTAGTACATCCGAACGTCCAGAAACACGCCAGGAATCGGCAAAGCGTAATCATGCCACTGGTACACCCGAACAGCCAGAGAAATGCAGGAAATCGGTCCGGTTAGCTCGGATATGAGGAAGGCTGGAAAAGCTCCAAGAAAACACCAGCCAGCCAGTAGAAATTGAGGACGAGCAATCCTCACGGCCAGAAGAAGAAGCAGACCAATCTGAAGGAGAAGAGAAAGAAGAGGCCGAGCAATCTGAAGAGGAGGTCGAGCAATCCGAAGAAGAAAATGAGGAAGAAGGTGAGCATTCTGAAATAGAAGGTGAGCATTCTGAGGCAGAAGCTAAACAATCCAAGCAGGAGGGAGAAATGGGACAGCAGGAAGGTAGCCCACCACAGGACCCAGTGGGAGAAGACGAATTGGCCGCAGTTTTGGCCAATATGGGTGAATATGGCCAACCTTCCAGTCCATCAGACCTCCACGACAAACCCCAAGAGGAAAATGCATCTGAAAAACCACATGCAAAAGAGGCAGAAGAAGGAAATCTGCCTGTTCATGATGAAGAAGAAATAAGAGATACTGAACAGGAACAATCCGTTCCTAAGGCACCGGAAGAAATTCCAGAGGAAGTAGGGGCAGAAAAAGAAGTTGCCCAGGAATTGACAGAACCAGTTAAGGTTCCTACCATAGAACAGCCGGAGCAGAACAATGAAGAAACACCCCAGGAGGAAGATCCAGGGACTAGTCACGGCCCAGGCCGCAGCAGATAGCCTGTTGTTCCTTCCAATGAAATTTTGGAAATTAAAGAATTACGAAAGGAACAGCAGAGACTATTGAGCATAATAGCCCAGCTCCACCAGTAGATCAGGATCCTGAAAGCAAGGCAGAGGGTAAGAAAGACTGCAGGGAAGAAAAAGGTGACCACTCCAATAAAACTCCGCAAGGCAAAAAGGCGGAGGACCAAAATTCATCCTGCTGTTCAAAACCCTGTTGAAAATCCAGCTGCTATTCCAAATGATGCTGAAGAACATACTGCTGTTCCATTTGAAAAGGAACAACAACAAACTGATATTCATGTTAAAATAAAAATGGATGATATGATGACTTGTGACAAGAAAATTCAGATGGAGGCACCACCCTCAGGGGTGATAAGGGTTCTGAACTCAAAGCAATGCAATAAGAAAGTTCAGGTAAAACTCCCGGCCTCCACTGCTGCATGGAGAAGAGATCCAAAAACAGTAACCTTGCGCAAGGGGTTGAAACAAGCTCAGCAAGAAGCAGAAAAGCTTAGAGAGCAAACGGTCCCTCGCGAGAAGTATGAAGAACTACAGCAGCAACTTAGGAACGTCAATCAATCTGAAATCCAGGCCTTTGAAGGTTGGCGGAAGGAACAAGAGAAAGTTGCAAAGGTAACTCGTAGGCTAGATACTGTTATCAAGCAGATGGATACCTTGTGTTCTTTATACAATGACGTCTTAGCATGTAGGGCCCCTACCAAAAATTATGCCCTGTTTTTATTGGAATGGTATTTGCAATTAAAAATAAAAGCTATTAAAGCAGGTGCCCCCATACAAATTAACACTGTCAATGACTTTATAGACTGTTGTAAACACTATGGGGTGAAGGTCCAAAGACCGATGTGCGAATTCTATTTTCATAACCTTGTACTAGATCAGGAGACTGAGCTGAACCCTGGCCCTTTTGTTGGAGACATCCAATTGCAAGCATTCATCTCATTCGGGGTTAATCAGATTAAATGGCTCAAAGCCTATAATACTTTCCAGAGGCAAGAAAATGGCCTAGATTTGTGGGTAAGGGCTGAGCCTAAGAACCCAGTGCAGTTGTGGAAAGCACATATAAACCTCATGAGGACTCTGGGTGTCATTGAAACATTAGGACCCATGCATGAGGCACTCATTCGACAAGGATTAGAATATTTTCTTTCTATCAAAGACCTTGCCATTGATGCAGCTAAATTTCGGTATCAAATCTCTAATCCGAATATCCAGCTCAGGGAACCATTTAAGTATGAGAATTTTAAATTAGCTGCCAATCGTTTGCACCTTTATGGCGAAAGCATTTTGAGATCAGGGCCATCCTGGTTAGGATATAGGTTCCGCAGTCCAATTATTTGGCACCTTGCACCCAGATACCAAGCCCTGTATGAGATGCCTGAGGGTCAAACAGGCCATTTCTTTGACTACCTAGTTACTCATCATGGCTGTAGGCCTCCACATGAGATTCCTTCTCCAGCCTATTCTCTCACTGCCTTGCATGTCAACTACAACGTTTTCATGAGGGCATGAAACAGGGTAAGCAGGGGGGTGTGTGGAGTACTGAAAAGGTATGTTTTTGATGATCATTTCAGTGGCTTTTCAGTAGAACTTGTAAACCTTTTTTCATCATGAATTTGGAAAACAATAAAGAATTATAACAAAACATTTGAGATTAATATGCAATATTTAACCGCTGACAATTGTCATTCTCTCGTGCAGGAAGGGGTGAAAACGAGGAGTTGTTGTTCCAAAGAAAAAGACAAGGACAAGGTAACCGTTGTCCCTTTGACGGGAGACCGAGTGCAAACAAGGCTAAGCAGATCAAAGCAAATCGGCCCTGAAAAGGAGGAGAAGACACCAGCTCGGCGCAGGAGGGAAAAGAGATGATTAAGGATTAACGGTTTGGCGAATCCCTCAGGATCCTTGATCCTGAGGGATCGCTGCTTTATCTATCTTGTTACTTAGACATCTCCGCCGTCACCCTTATATAAAGGGACAACACTGTTAGCTTTGGAGAGTTAGACATGATTATGCTTTTATGTAATTTCTGTTAAGATCAAAACTTTGATCATCGAGTCTCGATAAGAACTGGTTCATTGTAATTTTGTTTCATGCATTAATACAAACTTGGTGATTATTTCATCTCTACGTTTGGATTAACCTAAAGCGGTGTACCCTTGGAGGCTAAGGGCCCGGCCCCGGAGGACACTTGCTTCTGTATTATTACGATTTGATTTCTGCGTGGTTTGCTTAGCGTCATTATTTGGTAATCTGATATGCTTTATAAGTTTACATCACATGCTCTGTTAAGATTAATTCATTAAGATTTCTACAGACAGAACTGTTGTATTGACTCTGCATCATATTACTGTTCCTTTCAGAGTTGATTGAATATTATTAGTCTTAACCAAATATTGTTACTATTTTGTTACAGAGCTTTTGTGTTGTACATTCATGTTACAGGATTCATCTTGAAAGTTATGTTCTTTACGATTGTTGGATTCAGAAGTAACACTGTTCTATTTTGAAACACAGTCATATTCCTTCTAATTGGGATTGATGCTTAGATCAAATTACTATTCAAGCGTGTTGTGTGCATATATGGTTTCCAAGCGATGTTCCTTAGCAGTAATTAGTGTTGTTCCATTAGTGTGTGCTGCTTGATCTGCTTTAAGAGTGAAAGATTGTTGTTTGATTACGATTAATGCATTTGAGTTAGTAGATTAAGTGTGATCGCTGCTTGAGAGACTTAGTTGTTTAACTGTTGTTCCTTTTAAGAATTGCTGTTCCATTTCAGAATTGTTGTTCCATTCCAGATTTGCTGTTCGATTTCTTATTTGTTGTTCCATTTTCTTATCTGCTGTTCCATTTACTAGCATTTGTTGATTTGGTGTGAGAGACGATCCAAGGCTGTAGTGAGCCTCGGCATTTACTGTCTAGCTCCCAGACCCGTGGTCTATCCTCTAATTTCCTTTCCATCAGTTTCCAAAGGGATAGGTTATCACTGCCGAACCCTTGACTGATAAGTTGTCTAGTTTTCTGAGTGTGTGATTTATTCTTTTGAAGTAACTTAGTTGTAGACAAGCATCCGATTACTCTTGTATTTTTTGAACGCTGTACTACTAGCATTACTCTGACAAATGATAGCCTCAGACTGAGACACTCTTTGAAATAACAAAACGCTCCCGGATTGACATATTAATGTGAGGTAATTAGAGGTGAAAGAGACCCTTTTTATAGCTCTACAATGGGACACTTCAAGAGGCAGATGAACAGGTTGTATCCACCCCCACTGAACAAACTCCTGTTGCACAAAGAAAGTAACAAAAAATGGTGAGAAAAGAGTCTTCATCTACTAAGGAGATTATGAAAGGTTTTATTTTTCAACAAAGGAAGCCAAAGGCTAGCTTGGTTACTTCAACAGAAGAAACTCAACCAGTTATAATTGATCTAGTAGATTCAAAAATTTCTACATCAGCAGGAGTTAGTGTTTTAACCACTCCTCCTACAACCAGTGTTCCAACCACTCCTCCTACAACTTCACCTTCTAGAGAGCCTCTAGAAATCATTTAGTCCACTGGAACCAACTCTTCAAATGATCAAAATATCTTTTCAAGATTCCTTGAGATTAAACAGAAGAATGAGAATTTAGATTCAAATGTGTACAACAAATTATGGAAACAAAATTCAACTTCCCAACATAGGCTTCTTTCTGCTTTTCACAGTGAGAAAGGAAAAATGCAAATGGATTTCCTACAAGCCCAAATTCCATTTCCTAAGTCTCCATCAGATTATAAAAAGACTTTATTTTAATTTGATACCAGTCAAATTCATCCAATTGACCAAATGGATATGCATAGACAGACTGGTGAGATGTTATTTTCCACTATGACTACTACAACTATGTCTCTTTCTAAACTTAGGACTACCCTATCCAATTTTCAGTCTCAGGTTAAGTTAGAAAATATTTCTTCCTTAGCTAAAGATAACAGAATAAAAGAATTGGAGGATTTTGTTATTAAAGTGGGATATGATCCAAAAGATGTAAAAGCTACAAAGCTACTCCTCAAAAAGAAAGATGCAGACATTATGGCATTCAAGAAATATTTAAAGCTACCTTCTATAGAGGATCCTCTAACAAAGGATATAGCAAAGAATGAACAGCAAAAGGAGGACATGTTCAAGCTTAACATTGAGGAAAATATACAGCTGAAGAAAATGGAGATTAGATTAAAGAGTTACTAAAGGAAAAGGAAGAAGCACAACTTGCTATGGTTCCAGTCACAGCAGCCCCAATAGCAGTTGTAGGTACAAAGCTTAGTCCATCATCAACAGCCATTGAGTCTACATCAACAGTAGTTAATCTAGCAAGATTATCACAAGATTTGGTCATACAAAAATAGGAAAACGAGAAGTTACTGCAGAAATTCAAAAATTTAGAATTGCAGAAAGTAAAAAGGATACTTTGTATCTGCAGGAAACGTAGAAGTCCCGTAGATTGGAACTCAAGATCCAAAAGTTGGAGAGTGAGTTCCTAATGACAGATACTTTGGCCCATGCCAAGGAAAATATTTGGACACAAATCAGCCAATCCATGATAGGTGTATGGCCATCCATACAAATTATTTTTTAGTAGCAAAAACTCCTCACCAGATGTAGAGCAGTGATAGAAGAACAGAAAGCATCCTTGAAGACCAAGCCAGTAGAAGCCACAGATATGATCAAAGTTTTAAATTCAAAAAGTAGAGAAGAATTAGAAGAAATAAACATCTCTGACATAATAGATACCATCTTAGAGATTAAGAAGGTATTACAAAATAAGAATTTGATAAACCAATTAGAAACTAAATTTCAAACTCTGGATATTACTGTCAAAAGATTTCATTCAAAGTTTAATATCTTGAATCATAAAGGACTACCAGGATTGGTAGGTCTGAATGATAAATTGATCAAATTAGAGGATTATTGTAAGGAATTGTATGCTATTGCAGTGGATAGAACCAAATTTGCAGGATTCAAAGGATAGATAACAGGGAAGGCCTTTCTAGAAGCCTTGGAGTTTGATTTAACAATCATGCATGAAATTAAACATTTATTTCTCACCAAGCCAAATTTCGAGAGATACACAGAAGTGGATGAAACATTTAGAAAGATGGTGAATGTAGAAATCCCAAGTGAAGAAAGATGGGATCAATTGTGTGAAACAATTTAGTAATTTTTGATTCTAACAGCATGACAACTCATCAGTATTTTCAGGTTAGATCATCAACAGATTCCCAAAGGATAGAGCCACCTCTTTAGCAGTTTCTCGGTTCCTATTATATTGTTCTATTTTTGTAATTTTGTACTATTTTGGTATGCTATTCCAAACAGATTGTAGATCTTTTGAAAATTTTATATAAATAACTCCTCCTTTGAGTTATTATGTGTTGAACCCTTGAAAAAGCAATCAAGCAGATTTGTACTAAGTTGGAGCATTTTTTTGGAATAATAAAATATTTTGCATTTACCTCATATGGTTCGTTTCTCAGTAAGTTGTATTTCATCTTGTTTATTCATTATGTTTTCTTCATATAGAATAAGTCTTTTGCAGTTATCCAATTAAAAATTTAACTGAGTTTTAGTCTCATTTTGAATCCTCTGTGATGTTGTGATTTAAATGAGAGAAATTTACAGAACTGTTTGTTATTGTAAGTTCCTCTTTGAATATAAATTACATCTGATCTCTCTAACAGTTTAGTTATATTGTGTTGATTAAGTAAACACTTTTTTCTTAATTTCTTCTTATAACTGGTTAAGTATTCAGTTTGAATTAAATCAATTAAACTTCTCCAAACTCTACTTTTCCACCCCATTAAAATCAAATTAGCTATGTGTAGTTAAAGAATAACCTTTTATTTTACTTGGAAATCTATCTAGGTTTGAAGCACCTATTTATAAAATTGTTCATTGGTCATCCAATCATTTAAAACAACAAAACATTATAGATGTTTTGGCATAACTAATTGACCTATAGTTATCAGAAAGGACAACAGAACCATGATGTCAAGGATATTCTAATTCACCATGATGTTGAGCATATGAGAGGCAGGTGGATTGCTAAAATTCACGAATATGATTTAGAGTTAAAACCAATAAATACAATCAAAGGGAAAGGTCTTGTTAAATTATTAACTGAGACAAATTTTAAGGTGCTTGGAATTAATAAAATAATTCATATGAGCCTCATTGCTCAGGTTGAAGTTACAATGATGGATAAAAAGTTAGGTTTGTTGTTGTTGCACTCAAATGCTATGTCAATCAATGAAATATTTCGTTCCTCCAAATGGTATGTTGATATTATATTTTACCTTCAAACCTTGTAGTGCCACGATCTCTTGAGCAAATCAAAAAAGAGTTTGTCAAAATTGAAAGTTGTTAAATATTGTATAATAGATAAAAAGGTATATTAGAAGGACCCCCTAGGGGTTTTATTAAATTGTGTTTTACCATATGACATTGATTGTCTTATCAATCAACACCATGATGGGGTGTATGGCAAGAATTACACCTAGAAAGATACTGCACACAATATCTTAAAAAATTACTATTAATGGCCAACTTTGTTTTTAGACATTAAAAGAAAAGTTACAGGTCTCACTACTGTAATTTTTTTGTTGGAAAGTAGAAGTTGGAACCTCTTACCTTAAAATTAATTCCATCCAAAGCTCCCTTCTAGCAATGGAACAAGATTTCATTGGGGACATACATCTCCATTCCAGTGGTCAACATCGCTATATTTTAATAGTCACTAATTATTTCATGAAATGGGCAGAAGTTATCCCTGTTAGACAAATTAATGATAAGGATGTCATGGATTTCCTAGTACAATTTTTTTTTCTCATTTTGATTGTCCTCGAACTATTATTTTTTATAACACTATACCTTTATGCTAAGTATCCTTTGAAAATTCTTATGATAATTATAACATTAGTCTTAGGCCTTCAATTGCTTATTACCTGCAGGGGAATGGGATCATTGAATGAAAAAATAAAAATATCATGAAAATTTTCAAGAAAATTATGCATTCCAAAAAGAGGAATTCACATGTTGCTCTAAAATATGTTGTTTGGGTTGATCAAATTAGTACCACGAAAACCATTGGTATGTCATCAGTCCACATATCATACCATATTAGCATTGTCATACAATTGTACTTAGGTTCAAAGGCTATGAAATTATTGCAAGAGATAAATGAAGAACCAAATGACCTACAACAAAGAATTAATTAAATAATTCATGTTCAGGAAGAGGGAGAGCAAGTGTATGGCATGATAGCCAAACACCAAGAAAAATATAAAAAAAAAATTGATGAATGAGCCAAAGAACAAAACTTTCTCTCAGCTAATTGGGTGTTAAATTGGGATGAAAGAAATGAAGACCTACGAAAACAGGGGAAATTTGATAATCTTTGGCTAGGACCATTTCTTATCGATAAAATTTGAGAGAATTATTTCTTTCTTAAAAATTTCAAAAATGAAGTGATCGGCTCACTTGTGAATGGCCAAATTCTTAAGCATTATCTTACCTACTAAATCTTCCTATTAAAAGAAAAGGAAAAATATGTAAATAAATAAATAATTTTATAATAAGCCCAGTGGTTAAAACCCATGTTTCTGGCACAACTTAAATTTAAATTTTGTTTTATCTAAAAATATAAGAAATAAGAAATAAATTAAAACTAAAATTAAAATAAAATGATGAATTATATTCACTTGATAAAATATAAAATTTCAAAAATAGTCACAAGGCTATCAAATGCTATTTTCTTTTAAAAAATTCATAACTATAGACATAACAAAATATGTTTAAAAATTGCATATTCGAGCTAAATATTATTAAGAATTCTATAAGGACTAACTTTATACAAATTGATACTAAAAGTCTTGTAGCTTTTATGAACTCGAAATTTTTAAGAGAAATTTTATTTACCATTTCCCCCCTATATGAGACCTTTCAATGTTATTTATACTATTCTCGAAATAAATACTTATGCTTTTTTGGGGTGGGGAATGTTGATATCTCCACAAGGCTATAGACGTTCATTGGCAGCGGAGCAAGGTCAGTGGTATTAGGAACAACCCAATTCATAATCTTCCCACCCCTTTTATACAAAGCCCAATGCGCAATCTTCCCATCATCTTTCAGAGATGAAAGAGGAAAAATACATGCACACACACACACACACACACACACACACACATACACACACACACATATATCCGAAAGAAAAATAATAAATAATGCTTAAAGGAATACCTCTAAAAAAAAAAAAAAAAAAAAAATAAAAATAAAAATAAACCAAGAAAGTTATAGGTTTTCTATGTCTCGAGGTAGTGAATGACTCTGCCTAAGCTATGGATGCTTGCTGGTAGCAGAACAATGTTTGGTGTGAAAAATCATAGATTGGGTGTCTAAAAAGGACTGAAGTCCCCCATGTTCATCCTCAAAATGTTATCAAATATATCATCAATATTACATGTCATACATATATATATATATATATCATTCCATGGTGCTATGATTTATTATGGCTCATTTGTAATGCCAGAAATGTAATTATTTAGAAATAACTATGCTCTATTCACACACACACACACACACACACACACATATCCGAAAGAAAAATAATAAATAATGCTTAAAGGAATACCTCTAACATAAAAAAAAAAAAAAAAAAAGGTTATAGGTTTTCTATGTCTCGAGGTAGTCAATGACTTTGCCTAAGCTATAGATGCTTGCTGGTAGCAGAACAATGTTTGGTGTGAAAAATCATAGATTGGGTGTCTAAAAAGGACTGAAGTCCCCATGTTCATCCTCAAAATGTTATCAAATATATCATCAATCATGTCATATATGTATATATATATATATCATTCCATGGTGCTATGATTTATTATGGCTCATTTGTAATGCCAGAAATGTAATTATTTAGAAATAACTATGCTCTATTCACATAAATAATGAAAATTATATTTAACCTATTGAGTCCCATGATTAAACAAACATTTACATATTTTCAATAATCAATTAATTATAAACAAAGTCTTGGAACACCATTTAAAATACATGATGAATAATTAAGAGAACAACTTTGTGCATTGATTGTATAACACTATAACTTCAGAAATTATACATATTTTCAAAATGTATAGCTCCTTTTAGAGTGGAATTCACCAAAATTAAGTATTTAATTACAAAGTTCTACAATATCCTCCATAACTGTGAAACAAGTCAATTAGATATAACGATGATTTCTTTAGGAGAATTGTTGGAATCCTCCTAGAATTATCACCCTAGCTTGTCGTGGGATGCAAGTTGTGGGAAAGTTGAAAAATCCCTAGTAAAATAGTGAGCTTCTCTTATACTCGCGCCAATTGTAATTTCAATTCTTCAAGCTCTTCTAATATTCAATCTAGCTTTGCATGGAGCATCTCGCCATGTGAGCCTCTATGTTTTGAAGTATCCCCCATTTTTATGTGCACCTCGACTAGCTTGCTCTGACTTATAGTCAATAAACAATGAAGTGACAAAGGAAAATGATGAAGCAAACTTGGTAATTTTTCATATTAATTATTATCAACTCCATTAGTTTAATCATCAATCACTTCAAATGCTTTCACATTGATAACCAATACGATACATTTATTTTGCACGTGTGATTGGACATCTGGCTCTAATTGAACATTGTTAATTTCTCACATGACTCCATTATCCTAATAAAAGGCATCTATTTTTCATTCTTACTACTTCATAACAAAGAGGTATCCCTAGTCAAAGCCAAATGTTGTATCCATATTTGAACCCTAAATTCGTATCTTAAAACTTTAGGATCCTTTCACCTACATATCTTCCTCACCATTAAGAGCCAATGGGATATGCATAAATATTTTGATTTTTTATTAAGTATTTAGCTTAGTGAATTTTATACCCTATGTTTGAATCCCTCTTTATTCATCTCTTGTGGTAATGGTGAAAAAATTATAACATTAACGACCTCCAAAATACAATATCGAATGGAAGTTTGAATGAAATTTATTGTTTCCTTGACCATTCAATGCGATCTAATGGTCCTGGGATATTTGATTCAATGGTTGCATTCTCTATCAGATGGTAAGTTGAGGCTACATTAGTGTGTCCCTCTTCATATGATAGCATATAATGCCTAAGACTCACCCCATTTAATGTTCACTACATCATATTGCTTGCTGACCTGCAAAGGCTTTTAATGTAGGGACATACATAATTCACATTGACTAAGAGGTCAAAATATTTTACTAGAGTTGGTTCCTCAAGGTTTGTTTGTTAGAGCAGGATTTAATAGATATTTCCATGTAATTCATCAAAAATTAGTTAAGTTGTTGTAATATTGTCTTATTTTCCTAAGATGGGCTTGGGATCCTATCTTTGTGGATCTAAATCGAATGAATGTAATCATATATTTCATTATTAATGAAAAATGAGATAAAGAGTGTTTAGAGTGAAATTTATGCCTTCGAAGAGTTTTGTATAGAATTCCAAACCTTTTGTAATCCACTATTATTTCCTCATAAATTTGTGTGTGATTGTGTTTTTAATTAACTCATTCGAACTCCATAATACCTTTTAGATCAAGTCAGAGTAGTTGTAGGAGGGCAAGGAAGGGAGATGAGTTTCCTAAAGGATTCATAGAGCCGAATGGAGGAGTCGAAAGAGCATACAAGACTGATAGGAGTCGAACTAGCGGAGGGAGATATAAGCCTAAAAAGGCCAATTCTTAGTTGATTTCATAATTTTGGAGAATCTGTCAGTCATTAGAGCCTCAGACCATTTATTAATGAATCCTGTAATGGAGAGATAGTTGGAAGGAAACCCTGGAGGATCGGATCCTGTAACTTTAATTAAATAAGCATCGAGATTAGGAGTCAAGACCAACAAGTGTCGAAGACAAAGAATTTCACATCACCCAGATCTGTCAATTGGAGGAAATCCTAGCTTGAAAAAACTGGAGGCCTGAAAATCCCAAACATCCTAGAGCCCGTAACTCTTTTTAATAAAGTTCCAGGGAAATTCCGTCAATAGACAGGCGTCGAGAATACAAAATTTTCTTCATCAAGTGGAGTTGTCAAGCCTGAAGATAATTAAAATAAAGCACTGTGGTGTGGGTCCTGGGATGAGTGGGTGCATTAGTGAGTTCATGTGTCACCATAGGTGGGCCAACCCAGAAGGTCAAGAACTCATAAGGTTTTTGAAATTATTTTTAATTTAGATTTAGGGTTCCGGGATCACAGGATGTGTAGTCCTTCCCGATCTTGTTTTTGCGATGTTTCCTTTGTAAATCATTCCACTGTGTTAAAGCCTCCCATTATGTATTTTAACAAGGATTTTGATCTCAGAGGTAGAAAGAAGCGTTGATTTAAGGGACCAACTCCTTGAAGGGGCCGATTTAAGAAAATATCAGGTAGATTTGGATCAAGTGGTATTAGAAAAGACCCTGCATCTGCTTCAGGAATGGGATAAGAAATCATGCCACCGAGGGTTGAGATAGGCATTGGATGAGGCATAAGAGGATGAGTTCAAATACCTATTGCTAATACAGAGGTATTGCAAGCGATGCAACGGTTAGAGGAAAGAATGGAAACAATTGAGACTGGTCGATACAGAGAACCAAAAGTTCGAGATGAGAGTGTCGAGGAGGAAGAAACCACAAAGGAAGAAGTAGAAGAACCAGTAAAGGCTAAGGTTCTACAGGAATTCCTGGGTTTTTTCATGAAGCCAAAACCCGATTATCCTCTTACAAAGGAAGTATGAATCTAAAGGAGTTGATTGATTGGATCATAGATATGGACAAACTCTTCAACTACGAGGAAATAGAGGAGGAGAAGAAGGTGAAGTTTGCAGTGAAAAAGCTAAAAGGACATGTAGCTCTTTTGTGGGATGGAGTGCAGATAAAAAGGAGAAGAAAGAAAAAATAGAAAATCAAGAGCCGGGACAGAATGGTAGCAAATATTAGAGGAACGTTTCTACCCAAAGATTACCAACTGACTTTATTGAGAAGTATGAAAAAACTTAGACAACGAGGTATGGCAGTTAGGGAATATACAGAAGAGTTATATAAGGATAATATTAGAGCTGGATATGTGGAAGGGTCTACAGAGAAGACTGAAAGGTACATCAATGGGCTTAGATTGGACATCCAAGATGAAATAAGTGTGCTATCACCAAGGATAGTAGAAGAGGCTTATCAAAAGGCATTGAAGGCAAAGGAGAATCTTGCAAGGAAACAAGTAAGTAGAGGTAAAGGTGTTGCTAGAAGCAAAGGGCAACAACAAAGCATATGAATATCTACTACACCAAAAGAAGAGGCTAGTAGCTCTAGTCCACAACAACAACAAGAGGGAGATTCCCAAGGCCGAAGATCATTTTCCAAAGGATGAAGAACAGGAAGGAGAGAGGTTCATTGTTACAAGTGTGGAAAGATTGGACACATGGCATATGATTTTCCAAAGAATAGAGAACCAGGTCAAAGGAATGTTTTTGCAACTCCAATAGAATAGGTGGAGGCAGAGGTTCAGGGAGCAGAGAATGTGCCAGAGACAGGAGAAGCTCTAATGATAAAGAAGGTGTTAATAAAACAAGATAAGGAATTTGTAGAGCTATCACAAAGGAGAGCTTTATTTAGGTCTATTTGCATTATCCAAGGTAAGTTTGGCAAATTTGTGATTGATATTTTTAGCACAGATAATCTAGTTCCTGCAGAGGTTGTAAAGAAGTTGAAATTAAAGGAGCAAAATCACCCAACATCCTACAAGGTGTCTTGGTCATAAAAGGGACATCAAATTTTGGTTAATGAACAATGTGATGTTGAGCTATAGATTGGTATCTATAGAGACAAGAGTTTATGCGATGCAATGCCCATGGATGTGTGTCACGTTTCTCTTGGGAGACCATGGTAGTTTTACAGAAGTGTAGTGCATGATGGCAAGAGGAATACTTATAGATTCTAGAAGGATGGTATCAACCATACCTTGTTGTCATTACAAGAGGAAGTAACTTCTAGGAGAAATGATCTAAAGGCTCTATTAATGAGTGGCAAGGAATTTCTATAGCAGATGGAACCAGAAGAGATAAACTTTTCTATTGTTTGTAAGCTTAGAGTACTTCTTACTTCTATTACTATCTTTGATTTTCCTATAGATATTCAAGAAATGTTGGAAGAGTATCATGATGTTGAGGTGGATGACCTACCAAGTGAACTTCCACAAGTCAAAAGTATCAGTCATCACATTGACTTGATACCAGGATCTAGTTTTCCAAATAAGGCTACCTACCACATGAAACCCAAATAAAATGAGGAGATCTGAAAGTAGGTGCAAGAGATATTGGATAAGGGACTAGTCAAGGAGAGTCTTAATCCATGTGTAGTACCAACGGTGATGACCCCAAAAAAGGATGGTGGATGGCATATGTGCATAGATCCCAGAACCTTGAATAAGGTTACCATCAAGTATTGTTTTCCCCTGCCACGTATTGATGACTTGTTGGATTGTTTGAGTAGTGCATGCTGGTTTTCCAAAATTGATTTATAGAGTGGATACCATCAAATCAAAATTTGAGAGGGAGATGAGTGGAATACTACATTCAAGACTAATGAAGGTTTGTATGAGTGGATGGTCATGCCATTTGGCCTATCCAATGCACCCAGTACATTCATGAGGTTGATGAATGAAGTACAAAAGAATTTTATAGGGAACTTTGTGATTTTCAACCTTGATGACATTCTAGTGTACAATCAGTATAAGAAGGAGCATCTACTGCATTTGAGGTATGTATTACAAAAGTTGAAAAAAGAGAAGTTGCCAATAAATTTGAAGAAATGTTTCTTTTTGAAGTCAGATTTGGTATATTTGGGATTTGCAATTTCTAGAGAAGGATTAAAGATATATATAGGTAAGGTGAATCTATCCTTGAATGGCCATCTTGAAGTTAGAAGTTTTTATGGTTTGGCGAGATTTTACAGGAAGTTTATTAGAAATTTCAACAATATAAGTGCACCAATTGTAGAGACCGTGAAGAAAAACCAACAACCATTTAGATGGAATGATGAAGCTGAAAGTGGGTTCCAAATGCTAAAGAGGAAGATTATAGAACAACCAATTCTTTCTCTTCTAGATTTTAATAACCCTTTTCTAGTGAACATTGATGCTAGCAATGATGCAAGTGGAGCAGTGCTTAGCCAGGAGGACAAACCCATAACTTATTATAGTGAGAATTTGAATAAGGCTAGGAGAAAGTACACAACCTAAGAAAAAGAGTTATATGTGATGGTTCAAACTCTTAAGAAATGGAGGCATTATTTATTTCCTAGAGAATTTATTTTATAAACTGACAATCATGCTCTTTAGTATATAATGCAACAACCCAAGTTGAACTAGAAACATTTTAAGTAGGTTGAGTACTTACAGAGTTTTACATTTGTTTTAAAGAACATCAGTAAGCAATCTAATAAAATTGTAGATTATTTGAGAAGAACACAACTTTTATTGCAGGAAATTCAAATTCAAGTGTTGGGATTTGACTTCATAAAGGAGTTGTATGAGAAAGATGTAGACATCAATGAGGTGTTTCAAGCTTGTAAAAGTTTAGCTTCATAAAATAGAATTCCATGGTTGGAATACATGCTTCAAGATGGACTTCCTTTCAAAATCAATTAGTTGTGCATTCCAAACTATTCGATGAGGGAGAACTTGATCAAGGAGAAACACGGTGGAGGTCTTGGAGGACATTTTGGGCAAGACAAGACTTATGAATTGTTGATGAGACATTATTATTGGCAAAATCTAATATTTGATGTGCATAAGTTTGTGAAAAGGTGAAAAACCTATAAATATTCCAAAGGGAGAAGCCAAAACACTGGATTGTATACCCCATTACCAATTCTAGAGAGACCTTTGGATTCAGTAAGTATGGATCTTGTTTTGGGACTACCTACACAAAAATGTAATGATTCTATCTTTTTAGTTGTAGAGAGGTTTTCAAAAGTGTCTCATTTTATTCCTTGTGCTAAAAATAGTAATGCTAGCCATATTTCTAATCCGTTCTTTAAAGTAGTAAGATTTCATGGAACTCCTAAGAGAATAGTTTCGGACAGGTATACTAAATTATTGGGACATTTCTGGAGGACACTATGGAAGAAATTTGGCACAGAATTACAATGTAGCTCAGCATGTCACCCACAGACTAATGGTCATACTGAAGTTGTGAACAGAAACCTAGGTAACATTCTGTGCAATATGATTGGAGACCACCCTAAATAGTGGGACCAAATTCTAGCACATGATGAATATGCTTACAATGACACCCCTAATAGAAGTATTGGACAAAGCCCTTTCCAAATTGTGTATGGAATAAACCCAAGAGGAGTACATGAACTCAAAAATCTGGGAAGATCATAACAAAGAAGCACAATAGGAGAAGATTTTACGACAGCCATACAAGAAATTCATGACCAGGTGAAGCAAAAATTATATGACAGCAATTTAAAATACAAAAGCAGAATAGACCTTAGAAGCAGGGAGAATAATTTTGAGGTTGGAGATCTAGTACTTGTACATTTGAGGAAATAGAGATTCACCAAGGGCGAGTGTAATAAAATGAAATTCAAAATCACAGGACTCTGCAGGATACTGATGAAATTTTCTACCAATTCTTATGAACTTGAACTTCCACCTCGAGTTGGAATTTCACCCATTTTTAATATAGAAAACCTATACAAGTATGAGCTTGATACAGGAACAAACAACCGATGGTCAGAAGAAGAAGAAGCTAGTTCCATGGGAAAAATAGTTACCAGTAGTTGAACCTTTACAACCAGAGAGGATATTGGATAAGAGATTTATCAAGTAGACCAAGGACAAAGAGTAATTTGAGTACTTGGTTAAATGGAAGAACCTGTGAGTGACAGATGTGACCTAGATGACTGTCACACTAATATAGAGAATTGGAAAATCCATTGAAGAACTCATGGATAGGAGCCCATGAAATTTTTCTTCTTGGGAGTATGATGCAAGGGAATCCTTAATTCTCATTGACCGAGAGGCCAAAATATTTTATTAGAGGAGTTGGTTCCTCAAGTTGTGATTTGTTAGAGTAGGATTTATTAGAGATTGCCACGTAATTCATAAAAAAATAGTCAATTTGTTGTAATATTATTTGATTTTCCTAATATGGGTTTGGGATCCTATCTTTGTGGATCTAAATTGAATGAATGTAATCATATATTCCATGATTAATGAAAAATGAGATAGAGAGTGTTTGGAGTGAAATTTATGCCTTGGAAGAGCTCTATATCGAATTCCAAACCTTCTGTAATCCAATGCAATTTCCTCATAAATCTATGCATTACTATGTTTTTAATTAACTCATTTGGCATCCATAAGATCTTCCAGATCGAGTCAGAGTAGTTGAAGGAGTGAAAGGAAGAGAGAGGAGTCACCTAAAGGAGTCATAGAGCTAGATAGAGGAGTCGAAAGAGCACATAAGACTGAGAGGAGTCGAACTAGTTGAGGAATATATAAGCTTAAAAATGCCAATACTTAGTCGATTTCATATTTTTGGAGAATTTGTTAGTTTCTAGAGCCCAGGATCATTTACTAATGAATCCTGTAATGGAGAGATAGCTTGAAGTAAACCCTGAAGGATGGTATCTTGTAAATTTAATTAAATAAGCATCGGGATTGACAAGTGCTAGAGAAAGGATTTTTCGTCACCCGGATTTGTAAATTAGAGGAAAGCCTACCAAAAATCATGAGGCCTGGAAATCCCAGATAGCCTAGAGCCCCTAACTCTTTTTAATAAAGCGTTGGGGAAATTTTGTCAACGGACAGGTGCAACGAAGACATAATTTTCTCCATCGCTTGGAAAAGTCAAGCCCAAATATAATAAAAATAAAGTGTTAGGGTCTGGGTCCCGGACTAAGTGGGTGCATTGGTGAAATTACATGTCACCATAGCTGGGCCAACCTAGAAGGTTTTTAAAATTCCTCTTAATTAAGATCCGTGGTTCTAGGGTCACAGGATGTACAATCCTCCTCGATCCTGTTTTTGCATTGTTTCCTTTGTAAATACTTCCGTTGTGTTAAAGCCTCCCACTATATATTTTAAAATGGATTTTGATTCCGGAGGTAGAAAGAAGCACTAATTTAAGGGACCAACTCCTCGAAGGGGCCGATTTAGGCAAATCTCGGGTATATTTGCATAAGCTTTAACGTGGTTTTATGATCTGACCAGATTGGACATCCTATATTGATTTGATCTGATGAAAACTATAACATGTTGGATGGAAATTTATGGTCCCCATAATGCCTTCTCTGCCACCCAACATAATCTACCTATGGAGAAATAAGAAAATCGACAGCCCCCATGTCATGTCATATCACGATATGCACAAAAATTAAAGGTCATTTCCAAACCCAATATACCATACTTACATGTTGTCCTAACATGATTGGCCCAAGGTAAAAGCATTTTGTTAATCAAACCTATTAAATTTTGGGTAAGGTGGTGTACTATGAAATTAATATGAAGTACACATAATTTTAATGAGGTTAAAATGCAATTTAAACTCATGTTTGCATGCTACAAAGTCATTTCATGTTATAGAATCATTTCATTCATGCGATCGCTTTATCCTTAGAACTCTTTGGATTTCGGTAGAGAGCCATGAAACGAAGTACAAAAAACTAGTAAGTACCCTAAATTCTACCATTAGGAAGTAGTAACATTATTGTGAGCCCGTCATTGTTGAAATTATAGTAAAGTGTTGACGGTGCTAGAAACCGCCAACATACTAGGGGGTCTCCCAGATATGAAGTCCAAATTACACTTCAAATTGTTTGGTATAGGAGCCCCATCCAGAATATGGCCCGACTACCATAATCTTAAAGATTTTCCTTGGCTGCAATGGTTAGCATAAGAGAGAAACACACATCTACTTTAGTAGAAAAGTAGTAGTAATATCCTAATAAAGACACACACACATACATATGAAATAATTGTTAGCCATCTAGCGAAATAGTTTACACAGACATAACGATCATTAAAGCAAATACAACACACATTCAACAAGATGTGCACCAAATCCAATGAAGTAGTTCAATTTATTTAGTACATAAAAACATAAACACATACCGCAAACATCTAAAGAATAGTCTTACACCATTTATGATGCATGCATGAAAGTATGTTGGTTCAATGAGCTTATATTATTAGGAAAAAGTTCCAAGATACATCGTTACAATGAGACACCACTAGCTCCAATAGTGGAGAATTAAGCCACTACTTTCTCCTCAAAAGAACAAATCGCCTCTCTAATGTAACAACCTCGAGTTGATTTTATATGCAAATAAATCAAACGAAGGTCATGGGACATGTATTCTAAGTTGAATGAGGGCATAAACACTATAGTGGGCATCACTTGTGGTTAAATAATGGCTATGGAAATTGGAAAAGGCATTGTAAAAGGAAAAGGGAAATAAATGGAAATTTAATATAAGAAATAAAGAAAAATGGGAGAAAAGGAAGACGAAAAGACACATATATTCATGCAAGAGAAAATGAATAAAAATGAAGGAAAATGTTATGAAACCAGCTCACAAAAAGATAGAAAAGATAGATGAGTGACTTAGAAATAAGCCTCTTTGAGGGGGCAACCTCTACATTACACAAATGAACAAATCTTGGATGATTCAAATGACACAACCTCCTTTCTATATATAGGAGTCTAAGGGGTCACAATATAATTAGATCCAACATAAAAATAATAATGTAAGGGCACCACAATAACAATAGTGGGCTTTTATGGGGCACAACAATAATAATAAGGGGGCTACACTAATAACAATGAGGGAATAGTAGGCTTCTATGGGGCACAACAATAACAATAAGGGGGATATACTAATAACAATGAGGGAATACACTAGTATTATAGGGACCTAGCATGCCCCTCTCCTTCAATAAAAGTGTTGTCCTCAATGCTTTTGTATAAAATTCTCATCCTCCCATGTGGAATCTTTCGCTGGTAAGTTCTTCCATTGATGAGATACTCTGAAATTGATCGATTTCGTAATGGTCGGGTTCTTGTTTCCATGACTTCTTCAGGTTCCAATATGATTTTTCCTTCCTCATCAAGTTCTAGCAATATTGTTTGAACTGGTAGCTTATCACCTATAACCTTCTTTAAGCATTAAACATGGAAAACTGGGTGCACTCTACAAGATGTAGGAAGCTCCAATTTTTATGCCATAGTATTTTTTGCAACACCTTGTAAGGATCATAATACTTTGGTGATAATTTATTATCCTTCTTAGCTTGCTTGAGGGACATTTTTTTGTATGGTTGTAGCCATAAAAATACCCAGTCGCCTACATCAAAACCCATTTCGTTGTGATGTTGATCCACTTGTTGTTTCATTCTATTTTGCACCAAAGTGAGGTTATATTTTAAGAGTTGGAGAACTTATTGTTGATGCTTTATGTGATATTCCATTGGTTGAACCTTAGAATTTTCTCTTAAATATGATGTGATGGATGGTGGATGGTATCCATAAAGTGCCATAAATGGGGTCATTTTTGCTGCAGTATGGAAGGAAGTGTTATACCACCATTCAGCGAGAGGTAACCATTTGACCCATTTTGTTTATTTATCATATACAAAGCAACGAAGATCTCCTTCCAAACCTTTTTTTACTATCTCAGTTTGCCCAACTGATTGAGGATGATAAGATGAGCTATGAGCTAATTGAGTACCCAGACAAGAAAATAATTTTGTTCAAAAATTTCCAGTGAAAATAGGATCTTTGTCGTGTACAATAATCTTTGGGTTTCCATGTAGCTTTTGAATTGTTTCCATAAATGTAGTAGAAACTGTATTGGCTTTAAATGGAGGAGATAATGCACAAAAGTGTGCATACTTGGTAAGTCTATCAACTACCACCATGATGACACTCTTTCCTTCAGACTTGGGTAAACCTGTGATAAAATCCATTGAAACCTCCTCCCAACGTTGACTTCGAATGGATAAAGGTTGTAACTAACCCGAGGTCTTAATTGTCTCAACTTTATTTTTTTGGAAAACCAAGCATTCCACCACAAACTTTTGAATATCTGCTTTAAGGCCATCCCAAAAAAATTCCTTCTTAATCCTATGGTAAGTTTTTAAAAATCCTGAGTGCCCTCCTAAGGGAGAGGTGTGCAATTCGAAAAGAATCTTTTGTTTGAGTTGGGAATTGTTACAAAGGTATAAGTGGCATTTGTACCATAATGCATCATTTTTCCAGCTAAATTTATTAGATGTACTAGGATCTTGTTGCAACTTTTGAATGAGTGCCCACACTTCTTCATCATTCTTCCATTCATCCCTTGATTCGGTTATCCAATCTGGTTGGATAATAGAAATGGCACAAATCAATGCTTCCACATCCTCATCCTTTCTTGAGAGTGCATCTGCAACAACATTTTGCTTCCTTTTTTTGTAGATTATTCCATAGTCATAACCCAACATCTTTGTGACCCATTTTTGTCGTTCCTCTGAATATAATATTTGTTCTAAAAAGTATTTAAGACTATCATGATATTTTTTTACCTTAAAGTGCTTTCCCATTAGGTAAGGTCACCATTTCTTAACTGCATGTAATATTTCCAACATTTCCTTCTCATAAATAGCTTTATGTAAATACTTTCCTTTGATTGGACAAATTTCAAAAGCAATGGGTATTCCTTATTGCATTAAAACAACACCAATCCCATTTCATGAGGCATCACATTCCACAATAAAGTTTTTTGTGAAGTCTGGCATAGCTAAGACCGATGTTT
Organism: Pinus tabuliformis; assembly: GCA_031772625.1. Classification (NCBI taxonomy): domain Eukaryota; kingdom Viridiplantae; phylum Streptophyta; class Pinopsida; order Pinales; family Pinaceae; genus Pinus; species Pinus tabuliformis. Next base: position 665,832,220 of record CM062820.1, on the reverse strand, counting down.
GACACATTGCCTCTTTAAGATGCTCAAAGGTCTTAGTTGCTTTTGGAGTCCAAGAAAATGCATCTTTATTCAGTAATGTTGTTAGAGGTGTTGGTATTCTCCCATAATTCTTAACAAACTTGTGATAATACCCTGTCAACCCGAGAAATCCTCTCAGATGCTTTATGGATGTGGGGATTTTCCATTCCTTAATGTATTTAATTTTGGTAGGGTCTACCTTAACACCCTCATGAGATACAATATGACCCAAATATTCCACCTCTTGTACTCCAAATAAACATTTGGCAGTTTTTGCATATAATTGTTTCTCCTCTAATAGCTTGAGCACCCAGTCGACATGGTCAACATGATCCTTCCAAGACTTGTAGTAGATTAATATATCATCAAAAAATACTAACACAAATTTTCTAAGGAAGGGTTTGAAAATGGAATTCATCAAACCTTGAAATGTAGAAGGTGCATTGGTAAGGCCAAAAGGCATGACCAAAAATTCATAATGACCTTCATGAGTTCTAAATGTTGTTTTCAGAACATCTTCAGTCTTCATTCTTATTTGATGATATCCTGAACGAAGATCCAACTTGGTGAAGTAAATTGCTCCATGTAATTCATCAAATAATTCATTAATGAAAGGAATGGGAAATTTATCTTTAATAGTGAGCTTGTTTAACTCCCTATAATCCGGACTCATGCGCCATGATCCATCCTTCTTGTGCACCAATACTACTGGAGCAGAGAAAGAAATTTGACTAGGTTGAATTATACCCGCCTCTAGAATTTTTGCACCATACGTTCAATTTCACTCTTTTGGGCATATGGATATCTGTAAGGCCTGATGTTTGGAGGAATACTTCCTGGAATCAAATGAATAGAATGATCATGATCATGAATAGGTGGGAGGCCCTTGGGAGTCTCAAATACCTTGGAATGATTGTCCAAGACTTTTTGGAGGTCTAAAGAAATAGATGATTTCGATGTTTTAACCTCTAGAGAACATAATTGTGTAATTACACCCCATTGTTATTTCTTTACAAGATTTTTCATGCTATTAGAGCTAATTATCTTTCATGGTTTCCCTGCGATACCCCTTGATTCAACTTCATTTCCTTCCCAAAAAAATTTCAAGAAAAGTTCTTGAGAATTAAAAGTTATCGTACCCAAAGATTGTAACCATTGGATTCCTAGTACAACATCAGCACCAACCATTGGAATTGAAAGCATTGGACTATTAAATACATATTCTCCCATGGATAACTTGATATTATGGCACTTTCCAAAGCAATTTATGGTTCCTCCATTTGCAACCATCACTTGACACTCTGGTGCTGGATATAGGAAACAATTTAATTCCTTTGCTATCTTACAATGAATAAAATTATGGGTACTACCCAAATCAATCAACACTATTACCTTTTTCTTCTTGATATGTCATTCTATCTTGAGAGTTTGAGGAGTGGTAATTCCTACCAATGCATTACAAGATATGGTCAAATTCATTTCTTCTTTTTCTGGGGTTGATTCCTAGTGTACATCCTCCTCTTTTGATGTTTCTTGTTCCTTTTCTTCCTCATCTTCACAATCTATGTAGAATATTTTTTTCTCAGCACACTTATAACATTTAGTGTATTTGCTATCACAACTATAACAAATCCCTTTTGCTCCTTTTTCCTCCAATTTTTGTGGTGTCAACCTTGTAGGTTGTGGAAGACTAGGACCAATAACACTTCCATCTTTATATTTGTGATTTGTAGGCTTCTTTGTTGCCATAATTTTGCTTTCAACATTTCTTGCCACCCTAAATGCCTTCTCCAAGGAATCAAGTTCTCAAAGGTGAACCTCATGTTGGATGTTATCTTTTAAAGTCCCTATGAAGACATAAATCATATGCTTCTCTGGAATATCGGTTACCCTAATATTCAATTTTTGGAAGTCTTCAATGTGCTCCGCCATTGAACCCTTTTGTTTGAGATTTATCAATTGGCTAAAGAAGGTGTTTCTCTTTGTATCTTCATAATGTGCTATCATTTCTTCCGTAAAAATTTACCAGGTGACAAGTTGTTTAAGAGAACAAAGCCATCTATATGATACAAATTTATTGGGTTATAAATATAAAGATGCAATACATCCCTTTTGTGATGGTTTCACATCTTGTAGATTAAAATATTGCTCCATCTGTATTATCCAAGTTACCTGATCCTTGTCATCAAACTTCCTCATCTTTATCTTTGGAATGTGGTGGTTCTTAAACCCCACATGGGAGTCTCTAAAACCTTGATTGATATTTCTTTTGTCTTCATCGTGATTTTCATGGATTTCCTTGTCACCAATGGGATGTATTTCTTCTAAAAACTTTGCCAAACTTTCTTTAAATCCTTCTATCTTGACATTCATCATTGCTTCCATGTATGATTTTAAACCATCATTCAAAACTACCATGTCCCTTTTTATACCATCTATCTTAACATTCATCATGGCTTCCAATTCATTTTTTGTTACTTTTTGTGAGAGCGAAATTTGTTGCATTTGGTCTTGCAATTTTGATATATCATGTTGCATTTCTTCCTCTTCGTTGTGTGCCATAGTGGAACTTGCAGGTTGCTTACTAAGTGTTTCAACTTTCTTTATTCAGGGAATCAATTAATGATAATTATGCTTCACTATGCCCTTTTGAATCACTTCCAACTAATTTTTCAAACCAAACTTATGAAATTTTTTAAAAAGACTACACACCTTTTTGTTTTTGCTTGGTAGGAGCTTGAGATTGAATCTGATGTATCTCTACAATTTCGGATCTCCAAGGTCTACAATTTCATCCTATGGTAGCCCTCTAAAGCCTCTTTCCAACCTCACAGGTTGGATCAAGATTGGAGTCTTCAAGAAAGAGTTAGGCCAAATCTCCCACACAGGCCTGATTATAGACTTCTTCAGAAGAGCCGACTTGTATGAAGTGCCACATATCATTTTTTATACCGTCGGACCTGAAAATACTACACCAAACAATACCATCTTTCTTATTTCTAAAACTTCTTCTGAAATTTCAATCTGATACTCAGAGAGAAAGTTATGACGATTTTCCCAAGGTCACCTGTTTGGGATGTAATTCGGGATCCTACAAAAACCATAACTTCCTTGGATCATAGATCCGAAAATATAGCAATTAAAGATCTAAAATTCATACCCGAGCTTCAACAAAATTTCAACTCAAATGGGTTTTAAATCTCAGAGTCTCAACCTTCGTAGAAAAAAAACTATAGTGAAAATGCTACAATGAACGCTTTGAGATGGAATTCTGGAGCTTGCAAAAACCCTAACTTCCTCAGATCGTATCTCCACAAATATATCGAGACAAGATCTAAAATTTGGACCCACGATTCATAGAAATTGCAAATCAAATGGGTTTGTTTTTTAGCTTCTGAAACTTTGTAGACAAAATTTTATAGAAATATTCCACGATGACCTATTTGGAGCAATGAAACCCTAGAATCCAAACCTCTAATACCAAATGTTATGAAACCAGCTCACAAAAAGATAGAAAAGATATATCAATGACTTATAAATAAGCCTCTTTGAGGGGGAAACATCCTTTACATTACACAAATGAATAAATCTTGGATGATTCAAATGACACAACCTCCTTTCTATATATAGGAGTCTAAGGGGTCACAATATAATCAGAGCTGACATAAAAATAATAATGTAAGGGCACCACAATAACAATAGTAGACTTCCATGGGGAACAATAATAACAATAAGGGGGCTACACTAATAACAATGAGGGAATAGTGGGATTCTATGGGGCACAAAAATAACAATAAGGGGGATACACTAATAACAATGAGGGAATACACTAGTATTATAGGGATCTAACAGAAAAGGAAACAATATGAGAGGGAGAACATTCTATGTCTCTCTTAGCATTGTTGGTTACTCTTAGCACTCTTGGCTACTCATACGCTCTTACACACGTAGAGAATTCTTGGAGCATGCTAGCATTCACTTGGAAAGAGAGGCACTCTCACTTGGATTTGGAGAGAGAGAGAGCACTTGGAGAGAAGTAAGAAAGAAAGGAAATTTGTGGGCATCTAAGGAAAAGGCTGGAAATGCAGCTACAATAGGAGAACATTGCAGGTAACAGGTTGCATGTGCAATTTCACTGTTGAGATTTGAGTGTAGGGTACATGCATGTGATTATCTGGTTACTTTGATGTCACTGGTGTGGGATTTTCCTAGATTGATAGTGGTTTTACCCTTTCCTTTCCATTTCTTGGATAGCCATGGTGCAGTGGGTTTTTTTTTTTTTTTTTATTAATATGTGGATGGCTAGTAGAATTTGGGTACTGGTTGAGGTAGTCTTAGGAAAATTCCCAAGGGTTGAGGGTGGAGATGGGCTTTCTCTTGGAACTCTTGAAAAATGGGTGGAAACAAGAAAATTCCTTTGGGTATGGTGAAGAAAGTTGGAGGCATCCAAGCTTGTTTTGGTAATAGTGATTTTGGACCGATTGTGGTGAAATCACTTTGATTGGGGAATGGGGTGGTGTGGCCTATGGATTCCCTAGTTGGTTTTGTTTTGGTTTATCCCATGTGATCCCATGTTCATGCTTGGAATATGGCATGGGGGTGATTGGTTGAAAGAGATATTTGGTTCAACCCAATGTATGGTCAGATGGTACATGGAAGTCCCTGGCTTGCTTGGCTTTATGCATATGTCATTATGTGTTATTTCTTGTTGAGATTAATGAGCACATGTATTGATTATTGTGTTGATTTTGTGGCTAGTTGTCATGGCTTCATTCTAGTTAAATTTTGGTTACAGACATGGATAAATGATGTTATTTCGTTATATATCTATTCACGATTTGATAAGTTATTGAATGGTTAAATGAATGCATGGACTAACTAGTGTTTGATGCAAATAGCTTGAGAGGACGATGATCCTTCTTGATAAGTCTATGATGAAACCAATGATATAGTGAACAAATTTTCATTCATGAATTATAGTTACTATGTTTACCATGTGTGTGACAAAATGTTTACCATGTGTTTGGAAAGTTTGGGCAATATATTAGACTTCGTTTTGATTATACAAACTTATTATCATTTTAGATTGAATTTTGGAAAGTTATGAGTTCTTTTGGGTAGTTGGTCTGTAGCTAGCCTTGAAAATTTAGAACAGGGTTGCTAGTCGCACCCTCTAAACTGAAAAATCGCAGTTGTAGCCACATGGAGGTAGGCCTGTGCATGGATTCATAGCCTTCTAGCTACATGCATAACTTGGCATGGGTGCGGCTGGGATGTAAGTTCAGGCAAAAGTAAAGTTCCAACTCGGGGAAAGATCATCAATAGATGTTTTCTAATATCTGGGTGATGTGGTGTCCCTGGGAGGTTACAATATGTTGTTGAAAATGCAACAATATGACGGAGCTTAGTGAAAAGAAGTCGCCTTCACTAAGTGGGCCCACAGGCTATTTTTGGCGCAAAGTCTATTTTTAGACTATGTCTATTTTTAGACATATGGATCATGGTCTATGAGTTGCAGGATGCTATTTGTGGATGATTGGTCATGTTGGTAAAAATAGATGGACTTCTATTTTTAGACATATGGGCGGAGTCTATTTTTAGACTGCCAGGCTAAAAATAGAACAGTCGAATATTATTAGCTCTTAATAATATTTGGACTATAAACATTATCTTATCCTCGTGGAGCACTTCAGTTCGAGCTACGGATGTGGCACATGCAACTGCCAGAAGGAAATATGCTTTTCTTATGGGTTAGTTGAGCTATTGCATGATGGACTTCAGTTAGAACTCAAGTGATTGAGTTTGGTGGAGTTGATTGAGGAGTTGATGGAGTTGTGTTCAGTTTGACTTAGTTGAACTAGTTGTATTTAGTATAACTGCCAAATACACTAGTGATGAGTGATGTGAATTAATTATTAATTAATTCACTAATTATTAACTCATAAATCAACTAAAGAATACATCAGTTAACTCAGTGCATGGACATTTCAGTGGAGACAAGTGTTAGAGGTGGGTGAAAGGGTGAGACTACTATCAGTTGTGACTATAGCTGTGCATGAGATTTGCACAATCAATGATTGAGATTTCCAATGAGGATTGCGTAGTACAAATCAAGGGAAAACGAGCTTGGATTATTCCTATTCTCACATTGGATTGCGCAGTAGAGGCAGGCAAACAGCGGAGGAGATTTGAACTCGTGACTTGTTCGGATCTGAGCTAGTTTGTGTGTAACAAGTGGAGATAGTACTGAGTACTTGTGAGGAGTATTGTACTATGTATTGTTACATGTTCTCTATCATTATAATATACAGATAGTTGGGGGTTTTCAGCTGTATGCTTTCCCCAGTACATACTGTGTTGATATATGTGATTGATGTTTCAATGTGCGCATGCGATTGTTTTTGATTCCGCAAATTGATGATCAACGTAGAGGAGGTTATGTATTATGCATGCATTCCACAAATAGTGTATAATCAGGATAATATTTGTGAATACGTGTTATATTATTCAAAATTTCTACATGGTATCAAAGCCATGTTGATCATCAGATCTATTATTCAGAAAGTAATTACATTTTATTTCTTCAGGCAGAGTCTCTAATCGGGCCAAGTAGCCTCTGGATTCATCCTTCTTTTGGAAGGTGAGATATCCGGTAAAAGCCCATATAGTCAATCTCTGTACGAGAAATACTTTTTTCTCATGAATTTTAGATCAGAAGCGGTTGAGTTTTGAGCTGGTGGAATTCGAATTTGCAGCAGTGTTTTTCTTGGTGTCAAAGTTGAAATGTCTTTCAACGGATTGCGATTGGAGTATGCCCTTGAAGGAAACTCGAATTATATTGCATGGAAAGACAGGATGGAGGCGGTGTTAGATGACAATGGGTTGAAGGATTTCATAGAGGCTGAGTCCCAAAGCCTACTGATGCTGCTCACGTTGAGGCTTGGCAAAAGAAGACAGCAAAGTGTCGAAGGATTCTGTTGGAGGGCCTGAAGGATCACATTGTATCCAGCCTGCATGGAAAGGATTCTCCATACTTGATGTGGAAAGCATTGACAGATTTATTCCAAAGCAAGAGCGACCAGAGGAAGTTGGTTCTCAAGGATAAACTCATAAACATTAAGTGTGAGAATGGAGACAGTATGCCCAAGTATCTCATGAAGCTCACCCAATGCCGGGATGAGCTGGGAAGTGTGGGGGTGACTCTCGATGATGAGGACTTGGTGAGCTTAGCTCTCCTTAGTCTTTCGAAGAGTTGGCATTCCTATTAGGACTCTGTCAACGATCAGGATAAATTGCCAGGATGGGAGATACTTTGGTCGGATCTTGTGCAAGAGGAGATCAGGCGGAATACCAGGGATAGATCTTCATCAAAGGCATCTGATGAAGAAAATTGCGCTTTGGCTGCCAAAGCAAAGAAGGGGAAGGGGAAGGTTTCTCTTTCAGAATCCAGTTCTTCCAATGAAGGGAAGAAGGTTGACAATCGAAAGTGCGATGCTTTCGTTGTCATGAGGTGGGCCATTATGCTTCAAATTGTCCACGGAGGAAATCCAAGAAGGGATCCGGGGAAGGATCTAAAGGTGAGGCACTTGCTTCACTGTTTGAGTTGGATTTCACACTCTTCGCATGCATGGCTTCATCCATGGTGGGAAGTGGTTGGTTTCTTGACAGTGGAGCTTCTTTCCACATGACTGGTGACAAGAGTTTGTTCAGTACTTTGGAGGAGAAAGATCTCCAGATACTCATAGCAATGGGTAATGATGAGAAGTATAGTGTCTCAGGTGTAGGCACAGTTATTTTTCAGAGGGAGCATGGAGCTCTCCTTACCTTGACCGATGTCAAGTATGTACCAAGACTGAAGAAAAACTTGGTGTCGATCACGATGCTGGAAGATAGAGGCTATGATGTAGTCTTCAATAAGGGAAAGGTTTTCTTTGGACACATCATCACTAGACAGGTGAAGCAGATTGGTTCACGGGTTAAGAACCTGTATGCTCTTGAGGTTCAAGATGCATGCAAATCCTTGAGCAGCGAGGCAACTGATGGAGACTTGGTGGTTGAGAGGGAGCATATATTACCTCTAAACATGCAGAGCCAGAAGAAGTCTCAGACGATTGTGGAGGAGCCACGATTGGTGCAGCAGCTTCAGGAGGTTGTGGAGCAGCCACAACAAGGGAAGCTGAGAGGAGATCGAGTAGAGACATCTACTCATGCAGAGACCTCCAATAGGGGGAAACTTCGAGCCAGGTGGGCTGAGGGATCACATGCAGCCATACCTCCAGGTAGGAGGTGGGGCGATATAGAGTGATCGTCCCAAGGAGGAGGGGTGGGATCCTTGAGGTACCCAACCTCTTGGATGAGACCTTGCTACGGGAGCCCCGATGTGGAGTAGCAGGAACTGACTGATTGGGTAGAGACAGATGCAGATGAAGTGGCAGAGAGAGCGACAGTGCAGGGAATCCCAGGACAGCGCATAGCTAGCAGGCTGCAACAATGTGAGAGGCACAAGTGTTTTGCACAGTGCTAGGTGGCACAGAGAGGTGTGCAATGGTGCGAGATGCATGGAGATGTTGCAGTAGCGCAAATGTCAGAGAGGGAGCACTTTTCAGCAGCAGGTAGAGCTTCAGCATCAGAGTATGTTCCTAGCCCAACAGAGTGGTCAGTTGGGAGTGTTTTTGTTCCAAGTGTTGTTGGAGCAAGTGGACCGGGCAAATGTGTTGCATGCAGAACATTCCAGAGTTGCAGGATAGGGGTTGCAGATAATCCATATCTTGTTGAGATGGAGTGTTGAAAATGCAACAAGATGATGGAGCTTAGTGAAAATAAGTCGCCTTCACTAAGTGGGCCCGCAGGCTATTTTTGGCGCAAAGTCTATTTTTAAACTATGTCTATTTTTAGACTATGTCTATTTTTAGACATATGGATCATGGTCTATGAGTTGTAGGATGCTATTTGTGGATGATTGATCATGTTGGTAAAAATAGATGGACTTCTATTTTTAGACATATGGGCGGAGTCTATTTTTAGACTGCCAGGCTAAAAATGGAACAGTCGAATATTATTAGCTCTTAATAATATTTGGACTATAAACATTATCTTATCCTCCTGGAGCACTTCAGTTTGAGCTACGGATGTGGCACATGCAACTGCTAGAAGGAAATACGCTTTTCTTATGGGTTAGTTGAGCTATTGCATGATGGACTTCAGTTAGAACTCAAGTGATTGAGTTTGGTGGAGTTGATTGAGGAGTTGATGGAGTTGTGTTCAGTTTGACTTAGTTGAACTAGTTGTATTTAGTCTAACTGCCAAATACACTAGTGATGAGTGATGTGAATTAATTATTAATTAATTCACTAATTATTAACTCATAAATCAACTAAAGAATACATCAGTTAACTCAGTGCATGGACAGTTCAGTGGAGACAAGTGTTAGAGGTGGGTGAAAGGGTGAGACTACTATCAGTTGTGACTATAGTTGTGCATGAGATTTTCACAATCAATGATTGAGATTGCCAATGAGGATTGCGTAGTACAAACCAAGGGAAAACAAGCTTGGATTATTCCTATTCTCACATTGGATTGCGCAGTAGAGGAGGCAAACAGCGGAGGAGATTTGAACCCGTGACTTGTTCGGATCTGAGCTAGTTTGTGTGTAACAGGTGGAGATAGTACTGAGTACTTGTGAGGAGTATTGTATTATGTATTGTTACATGTTCTCTATCATTATAATATACAGATAGTTGGGGGTTTTCAGCTGTATGCTTTCCCCAGTACATACTATGTTGATATATGTGATTGATGTTTCAATGTGTGCATGCGATTGTTTTTGATTCCACAAATTGATGATCAACGTAGAGGAGGTTATGTATTATGCATTCATTCCACAAATAGTGTATAATCAGGATAATCTCTATGAATAATTGTTATATTATTCAAAATTTCTACATATGTTTTCAGTTAGTATACCCCACTTCCATAACTAGAACTTGGACGTTGGGTCATGTCATAGTAACTCTCATCTCATATTTACCCTAGAGGGCTTGTAAAAGTGGGTAATTGTGAGATGGGGTGGTTACAAGGTGGTATTAGAGCAAGGTTGTAGCATTGAACCTCGGGTTAAATGCATATCGTTATGCATGCATGTTAGTTCTCTATATTTTTATCAATCATGCATGTTATTTGTTTATTGATATGGTTATGATATCCATGTATGAGTTGATATGCTTGTGATTTTGTATCGTGTTAATACAGATTGGTCTCTGTAGATGTAATATCCTCCCCTGAGATACATTGAGGTATGATTTTGATTATGTTTTTACTTAGCTAAAAATGGAATATTGCGGGAAATAGAAGGCCAAGAAATGAAGAGAAGAATCATGGATTATAGTTCACATGACTCTTCATACAGGCTGGAAGAGACATTGGTAGGATGGGAGAGATCAATTGAGAAACAGGGAGAGGGATATTCTCCTGGTTTGGCACCCACATTGAGAAGTTTGAAGGCAAAAATAATAAGTTGCAAGATAGAAAATGAGTGGTTTATTGAGGCACAGGAAAGGATTTCTAGAGCTCAAGAAAATAAATTAGAGGTTAATGTAGTCATCCTTCGGAGCCTTTTAGATTTGTAGAAGTAGGGACAACTGGGGTTCAGTCACGGACACAAAGAAAATACTAATGGTGCAAATGGATGCAAGTCTCAGAAATAGTACATGATGGACATAAATGATACAATAAAGGGTGGCATATCCTTGGATACACCTGAAAGGAGGGCTAGCACTCATGGATTTTATTCTAGCTCTAGTTCCAAGAGACACCATCACCATCACCGCCAGTATCCTTATAGGAAGAGTATGAAGTACTCACTAGAAGAGTTCAAGAAAGCCAAGCCTCCTACGTTTGATGGAGAAATGAAGAAATTAGAATATACAGAAGCATGGATTCTTGGGATGGAGAAATTATTCACATTGCATGATTACTCAGAGAACATGAAAGCCAAGATAACCACTTTCAACCTTAAGGGAAAAGAAAATATCTAGTGGGAAGATGTTAAGCATCAAGGAAGCATCAAAGAAGGGGAGCTGATTTTGGATGATTTTGAAAGACTCTTCAGGAAGAAGTACCTATCTAAGAGGTATTATGATGGAAAGGCCAAGAAATTCTATGATCTCAAGATGGGTTCCTTGACAAATGAAGAATACACAACCAAATTTCTAGAATTGTTGAGATATGTTCCCTCTCTCAAGGATGAGAAAGAAAATATCCAAAGGTTCATTAGCAGATTTCTAGTAGAATTCAAGGACCAGATTGAGTTTGATGAGCCTTGGTATTTGGAGGAAGCCATCAGAAAGTTGAAGCATTATTATGAGTAGTCAAAGCGCAAGCCTAAGTTTAAGAATGTCTAGAAAGGTAATGAGAAGACTAAAGGAAAATGTCCTAAGAAGTGAGGAAGACCTCAGGATGCAGGTGACAAAGAAATGTGGCACCTCATAAGAAGTTCAATATAGCTGAGAGAGGACATGGGTCATACCCTGAGGAGTAGCATAATAAAGGCAATAGCAAGAAACCTTTGAGGTGTTGCCACTAGTACTGTAGAAAAACCTGTAGATTCACATGCTAATGCAATTTGATAAAGAAAGAGACAAGAATCTACTTCTACTTTTTACAGCAGAAGCCCATAAACATAAAGAAAAAAATAATCAATATAAGAAGAGAATCAAAGGCACATAACACAATAAATATCCCAGGAAAGCCACAGCTCAAAACCCCACTATTTGTTTTGTATTAATTCATAAAATCAAGATGAAATTACAATGCCTGTTCTCTCTAGAAGAATCCCAACACTCAGCAAATTCAATCTCCAACTCATAAGCAAGCTCAAGGCCAAATCTTAGCCAATTCACAAGCTCTCCAAGTCTCTATTCCAATGTGTAATTCCTATGAAGGATAGCTAGTATTTAAAGGGAAATAAAGCCTCTAAAAATAGTGCAATCCCTCAAGGATCAGTTCTTGATTGCATGCATTGTCAGTGCAACTTAGAAAAATCTAAAACAATTAGTACATTGTCCCTGCACTCTAGTCTCAGCTGGGTCTTTCTCAAAACCAACATGCATGAGTTTCTGATGGTGGAATATTCAGTTAACTAGAGTAGCACTAATTAGGTCACTAGTGTCCCAACTGACTGTTTACTCACTATTGGTTCCTGAAACTGATTGGAACTAATTTAACTGGACTTGACTCAATAAATTGAGTTAACTAATTACAACTCATTCATAACTCATCATGAACTTCTACAAGTTAGGGAGAACATATATATGTCTTCTAAAAGACTTCCAATTCGAATTTCCTAAATTAATTAAGTTAATTAAACTTAATTAATTATTTTCAAATTGCTATGAGAAAATAATTATATTTTAATTCATAGTTTAGTTCAAGGAAAAATTAAATTGGAATTTCTTGTTTCCATTTCTCAACACTCTGTCTCAACAAGAAAGGTATTATCCACTACCCTGATCATGTCTCTGTGAAACTCGAATTTACATCTTGGCGATGTCTCTGTCAAGATGTCAGCATCTTTCTCCTTCGTGGGAATGTAGTCTAACAACGTCATCCACCTCAATACACAATCTCTGAGACAATGGTACTGGATATCTATTATTCTTGGACCGAACATGAAAATCTGGAATTTCAGAGAGTTTGATACAACTATGATTATCACAATAAATCGTTGTCGGATCCATCTGATGACCAAACAAACCAACCAGGATCTTCCTCATCCAAATAGCCTCACATGTTGCTTGACTTGAATCCATGTACTCTGCCTCTGCCGAACTGAGTGCAACCGATCTCTGTTTCCTGATGTACCAAGAAATTGCAACTGACCCAATGCTAAAGATCCCTCCTGATGTGCTCTTCCTATCGGATGGACTCCCTACCCAATTTGCATCGGTGAAACCTTGAAGCTTCACTCCCTTGATCTGTATGTACCACAACCCAAACTGAGTAGTGCCTCTGAGGTATCTCAATACATGCTTTACCACCTTCCAATATAGCTTGGTAGGCCTAACCATCGCTTGACTAAGATGGTTAACTGCATAACACATATTTGGTCGTGTGTTCACAAAATACATGAATGAACCCACAAGCTACCTGTAAACAGTAGCTTCCACTACTTCCCCTAAAGTAGCATCCTCCTTCCTCCAATTACCATCTAGATGAGTCCCCATGGGTTTACTTCTCTACATGCGAAATATCCTGAGTATCGCATTAGCATACTTTCCTTGAGAAACAAACAACTCCCCATCTCCCTGCCATACCTCCATGCCAAGAAAGTAATGCATGAGCCCCATGTCCTTCATCTCAAACTCTCTTGCAAGATCCTCCTTACAAGATTTGATGAGCTTCTCATCACCTGTTAATATGAGATCATCTACATAAAGTACAATGATCAAAAACTTACCTTCCACCACTATGTGATATAGGTTCGCATATGCTTCACTCTTTGTGAAGCCCAACCCAATGAAATAGCTATCTATCTTGATGTACCAAGCATGGAGTGCTTGCTTCAGCCCATACAATACTCTCTTGAGTCGAAACACATGCGACTCATGGTCCAAGGTTTCAAAACCTTCGGGCTACTCTATGTACACTTCTTCCTCAATCATGCCATTGAGGAAGGTAGTCTTCACATCAATATGATGGATACTCCAACCCATCTGTGAAGATAGTGCCAAAATAGATCTGATTGACAAGTACCTTGCAATAGGAGAAAAGGTCTCATCATAGTTAATCCCCCCTACCTGTGAAAAGCCACGGGTCACAAATCTGGACTTATGCTTCTCTACACTACCATCTACATCCTTCTTTACCTTTTAAAGCCAATGGGAGCTCACAACTGACTTTTCCTCCGGTCTTGGACCACATCCCAAACATTATTTCGAACTATGGATTCATTCTCCTCCACCATCGCATCAACCCAAATAGGCTTCTGCACTGCTTCCTGAAGGGAAGATGGCTCTATCACAACACATGCACCCATAAGTGCCATGTATCTAGTGTACCTCTCTGGTGACCTCCTTTGTCTGCGCTGAGAAGAGGGTGCTCCCACATTCTCCTGTGCATCATCCAACAATATGTCAGCCTCTCTAGTGTGCTTTCTTCCCTCTCTAGAAGACTCTGCTTGAGTGGATGTCTCCACTCCCAGAACCTCTACATGTGGTTGCTCCACATCAATCTGAGGCTCAACCTTAGGAACTAAAAGTTCCTCCTCCGCATGTAGCTCAAGCTCCCTCTCAAAGGATACTCGCATGGCCTTCTCCTCATCAAACTTGACATCCTTGCGAACCACTGTCATCTGACTGGTTTGCATGTACACCTGATAGTTGTGGGGAGTATCAGTGTACCCCACAAATATCCCCAACTCTGTTGTTGGCTCAAGCTTCTTCTGTGCATCTTTGGTCACATGGAAATAAACGGATGACCCAAAAATGCTGAAGTGGCCAACATCTGGCCTCTTACCGGAATAATATTCCTTTGGTTTTTTACTCTCAAGTATCCAATGTGGGCTACGGTTTTGAACATAAACCGTTGTATTGCATGCCTTGACCCGCAAGTGTAGTGGTAGGCCCTGATCATGCAACATCGCCCTTGCTGCCCCTACTATGCTCCTATTCTTCCTCTCGGCAACCCAATTATGTTGAGGGTTATGGGGTGCTGCAAACTCTCGTTTAATCCCTTCCACTGCACAGAAGTTCTTAAACTCATTGGAGATATATTCTCTGCCATTATCACTCCATAGAGATTTGACCTTCTTACCTGACTCTTTCTCGACAAATGCTTTGAATTCACAAAACTTTTTGAATGTCTCATCCTTTCTTTGCATGAAAAATATCCAAAATTTACGAGAATAGTCATCTAAAAATATAACATAATACCTGTGTTTGGTGGTGGATACTGTCGAGAATGGTCCACACACATCTAAATGGACTCTCTCCATAATAGACTCTACTCGACTGTCTCTATCTCCAAAGGAAGACTTGGTGTATTTTCCCAAAGTACAACCCTTGCATGTATTAACATGCTCAAGCGTACCTTTGGGAAGACGGGTAGAGATTTGTTGCAATATCTTCAAAGCCCCATTATGCAAGTGGCTCAATCGCTTGTGCCACAACTCACCGACATCTCGACTCAACATATTTTCCACTTTTGAACTCAAAGCAACATAATCCTCTACCTCTATCTTATAGAGATTCTGAACTCAAATCCCTATCTTCTTTACTTGACCCATGACTATGTGTCAAAGGAATGCCTTTCCTTTCGAAAATATCACATCATAGCCTCTATCCTCAAGCATGGAAATAGATACCAAGTTCTTCGTTAGTCCGGGTACATGCATAACATTCTTCAAGGTGAGTGGAGCCACATTCTCCCTCTAAAAAGTAATAGTGCCCACACCAGTAACACTATACCTACTGTCATCACCCATCTCGATATGGATCTTGAGATCTTTCTCATCCAATTCACTGAATAACTCTTTGTCGCCAGTCATGTGGAAAGAAGCTCCACTGTCTAAGTACCAGACACTTCCCATCATTGAAGACACCATGCATGCAATGAGGGAAAATTCCAATTCGAATTGGGAGGCCAAAGCCTCACCCACCGCTCCTCCTAAGGACTTCTTCAATGGACAATTTGTAGCAAAGTGACCCATCTTGTGACAATGAAAGCATTTGACTTTCATCATGTCCTTCTTCTTACCTCCATGATAAGAATCTTATTTGGAACAAGAAATTTTACCTTTCCCCTTCCTTGCCTTAATCGCTAAGGCACAGTTCTCTTCATCATCAGTCTTTGATGAAGAGCCATCCCTGGTGTTCCTCCTGATATCATCCTGCATCAAATCCAACCATAGTCATTCCCAATCTGGCAGCTTCTCTCGACCATTGAAAAAGCCCTAATAACTATGCCAACTCTTAGGGAGTCCAAGAAGAGAAAGGCACACCATATCCTCCTCGGCAACTGTGATTCCAACACTTCCAAGTTCAGCCCAACATTGAGTGAACTTGGTCAAGTACTTTGGAATCGTTTCGCCTTTCTCCATCTTGATTTTACGAAGTTTATCTTTTAGTGCCAACTTCCTTTGATCACTTCTATTCTAATACACGTCCATCAATGTTTTCCACATAGCATGTAGAGTTTCCTTTCCATGGAGACTCGAGACAATGTGGTCTCGAACTCCCTCAAGGATTATCCGCCTTGCCTTCGCCACACACTTCTTCCATTCGACCAAGTTCTGTGCATCCGTAGTTGCTGGCTTGGGGACTTCTTGATCAATGAATTCCTTCAAGCCATTATATTCTAGCACAACCTCCATCATGTCCCTCCAGGCTATAAAATTCGAGCTGCCTTCCAAGGCATACTCAAGCCTCAACCCATGGAATGCCATCTGTCGATCTTGAAGTATGTATGCAAATTCAACTTTCACCTGTAACCCAGAAACTCAAAACTTAGAAATATCCTCTAGAGAGCTGATTTGAAATCAGCGATATATCCCTCATTTGAACTCCGATTTGACCAATTTCTTTTTTGAATTTGGATATCTTTTCCCAAGGAATCCAAATTTGTAATTTGTTCCTGAAAATTTTTCACAGAAATTCTCAAAACATCTCTACAAACTCTCGGCCCAAGAAACAATCTTGCTTCGATACCATGTAGAAAAACCTGTAGATTTATAAGATAATTCAATTTGCTAAAGCAAGAGACAAGAATCTACTTCTACTATTTAGAGTGGAAGCCCATAAACATCGAGCAAACAATAATCAATAGAGGAAGAGAATCAAAGGCACATAACACAATAAATATCTGGGGAAAGCCACAGCTCAAAACCCCACTATTTGTTTTGTATTAATTCGGAAAATCAAGATGAAATTACAATGCTTGTTCTCTCTAGAACAATCCCAACACTCAGAAAATTCAATCTCCAACTCATAAGCAAGCTCAATGCCAAATCTTAGCCAATTCAAAAGCTCTCCAAGTCTCTATTCCAATGTGTAATTCCTATGAAGGATAGCTAGTATTTAAAGGGAAATAAAGCCTCTAAAAATAGCGTAATACCTCAAGGATCAGTTCTTGATTGCATGCACTGTCAATGCAACTCAGAAAAATATAAAACAATTAGTACATTATCCCTGCACTCCAGTATCAACTAGGTCTTTCTTAGAATCAATATGCATGATTTTCTGATGGTGGAATCTTCAGTTAACTAGAGTATCACTAATTAGGTCACTAGTGTCCCAACTGACTGTTTATTCACTATTGGTTCCTTAAACTGATTGGAACTAATTTAACTGGACTTAACTCAATAAACTGAGTTAACTAATTAGAACTCATTCATAACTCATCCTGAACTTCTATAAGTTAGGGAGAACATATACATGTCTTCTAAAAGACTTCCAATTCAAATTTCCTAAATTAATTAAGTTAATTAAACTTAATTAATTATTTTCAAATTTCTATAAGAAAAGAATTCTATTTTAATTCACACTTTAATTCAAGGACAAATTAAACTAGAATTTCTTGTTGCCATTTATCAACAAGTACAAATGGGGCCAAAATCTGACGGCTATTAGTCAGATATGCGACTTATAGGTGTCATATATCTGACACATTGGTGCTCAATAACTCGTTGTTGGCATTATGTCTAATAGTTGACACTTTAGTTAACACTGAATATTTGACAATATAGACATCGATTATCTAACACAAAAAATAGTTGAAATTGTCATTAAAAGACTAACATTTTGAAGTCGGTTTTGTGACGTTGAAATTCGTTGGATATCTAATGCATGAAACATCAAATATCTAATAGCTCTCATGTTACATTTTGTCGCCCCAAACTTGCAAAAGTGCGAGATTTTTTGTCGCATATTCGACAATTCATTAGTTTAGTTTGATGGGGAAAATCGACATTTAGGTGTTGTATAATCGACGATCTACCTAGATTGTGCGATGTGAGTGTTATTGATTTGACACTCTCTTCCATCAGTATGGACTGGATCGTTCGACATATCAGTGTCAGATAACTTACGTGACATTGAATTAGTTCGACAAGATTTTTGAATATCAGACGCATCGTTCCATCGGTTTGGAGTACGCAGTCTGATAGTGTCATGTTGGATATTCAACGAATAAAAATTATGTCTGGCAGGAGTGTCATATGTTCGACGCTTCATTCCTTCGGTTATGCGTTGAATATACAACGCTTGAATTTTTGTCCAATGGGAGTGTCATATGACCGATGCTTCGTTTCATCGGTTTTGCGTCGATTATCCGATGATTATGCCAACCGATAAGAGTTGAGCATTCGGCTAGCCTGTTCCATCGAATATTCTCTAGAGTTTGCTCAAAATTTCAGTGGAGAATGGGCCCTAGTTTTACAACTATCCATTATCATTACAAAGGAGTCCATAAGCTTGATAAACAATCTCCTTCAATAGGGAGAGATGTTGTGAAATAACATTAGAACTCCCAATGAAAATTAGACTTAGTTCCTTGAAAAACCCTCTCTATTCCTAGACTTCTAGAAGGGAATTTATGGGTATGTGTTATCTCAGCCATGGAATCACATAGATTTATCCATCCATAGTTTTTTCATGTATGAAAGTAGCTATAATATGACCTACAATTACCATATATGTATTTTAATGGATCTTAAGGAATGAAAACTATTAAATATGTTATTTTATCTTCTTAGAAGTCTAATAAAAATGGTTGTGATTATTAAAAAATGGAAGAACCATGATACAAGGTTGTATCACCATGGACCCATTAAAATGCTAATCTTAGCTGAGTTAGAAATATTAAACATTTTGTGGGAGTATTTTTTTCAAGTGCATATGGACTAAACGTAGATATAGGGCTTCATCACCAAAAGGAATTTTTGAGTCACCTACCCTAAAGGATGCAAACCATTGCAAATGTATATAATTCCTGATCGTTAAAAAAGAAGAGTTAAAGTTTAAAAAACAAGCTCTAATTAAAATATGGTAGGTGGGGTCCCTTATCCCTTGGTGTAATAAGGAGATAAATTTGCAATTTTGCCTTATTTTTGTTGCTATTAGAAATTTCATATTGCTTGTATGTATAATGTGTGATTGCAACACAACAATAAAGGTGGTAAGTTGAAAAAATGTCCTTCCAAACGAAGATATAATATTATCATCATAAATTAAATTGTTTACATGACTATTTCAACATTCAACAATATGAAAAACTTATGTTAGAAACTCCATGAAGTCGCAGTGTTTCCATTAAGCAAATGTATTATTAGAAATGGTAGTTTATACTTCAATTTTTATTTTTATTTTTTCCATTTGTAATGCGTTTGATGATGAAGAGACTCTTATGATGAATATGAATAACATGAGTTCAGGACATTAAGGCTCAAATGTTCAAATGGATTTGAATCCATTCTTTGAAATTTTTAAAAAGGGATCATGAGGAAAAAGGCTTGGTGATTAATCCATCAACAATTATTACCGCATCATGTTGATTATAAAATACTCAAACTCCAACCTTATCATATAACAAGGTGTATTATTTACCCATCAACAATTATTACCACATCATGTTGATTATGAAATACTCAAACTCCAATCTTATCATATAATAAGGCACATTATCTTCCAAACTTACGTGATATTGTAAATTATAATTCTTGACTCTTGGTGTTTAGCACATTGAAAGGGTAATGAAACATGCTTGTTTGATAATAGCTCAAACCCTGAATATATGGTAAAGTCTCAAGAATAATACAATGCCTGTGGCACAAATAAATTTATACATGATATATATTGTAATGGCAGTGATGTTTTTGTTTTTTACATGATATTTTAAAACTCAAAATAATATGACAACATTTAATTTTCTATTAAAAAAAATATCCATATACTTTGATATGTTGAAGAATGCCCTAAAAACTGCTTCTGCTTGGCTAAGAGCTCGTCTTCCTCGGACGTAAGGAAACAGGTTAACGGCCCAAGACCCAAAGGCATCTGGCAGGAGTGAAAGCCTGCTCCCTTACGGACCACCAGCGGGTTATTTCAGGTGGCGTGGTTTTCCTTGATAACAGTGATGTGTCAACTGACATTCGCGGATAGCAGCCAGAGATGGCTGTCCTCACTGTTGGTTTGACAAACTGAGTTTGATAGGTTTTTCCACCTTTTGAAAATAAAAAAAAAATGTTGAAGAATGTAACTAGTTTCAATCTCCATGATTGTTATTTAACTCATCTCATTATGTAATTATTATGTATCCATAAAAAAGAAAAAATAAGAAAGAAAATGATTTTTGTAAAGCATAAGTTTCATGCTCACTGGTTCCCAAGTAGTGTCCTATGGCTGCAGATCTATCGTTTTGGCACTGCCCAAATTGGCCGCATTGAAGGCGTGGGACTGGGGAACCAAGCCGCTAACTGCACTGCCCACTTGCCACACATGATTGACAGTAGTTTTATTTGAAGGAAGCGCGAGTGTTGCAAATATTGAGATCTGACCACTGTTCTCGATGATGACACTCATGTCGCTCACTGTGATGCTAATACTAGAGGGCTGCGGAGGATTTTGATCCTTGATATTGTAAGTACCAACTACCGCTGATCCATTGGAATGCTTGAAGGCAATCAGAGCCTGTGTGCCAACCATTTGTGCACCCGTTGGGTTTATACCCCAAGCTACCCACCCAGCAGAGGCCGCAGGAGTGGCTCTGAAGCCAATAGCGATTGACCCATTCGCGATTGACCCATTTGCAGGAAAATAAGTCCATGCCAGAGTAGCATTTAATGTAGGCAAACTATTGCAACGAGTAAACGTTTTGGTCCCGTTCGTGCTCTGTAACGATGTACTGCAATTCTGTGCCGATGCTTGCCAAGCCAATATCACCACCAAAGTAAAACCCAACAGTGCTGAATAAGTACCCATGTTTGCAAAATCGATCAAATTCTCAGCAGCAGCAAACTCAAACGCATAAATATGCTTTGGGGGTTAGAAGCAAACAAGCTTTAAATGAATAGTAAATCAGGCTCTGAAACTCAAACTGGTGGCCAAATGGGTTTGATTCCAGAGGAAGCCTGAGATTATGTAACACAGGCAAACTGGTATTGTAGGAGAAGAGGAGGCGTGGGTCGCAATAAATAATGAAAGCCTTAGAGCCAATTGTGAGGAAATGTGTGAGGATTGAATTGGCGTGTGCAGGTGGGAGAGATCGGGTCGCAGACAACGCATTCGATCGTTGATCGAAGCTCCCATATTGACAAATTCGAAATGGAGATTGTTTTTAATGTTTCTCAAGTCGTTTGGGATTTATTTTTATTTTTTATGCTTGATTTGTGGCTTCAAAATGGAGATTGTTTTTAATGTTTGTTAAGTTGTTTTTATTTTTCATGTT
This sequence comes from Pinus tabuliformis, assembly GCA_031772625.1. NCBI lineage: Eukaryota > Viridiplantae > Streptophyta > Pinopsida > Pinales > Pinaceae > Pinus > Pinus tabuliformis. Next base: position 665,810,767 of record CM062820.1, on the reverse strand, counting down.
TCATGTGTGGCTAGAGGATGTTAAAGTTATCTTGAATCTTATGTGGTTTGGATCATACCAATTCTAAACTGACTAGATTTTTTAGTATTTATTTTTCACAAAGCATAACCGCACAAGCACAAGGTACAACCACCTCAATAAAACTTATTCTCAAAGAGTTATGCTAATCAGACTTGACAAAAAAATTTAATGTTAATAAACATTAAGATAAATGTAATTTCTTTGCAAGTTCTTGAAATAGAAGACATTGTCATTGCTAGTGCTTGGTATGGCCTCTGTTGTTGTATACATAATTAGTTTCAATATATATTTTAAGTTTGTAAAGAATTGGCCAGTTTATATATCTGTATATATATTATAAGTTTGTAGAGAAACGGTCTAATGGGCAGCAGAGAAATTAATATTTTTGTAGTGAAATCTAATATATTTTAAGTTAATGAAATGGTCTAATTTGAAATAAAAATTAATATTTTGGTTGAAGAGAATTATTATTTTCGTTGAATGGAGTTAGGTTGAAAGAGATTTCATAGTTTGATTTGTAAGATGTGTTAGGATGATAAAATATTAAAAGTGGGCCTAATAGTTAAGAGCATGTGTTTCCTGCTAGAGATCACAGGCTCAAAACCAGAGTGGGTAGACTATGAAGTGGGTCCCTTGTCCCACAAACAAGGGGGTCTCATACACGAATTTGGTGTTTGGCTTGGCAGTGACCTTAAAATTGGATAATAATAATAATTATGAGAGGAGAAGGGAGAAGAGATATAAATATAAAGAAAGGGAGAGAAGAGTAGAACTAAATTAAGTTGATAGTTAAAAACCCTTAATTTTTTTTTGTTTAAATTTAAACCTAAAAAATATTAATAGATAAGTATTATTGCAACAACCCAGTATAGGGCTAATAATAATTATTATTAGAGGAGAAGGGAGAAGAGATATAAATATAAATAAAGGGAGGGAAGAGTAGAACTAAATTGTTAAAAACCCTTAAATTTTTTTTGTTTAAATTAAAACCTAAAAAATATTAATAGATAAGTATTATTGCAACAACCTATTATGGGGTAGAATGCCGATGCGTGTAAAGATTTAAATGTTGGCTCAATTAATAATAAAAAGTTAAAGTCAATTTGTTATATTTTGATTTTGTTATTAACTTCTAAATATGCTATGTAACCATAGCATGGTTTATCAATACCACATGCCCAAAAACCACAACTTATTTCACAATCAAAATATTTTATAACAATATGAAATGATTGTTAACTACGGATATTCACCCCACTTTACCGAGGATATTATTAGCATATAAATAGGCTTTGTTACATTACCACGACTTATCAATACCACATGCCCAAAAAGCATAACTTATTTAACAATCAAAATATTTTTGAGAAAAGTTTTCGGGGGAATTATGATGTGATTTCCGCTGAAAACTCTTCTCAAAAATATTGATATGGATCAGAAGCCTAAATTCAAAAATCAAAATATTTTATAAATATTTTATTTTAATTGAATTTTATAACTTTTTTTAATTAAATCTAAAAGGAAAAAAATTATCATTAGTTTTGAGATCTATCTAAACCCTCTTTCCTCATTGACTACTAAAAATATTCCCATAGAAATTAAATCAAGGTTTCAATAAAATTAAAAATGAGAATACTTATATATATAAAGATGTGAAATACATAGCCCCACGGGGGTAGGCGAGTTGGTAATCACATTGCGGTGAAGTTCGTTAGAAAGGCGGGCTCTGCACTGAAGGTCACGAGTTCAAATCCCTTGGACTAACCTGGAGCTGTGGAGAGGGGCAGGCGTAATCTCCCAGGGGTAGCGGCCAGAATCGACCCCGTGTTACGCGAGTTGCAAGGCTGCCCCAGTTGCCGATTCCCCTGTCAACAAAAAAATAAATATGTGAAATACATATAATATGAATAATATTACTAAGAACCAACATATAATCCATATTAGCTAAGGATCCAAGCGATTAGAGCAAACAAATTGACTAACAATAATAGAGGAAATATAGTGCATGATTGTTTTAAGTTTTTCATTATTGTATTTTCTTTGACATGATTGATCCAAAATATAGGTTTAATATTTTACAACCAATTGAGTTTTTTTATAATATAGATACTTTCTTAAATACAATATCATTAAGAGAGAGAGAAGGGGAGAGAGGGTGAGGGCGAGGGCGATGTGGGGGGCGAGAGAGGGAGGGCAAGGGTGAGGGCGATGTGGGGGGCGAGAGAGGGAGGGCAAGGGCGAGGGCGATGTGGGGGGCGAGAGAGGGAGGGCGAGGTGGGACGTGAGAGAGGGAGGGCGAGGTGGGAGGCGAAAGAGGGAGGGAGATAGTGACAAAGTTGGAGGGAAAAGAGAGAGAGAGAGAGAGAGAGAGAGAGAGAGCGATGGGGGGAGAGAAAAGAAGGAAGACAAAGATGAGGGGAGAGAGAAGGAGAGAGGGAGAGAGAGAGATGCAGTTGGAGGGGGGGGGGAGAGGGAGGAAAGAATAAAGACATAGAGAGATAGATGTGGAGAAAGAGAGGGAGTGACAAGGATTAGATGGGGAGAGAGTGAGAGAGAGAGGAGGGAAGAGAGAGGAGAGAGATAAGGAGAGAAGGGGAAGAGAGAGAGAGGGAGACACAAACATGGATGGGACAAAGAGAAGGAGAGAGGGAGGGAGATAGTGACAAAGTTAGAGGGAAAAGAGAGAGAGAGTGATGAGGGGGTGACATAGAGGGAGGTGCAATAGAATGATAGAGAGAGGAAGGAAGAGAGAGAGGACTAAATAGAGAGAAGGGGAGAGAGAGGGAGAGAGAGGAAGGGAAGTAAAAAGAAACATAGGGAGAAAGGTGGAGAGAGAGAGAGGGAGTGATAAAGGAGAGATGGAGAGAGAGGAAGGGAAGTAAAAAGAAACATAGGGAGAAAGGTGGAGAGAGAGGGGGAGTGATAAAGGAGAGATGGAGAGAGAGTGAGGGAGAGAGGAGAGTGGGAGGGAGAGGAGAGGGAGAGGTAGAGAAGGGAAAGAGAGAGAGGAGAGAGAGAGACATAGATATGGAGAGAGAGTGTGTATGTTTGGGGGGTGAGATATTGAAAGGGAATAAGAAAGAGACACACAGTTACAAATATATTATTACATAGTATTATATAACTAGCATAGATCCATATTAACCCCGAATCTATCAAGCATCCAAAGCGATCAAATCTCTTGAGGTGCAAACCTTTCCTCAAGTTTTGCACTAAAAAAAGAGGTTTACACCTTGAGAGATTTAATCCCTCTCAATGCTTGATAGATCCAGGGTTAAGATGGATCTAGGCTGGTAAAGTTAATAGAATAATTAAAAATATTATTGATATTAATAATGTAATATTATTATTGTGGGTCTAATAATACAACTTGAGTGTGCCTAATGGTTAAGAGCATGTGTTTCCTCCTAAGAGGTCATAGGTTCAAAACTAGAGGGGGGTAGAGTATGTATGCCTTTGTAGACTTGGCAGTCAAATTGTTGTGCAGAAGTGGGTCTCTTGTCCCACAAACAAGGGGGTCTCATACACCAATTTGGTGTCTAGCTTGACCGTGACCTTAAAATTGGATAATAATAATTAGTATTATTATTATAATCTATTAATTATTAATAATAAATTATATTAATAGTAAATTATATATCTGAATAATGAATTATTAGTATTAGTTCTATACCTATTAAATGGATTATTAATATAATCCCATACCTAATAAATGAATTATTGATATAAGTGCTACACATAGCAAATGAATGATTAATATTAGTCTTGTGCTTTACAATATATATCCTATACTTAAAATGAATGGTTAATATTAACATAAGTTACAAACCTAATAATAGACTATTAAAATTAATATTAACCCTATTAATATTGATAATGTGATAATAGAGTTGAATTAATATGTTTATGAAAGAATGAATTGGCATGAATATGGAAAAATGAATGAACATAAAAGAAAAGAGAGGAAGGAATAATCAAAGGGAAAGAAAGGAGGGTGTGTGAAGATATGACAAGGAGAATCTAAGGGAGAGAAATCAATAAAGGGAAACATATATTCAAGGAAAAAATAAACTAAGGGTTGATGGGCTAAATGATAAGAGGGAACCAATTACTATTTACCTCAAATCCACCATCTTGATTGAGATTGTTTGGATGCCTTAGTATCTCCAAAGCCTCTCTAAATCTTCTTATGAAATAGTGGTTGTCTTTGGAGATGATCTCCATGTTTTCAAGACATATATGGTGTTTAGTGTGGAGGGAGTGTTTCACAAGAGTAGAAGTGTAGGCACGCTGATTTTTTATGTTTGCTCCATGTTATTTTGTTCTCCTTTTGAAGGATCTCTCAGTTTCACCAATGTAGCACAAACCACAAAGGGAAATCAATTTTGTACACTCCCTTGAGTTGATGTTGGTCAATGCTGACTTTTACGGATTTCAATTTTTGTTTAATCATCTCAAAAGGTTTGAACACAAAACCAATATTCATTTTCTTAAGAACTTTATCTATTTTATCAGTTACACCATGGATGTATGGAAGGTGTGCTTTATCAATAAAAGGTTGTGAGTTTATTGAGTTTCAAGGACGGGTCTTCCCTATTTTTCTCACTTGATGGATTAAGATATATCTTTGTTTTTGTAGCCAATTTTCTTGAAGACCTTTGTAAGGTGGTTCAATTCTTGTTCTAAGCGTTCATTATCAAATATCCTTATAACTCTTAAGGCCAAGGTGTTCAAGATCCCAATTTTCTAAACAAGATACTGCTGAGAGTCTGCATGGAGATACCTGTCAGTGTGTGTCTTTTTTCTGAATACCTGATGTCTTAAATTCCCATCATGTTATCTTTCGATTAATACATTAAGGAAGGGAATAGTAGTAGAGCCTTCAAGTTCCATTGTGAACTTGATGTCGTTTGATATTCCATTAAAGTGCTCTAGGAATTTATTGAGTTTCTCTTTCCCATACTATCATTTAACATTAGTTTCATCGACGTACCTTTTCCATCTAAATATTTTGGTTCTAAAATTGGGTAAAATGATTTTTAATGAGATATTATTAATATTATATCAATTTTCTCCAAAATTGTTGTATTTTGGTGACGCTAAATTATATAAAATATTAGCCCATGGAGCGTGTGTTGTTAAGGCACTCAATGTTATGAAGGCCAGTAGTTCGAAACTCCATGGGAAAAAATCCATCCATGTTAACGATTGGTGTGGTCCTAGGGAGATTTTGATGGCTTAGATGCCCCTGGGTTGTAATTTCTCAAGTCAAAGGTTAAACGTGCAATTATATGAGGACTCACACAACTTAACAAACAAAAAAATTATATAAAATATTATTTTTACATTTATAGGCGTGTTTATTTTGGGATAGGGCTTTTAGAATTTTAATTTAATAATCAATAATTATTAGGCAGATGGTAGGGATTTAATCTTCATGGAAAATTCTAGAATATTCATAGCAGTATACACAAATCAAAGGTTGAGATTTGTCTCCAAAGTAGTTATGCATTTTTTTCCCTTTTAATCAAATTGATAATTAAAAAAAGCTCTTATATGAACAGGAGTCATATAAATTGAGATATGGTTTTTCTGGGCATGTGGTATTGATAAGTCATGGTGTTGGCCCATGTGATTGTAGCAAAGCATAATCATATATTAATAATTTCCATAGTAAATTATGGGTAAGTGTTTTGATTATTAATATCTACAGATTAAGAATTTCCATATTAAATTGGAGGTAAGTGTTTTGATTACTGACACTAGTAGAAAATGGGAAATTAGTGACTAGGTGACTAAAAAAGTTAGTCACCATAGCCTTTCTAAGTGAAATAATACAAAAAATGAGAAATCTTAAGCGACCCCACTAAAAACGACTAACATAAATGACTAATTTAGTCTCAGGTTAAAATATATGGCTAGCTAATAAGTAATGCAACTAAAAATGACTAACGTGAATGACTAATTTAGTCTAGGAACAAAATCCTTGATATCCTAATTCTTTTTTATGCTGGCTTTACTAAAGTTGATCTCTTTGTTGGTGGATTAAGGGAATCCAAGTAACCCTTATCTACAATCCTCTATCTCTATCGAGATTATTAGGGTGTTTAATATTCTCAAGGGCCTCTCTCACTTAGCATTTATTGTAATGGTCTTCTTTTTCCGCAAGCTTAGTACCCTCAAGTTCAATGTGATGACAAGAAACCTTGAATTGTCTTGAGTGACCTTCACAACTCTACGGTTTGTTGTTGAAAATTAAGAATGGAGATTGATCATCAATAAATTATGATTAATGTATACGAAAGTTATTGAATAGGAACCTTGAAATTGATTGACATTTTATTGTCTCTTGTTCGACCTATTATGAGATTTGTGGTAGATATTATTTCTTATTTAGAGATCCTCACATGTTAATATCCTGGTTTATTATTAATACTAAGGACATATTATCCTTTTCTTTTTTCAAGGAAACACCGGGTAGGAAACATAAAGGATGCTTCCCCACATTCATGGATGACATCCCCAATAAACTCATCGACATAAAATAATACATCAAACATAGTGGGATTTAAACTGAGCACTTGCTAGCACATATCTAGCCAAATGCCCAACGAAATCGATACAACTAGTTGAACTTGCCCCTCCTCTTGACATGTTGTTCTTTTTATTAAAATACTTGGTTAATTAAAAAAAAAAAATTATTATGTACCCCACATCCAACTCTAATACTATATGAAATATCTTACCTTACTATCTTAGTATTCAAATATTAAAAAAAATACATATGAATCTAATTGACATTTATCATTAAACCAAATCTCCAAAATTTAGAATTCTATTTAAAACAACTATTCTATAGCATTACATTACTCCCATCTTCTTGATCCCAAAAATTAAAAAAACCATCTTCCCATTTTCATCACAAACCCTCTTTCTATTTTGCATTATCATATATTTTCTGCTTTTACTACTCTTTTGTGAATCCCAAAGATTAAAGAAACCCTCTTTCTATTTTGTATTATTTTGTATTATTGTGTATTTCCTAGTGTGGATGGACCTCGGATTAGGATATATGAACTACCTAATACCACTTAAGGCAAGGAGATGCATCGATATCAAAAATTAGAACGCGCTAAATGAGGAACAATGAGGGAAAATAAAACTTCATACAAAACACATCACATTGCATGGAATGAATGAAAAATTAAAAATGGAGAATGAGGAAGAATGGAGACGGAGGCAGGAAAATAGAAGGAGGAATATCTTCTTGATCGAAAGCTAGAAATCTATGCTCTCTTTTGTCATTACAAAGAATTTTACTTTGGCAAAGCTTTAGGCACATGCACAGTTGACTAGAGTTCCAAGTGCATGACTTTGTAAGAATTACCCTGCTAGCTTACCTTTTCTCCATGCACACAAGTTTTTCATATCAAAATTTTCACCATCATTGATCCTTGTTGAAACTTCGATGCAAAAGAAAATCCATATGTGTTCTAAAACTTCTTTATGTAAATTTACAATTAAAATAAATTTCATGAACTGATGAAGAGGAATTGTGATCAAATTTGTAAAATTGTTAATGAGAACAAGTGTCTTTTATTTGGTGAGTTTTGTACAAGTACTCCTGTTGTGGGGCACGAAACTGCTGGAATTGCAGGGGTCGACGAATCTGAAAAGGCCATTGCATAAGGGAGCTCATTGGAGATCGGGAAGAGGTTAGTGTTGAAGGCCTTGTAAATAAGATTCTTTATCAACGTCCAACTCTTACTGAGGTACTGGTGGTTTGATTTGGAAAGGAAAGGACTTACTATTTCTGTTTTAACTATTTCGTTTTTGGAAGCCAAAATATTTCCCTTACATCCTCGCTATTGGCCCATTATGTTAGATTGTCAGCAGTATATACATATTTTTCTCCTTGTCTCCTTTTGAACTTGCCTTAGATTGGTTTTGAAGCATCATCCCCGGCCATGTTTTCTGTCCTCTCTTCCGAAATATTCCATATCGCTATCATTTTCCTACTAGCTATATACATTCTATATTGTATCATTTGCATCCAGTTGAGACTTTTTCGTTGGTGGCCATATGCCTTTGTGGACAAACATTCTTAATGCATCTTGTCCCGACTCGGTTCCTAAGCCCGGGACCTGCCTAGAAATGATTAATTACCCTACACTTTGGAGGAAGTGGATTGGCTTTTTCACCATATCCTGTCCTTGTAAAATTTTTGGGATTAGATTTTGCAATAAATGGTGGAAATGTCTAGCTGCATCTACATTCATGCACTAGTGGTTTTTGATAAACATTCTCGGACTGCAATTCTTTGGGCTGCTGGGGTGGTGCACTTTTTTCAATATCCATTGCCGGAAGAATCCACCTATTTCCGTTCTTGAAAATTTTGAAATTGGTTAGATATTAACTATGTGAGGTTGGTGGTTGTTCTACAAGGCACAATTTATGGGGCTTGTACTGGTATTGAGATTCCCCACAGGATCTTAGCAGTTGGTTTTTGTTTTTCGAGGCGGTTCTGCAGGTACCTTGGTTGGAATACTAACATTCCATTTTTCTTTCATTAAATTTCCAATTCGAGATTTGGAATGACAGTGGGGTGGCTTCTGGGATCTACCTAATGTGGGTATCTCTCTATACATCTGTCATTTGACGAGACTTAGTTTATTGTGATCTACTTTACAAGGCCTTATTTTATGATGTTCTCACCTATCTCCTTTACTACTTGCCTCTGCTCCCTTGAATTTCTTTGTTTCATTATTCTAATTCCTCCTAAGCCTCGATCTTTTGCTTACCTGCCATGCCACTTTGAGTTGGAACTATCCTTTCACTTTTTGTGCCCCACTACCCCTAGGCCTATGGGCTTGTCAAACCTATATAAATCCGACACATCTGAGCATGAGGTTTTTATACATGCCACCCTTGCTACTGAATCGACACGCCTACACGGATCCATATTGATGACCCATGCAACACATAATGATCCACTCCACATTCCCCCTCCTGACGTCCATTTGTCATTTTTGGCCCATGCAACTTCTCTCCATCCTGACGAGAATAACACCCATGTTCATTCTCCTAATTCATACCGTCCACTTGTACAACATGCAACTCATCTACACCCTGAATTGCATCATGCTCCTCCTTTGGAAGCTAAGGCAAAACATCGAAGCAGGGCGATTGGGACTTCTCCTCAGACGAAGCTTCTAAGTTTTAGTTATGATTTCCTTCTGGATCAAGTGATTAGTTTGCAAAAACGTGCGCTGATATTCTTCGACCTTTAGGAAGTAGAGATGTGGGAATGGGTATCTTCTCAGTGGGAAACACTTCTTGGCTACACTCCTATGGTTAGTCAGCTTATGAACTCATGGTATAGTTTCCACTTCTTGCATCTGGAGGATTTGGAGAAAATTCACAAAATACCATGGGTTTGGGGACACAATTTCCTTTCTCTCCACCCATGGTATATTGGTTTCAATCCTCTCAGGGAAACTCCTAGAAACAAAATGATATAGGTGAAGTTGCTTAGGCTTCCCATTGAATTCTGGACCAAAAGGGTTTTGACAAACATTAGAAATTCTATTGGAAGGTTCATATAGGTTGATCCAAAGTGTTTAGGGGCTCGAGACAAAATAGTCGCTTGGATCTTGGTAGAATTGGGCTTCTCACTTGGATTCAGAATTTGATTGCTAGATTAAATTCCAGAGGGATATTTTACCTTACTCAGGCGATAAAAACATGGAACAATAGATTTCCAGTCTGGAAGAAAGCGGAGGAATTTGGACTGATAGGTGTCACAATAGTGGCTTGGGATAGCTATACTGAAGTTTTGTGTAGATCAGGAATATGCAAAAATTATGAAGGAGACCAAATTGTGTGGGATTACCTACTACATCGAGGGTCCATATCTGTTGCTAACACATACCTCTTCATTATTGGTATGTCATAAAATCTACAACACATATGTTGGTTCAGGAAATTTTGGAAAACACAGGTCCCATACAAGATTATATTATATAGATGGCTTGCTTGGAAGGAAAAGACACTAACTTGGGAGAACCTAAAGAAAAGAGGTATATACTGATTAGCCTCATCATTGGGTAACTATATGGACCTTAATCCACCTCCTAGCATAGTTAAATCAACTCTTCTCACAATTTATTACATATTTTGATTGTATTTTGTTTAATGAGATGAGTCAAAGTAAGATATTATGCCTAGTGGACTAATGTGCATTAATTGCAGGTTCTTGAGAGAAAATCATGGAAATTTTGGCTAATTAAAGGCTGAAACTCGAATGAGACAAGGAGGAGAGATTGTAGGAGGTATATCCTCCTCATTTACTCCTCACTCATTTGAATATTCCTCCATCAATCACACTAGCTCAGAGTACAAGCAACCAAGTCATGGAGATCAAAAGGTAACCGAGCAAGTGACAATTAAAGAGCTAGTTTATCTCAGGTTTGGGAGTCGAGCCTCCCTAGATTTAAGGAAGTCATTGGATACTTCAGTTGTATAAATAAAGAGGCCTAGATCCATTCAAATTTTTGTTGTAAAAACACTAGTCATTTTCGAGTTCAAGACTTGTGGAAGACATTGTTATGTAATTTTCTGATTTGATAATGAGAATGAGCATTTCCTTGATCTAGCACTGAGTTAACTCAGAGGGATGAAGATCTTGGGTTAGGGCCCAACCCTTGCAGCAAAGGCTCCTCTTCTTGTATTTGTATGTTTAGTTGATTTCATAGTTGAATTGTCTTTAGAATTATTTCATTGCAAGTAGTTGTAGATTTGATTAGTTTGCTTCCATTTGTGCTTTACTTTAGCAGTAGCTTAGATCCTCAAAAAGATGTTAGTAGGTGGATTTGGCCTCACTCCTTTCTTCAAGGATCATGGTTTGAGGAAAGAACTCCTATGCAGCCCCAAAAAGACATAATTCTACTTTCTCATGGAATTTAGGGTTTTTCTGTACTTAGTCCAGCATTTGATCAGTTTGCAAGAGTAGGATTTAGTTATCATTTCTTCTATCTTCAGTCTTACATTAAATCTCATCAATGTTTCATCTCATTCCGCAAGTTTTCCTCATGCATGAATTAGGCAGCTAGCTCATGAAATTATGTTTTCCCCAGTTAATTGAAATCCTTCTTGTTTACATGATTTTTGGGTAAATGTCATTGTTTGATGTAGTGTAGGTGTTTAAGAAGTAAATAGAGATTTTATGATCAACAAACTCATTCCAACTTCATCCACCCATGATTATTCCTTCCTTTCACTAAAACCCCCACCAATTTCATCATTTCACAAGAAAACTTATCCAAGCTTGTTGAGAAAATCCAGCCATCTCTCACTCTGGTTTTGAGTTCTGAAGTGGTCCTAGGCACTCCCTTGCCTCATTCCATCCACCAACCACCTTCTTGAAGACTTACATCACCTTCAACATCCCTCCTTTTTTCTCTGAGTTGTATCTTGTAGAAATGCAGGGGATCCTGTAGGTTTTCAGGACATCCTGTAGAACACATTAGGACATCCTATAAGTTTACCTGTAGTGGCCTGTTTTGAGGCCGAATTGAGGAAAAAGACTCTAGGAAGCTAGAACAGGACCCCTACTGGTATCCCAAGCCTTCTGACCATTCACCATCATCCTTAGCCACCAGCCACATCACCAAAAGAGATTAGCTTTCACACTTTCACATAAAAAAGGACAAAAAGAAAAACAAATTTATTTTATTCATTTACATGCACAACAGTAGAATGTTTGATGTTTTGAATTTGCATGCTTAGGATAGTAGGATTGCATACATGATAGCTTAGCATTATTTTGAAGCATAGCCTCTCAGCAGTTAGTTAGAAAATGGTAATCAAGCTTCTTCTCAACCCGTAGAAGTCTGGTTTGAAAAACATTAGTGGTCTATCGCCAGCTTAGCAGTGACAAAAAGTAGACCCATCACATTTACTTTTGAATACATCACTGTCACCTCCAAGTTTGTATGAATCAAGGGTTGATAAAGTAAAGTTGGTAGCCCCAGGAGTTGCAGCATTCTTGCTGCAATACTAGTGCTCATCACTTTTTGGCACCGTTGCCGAGGAGGTGTCTGAGTAATATGTGATTACTGCTTTCTTTCTTCCATTTATTGTCTCTGATATTCTACTATTAGCTTCATTTCTGCAAAAGTAATTTAGATTGCTTTCTTTTCCATTTAACAATATTTGCTTTCCTTTCCCATTATGCAAGTTAGTTTTCATTCAGTCTGCAATTTCAATTCTACAATTATTTTCAAAGCTTGAAAAAAAAAAACACAAAACAAAACCAAAAACACTTTTTTTCATGCCTCGTAGGAATAGGGATAACTTAGGGAATTTTTTTCCAAATACCCCCACCACTTCAAACAACCAACCTTCCCTCTTCTTCGGTGGATGTGAATTGGAGGAACCCTTAGGTGAACAACCAGAGATATTTGAAGAGCCTACAGGGGGAGAAGAAGAAGAAGAATCCATTCCAACTGACCCAATGGATGAAAATAGAAATGACATAGGAAATAGAGAAAGAGTTGAGGGTGCCTTTCTACTCAGTCTATGAATAAAAACACTCCACAAACAAGTTCCCTTCTCTACCTGCATTAAAAGTTGTGTATCAGGGAACTGAAGGGGTGACTAAACATCTCTGCTACATAAATCAAAGGAGACCTCATGGGCCTCGGCCATACCAGTAGAGCATGCAAGGGTCATCCCATGCCTATTACAACCCTAACCAGACCACATCCATTCCCTCTTGGGGGCCCCCTGCTCATCCTTCCTGGTCTACACCTCCTCCTTGGTCCTTTGCACCTCAGTACCATTCCCAGCCGACCAACCAGTCATTTCATCCATATGCTCTGCTACAACCTCTGTGGAATTCACCACCCTAAGGGTGGAGGCCCCCATATAACAATGCTCCAGCTTTATTGCCTCCACCACCTACTCAACTACAACTTTTACACCCTTATACACCTAAACAACCCTAGATGCCTGCCTAGCCAAATCCCAACCTGAACAACAAACAGACACATCATGTATACAATGGAGAGACATCCCATCCTGCATATGTTGTGGACGTTCAGAAAATCAACCTGAGATATGAGAGATTACTCCTGGACAACCAGCCTCTACCTCCACCTAGGGAGAGTGAGGGAGAAAGAGAGGAAAGCATGCCTAAAGAAAATCCACCACCCTTCCCTGAGAGATTAACTCATATAGTCCAGCCTACCCCAGAAAAGACTGAACTTCTAGGAGAATTGAAAAATCTATGTGTCAAAATTCCACTTCTCCAAGCTATAAAAGATGTACCTATTTACAACAAGTTGATTAAGGCGAAGTGCTTCAAACATCCAGTGAGGCGAAAAAGAGACACCCCTACCATTAATGTCATTGGACAATTGTCCGACTTAATGTTGGGGCAGGTAATTTGCCCAAAGTATTTGGACCCTAGAATCTTTGTAGTAGATGTGCACATTAATGGCACCATTGTACCACACACTTTGATTGATCTTGGGGCTGCCGTTAATGTGATGACTAAGGACACCATGCTCAAGCTCAACCTCTAGGGTTCATTGAGAAACACCACAACAGTCTTGCAACTTGCAGACCATTCCACAGTGACCCCTGAGGGGATTGTGGAGGATGTGATGGTCTCCATTGACTCTTGGGAGTACCTGCATATTTCATAGTCCTCCAACCTAAGGCTAAGCTTATTGGTTACCGTCTCATCCTTGGGAGGCCCTGGTTAGCCACTGCCAATGCCTACATCAGTTATAGGGATGGAAATATGACTATAAAAAATGGGCATATGTCCAAACAATTAGTCCTGTACCCTCCTGCTCAGCCATCTCTAGAACAGGACTTACCTTTATGGCTCGAAGAGGAGGAAGAAGATGAAGTTTATTCAACTCAACTCTATACCTTAGAAACATCCATGGGAGGAGGACAACCGGATGAAGATGATTTGATTGAACACCTACTCCAAAGTCCAACTCCCAACACATTGTCTTTAGAGAAAGTAGTAAAGGAAACCCAGAAAAAGCATCAGATTGATCTATGCTTAGCTAATTCAAACCCTACCCATGTCAAAACCATAGAATTCGGCCTTGAGAGAACCTTGAAAATCAATCCATCTCTTTCTCTACACCAAGAATAAAAGTTGTGCAACATGCTAAAGGAACATCTAGATGCCTTTTCTTGGAGTTACAGGGAAATGAAGAGAGTGCACCCCTCGATGTGGACTCACCAAATTTATATCAAAGAAGGTTGCAAACCACTTCGACAACCCCAAAGGAGAATGAATCCATCTCTTAAGGATATAGTCATAGAAGAATTGCAAAAGCTGTTAGATGCAAGATTCATTTACCCTATCTTAGACAGTGAGTGGGACTCTCCTTTGGTGTTGGTTCCAAAGAAAAATGGGAAGTGGAGGATTTGTGTCGATTACCGAGAGTTAAACAAAGCAACAAAGAAGGACCATTTCCCTCTACCTTTAATTGAACAAGTGTTAGATGGCCTGGCAGGGAAAAAGTTTTTCTCTTTCCTAGATGGGTTCAACGGGTACAATTAAATCCAGATTAGCCCAGAAGACTAGGATAAAACCACCTTCACTTGTCCTTGGGGCTTCCCTTTGGCCTATGCAATGCCCCTGTCACTTTCCAGAGAGCAGTGTTGAGTATCTTTGCTGAGCTAGTCCATGATGCACTAGAGATCTATATGGATGATTTCACACCCTATGGGTGTGATTTCCAAGAGGCTCTGTCCAACTTAGGTAAGGTGTTGAACAAATGCATTGAAATGGACCTGTCCATTAGTCTCAAAAAATGTGAGTTCTTGATGATTGCAGGGACTATTCTAGGTCATTCAATATCCTAGCAAGGACTACAGGTGGACCCAAACAAAATAAACATCATCCAAAGGGTCCCACCTCCACAAAAACAGAGAGATGTCAGAAGTTTTCTAGGTTTAGCTAGATATTATCAGAGGTTTATAAAATACTTCAGCAAGTTAGCTTCTCCTTTATTTGGGTTATTGGCCAAAGACTCTGAATTTGTATGGTCAAAAAGCTATCAAGAGGCCTTGGACACCTTGAAGGACAAGTTGACCATTGCACCTATTCTCCGAGGCCCAAATTGGGCCCTTCATTTTCATACACATGCTGACGCCTCACACAAAGCCATAAGAGTAGCTCCAGGCCAGATAAATGACAAATTGCCTTATGGCATTTACTTTATCAGTAAGAATCTATCAAAGGCCGAACTGAACTACATAGTGACCGAAAAGGAGCTCCTAGCTGTTATGCATTTATTGAATGAATTTAGGCATTACATTACAAGTTATCAAACATTTGTACATACTGACCATGCTGCAATTAAATATTTAATGAATAAGCCTGATGTGAATGCCCATATTATTAAATGGTTACTTTTATTACAATAGTTTGATCTAACTATTGTTGATAAGCCTGGCAAGGAAAATGTTGTTGCAGATGTTTTGTCCAAATTAACTTTTTCTGCAGGGGAGGAAGTAATGGTTGATGATCAGTTACCAGATGAACACTTATTCCTCATCGTGAAAAAAAAAAAGTTAAAGTTTAAAAAACAAACTCTAATTAAAATATGGTAGGTGGGGTCCCTTATCCCTTGGTGTAATAAGGAGATAAATTTGCAATTTTGCCTTATTTTTGTTGCTATTAGAAATTTCATATTGCTGGTATGTGTAATGTGTGATTGCAACATGACAATAAAGGTGGTAAGTTGAAAAAATGTCCTTCCAAACAAAGATATAATATTATCATCATAAATTAAATTGTTTATATGACTATTTCAACATTCAACAATATGAAAAACTTATGTTAGAAACTCCATGAAGTCGCAATGTTTCCATTAAGCAAATGTATTATTAGAAATGGTAGTTTATACTTCGATATTTTTTTTTTTTTTCATTTGTAATGCGTTTGATGATGAAGAGACTATTATGATGAATATGAATAACATGAGTTCAGGACATTAAGGGTCAAATGTTCAAATGGATTTGAATCCATTCTTTGAAATTTTTTGAAAGGGGTCATGAGGAAAAAGGCTTGGTGATTAATACATCAACAATTATTGCCACATCATGTTGATTATGAAATACTCAAACTCCAAGCTTATCATATAACAAGGCGCATTATCTACCCATCAACAATTATTACCACATCATGTTGATTATGAAATACTCAAACTCCAATCTTATCAAATAATAAGACACATTATCTTCCAAACTTAGGTGATATTGTAACTTATAAGTCTTGACTCTTGGTGTTTAGCACATTGAAAAGGTAATGAAACATGCTTGTTTGACAATAGCTCAAACCCTGAATATATGGTAAGGTCTCAAGAATAATACAATGCTTGTGGCACAAATAAAATTATACATGATATATATTGTAATAACAGTGATGTTTTTGTTTTTTATATGATATTTTAAAACTCAAAATAATATGACAACATTTAGTAGTGTCCTATGGTTGCAGATCTATCGTTTTGGCACTGCCCAAATTGGCCGCATTGAAGGCGTGGGACTGGGGAACCAAGCCGCTAACTGCACTGCCCACTTGCCACACATGATTGACAGTAGTTTTATTTGAAGGAAGTGCGAGTGTTGCAAATATTGTGATCTGACCACTATTCTCGATGATGACACTCATGTCGCTCACTGCGATGCTAATGCTAGAGGGCTCCGGAGGATTTTGATCCTTGATATTGTAAGTACCAACTACTGCTGATCCATTGGAATGGTTGAAGGCAATCAGAGCCTGTGTGCCAACCATTTATGCAGCCGTTGGGTTTATACCCCAAGCTACCCACCCAGCAGAGGCCGCAGGAGTGGCTCTGAAGCCAATAGCGATTGACCCATTCGCAACTGACCCATTTGCAGGAAAATAAGTCCATGCCAGAGTAGCATTTAATGTTGGCAAACTATTGCAGCGAGTAAATGTTTTGGTCCCGTTCGTGCTCTGTAACGATGTACTGCAATTCTGTGCCGATGCTTGCCAAGCCAATATCACCACCCAAGCAAAACCCAACAGTGCGGAATAAGCACCCATGTTTGCAAAATCGATCAAATTCTCAGCAGCAGCAGACTCAAACGCATAAATATGCTTTGGGGGTTAGAAGCAAACAAGCTTTAAATGAATAGTAAATCAGGCTCTGAAACTCAAACTGGTGGCCAAATGGGTTTGATTCCAGAGGAAGCCTGAGATTATGTAACAAAGGCAAACTGGTGTTGTAGGAGAAGAGGAGGCGTGGGTCGCAATAAATAATGAAATCCTTGGAGCCAATTGTGAGGAAATGTGTGAGGATCAGGGTTGGAATTTGGATTCCTCTTTACCCATCATACAATTTTTTTTTGACGTTTTAGGTATTTATTATGCCCTTCAGGAAACGTTATGTTTAAAACTTTTCCATTCAAGAGTGATGTTTTGATGATAAATTAACCCTTCACTAATAAATGTTTCATTAAAAACACATATCTATCATAATAAAAAAAAAACCAAAATGACCATAACACATAAATGACTTATTGAATTCTCAATTTTGGTTTGAAATTGTATGGAACACTCACAATAAAATATTCATAACTCTAAAATCAAATGTCCTTGATTCGGAGATGCCATAGCATCTGTATATATGAGATATTACTAAGGATATCTTATGGGATATATAAGATGACCAACAAAGTAAAACTATAAGATGGACTATCCTCTAATCCTCTCCACGATTGTAATCACATGGAATCAATGTGGGGGTCCACCACGGAGAGTTTGTATTCAAGAAAGTACAATGTATTGAAAGTGTTTTAGTATGACATAAGTGGCGGTATGTCATTCTTCATAAGCCATATCATTCAAAGCTTTTAAATGATATGTTGAGACACTCGATATCTGGTGCATATTGTAGTCGAACTGACACTTCCACTGTTCCATATGCGACATTGTGACATAAGATAACCTTCATAGGTGAGTGGTGAGTCGGTGACACTTTGAAAAGCCTCTCGTCGAAACAATCCAATAAAGTTGGGTGGCCAATACACTCAGGGAGAGCAAGTGGCTACAAGAAATATTGTGGTCCAAATTTATTATGACAAGGAAGAGGTTTTTTTCTTTTATCTACGTAGGTTCGATGATGCACTAACACACTCATGGATTGATTGTTTGTTTCATTCAAGTGAGAATTTTAATGATGTTTGCATAAGAGATATATACATATTCATTGGATTTCAAGGAAACTATTTTGACTCGGATTCTAATCCAACTTACAGTGATCAAATGAAAGAATTGTGAGTTATTGAACAACATTCCTTTTAAGGAGTATGAAATATATTTTTTTTCTTCCCCTTGTCCCTTCTAGGTGACACCTATGGGAATTCAATAATACTAAGATCGAGCATTTGATGAGACCTCATCATGAACAAAAACATTTCAAACCAAGCCAAATTTGTTGTGTTGTGGGCATATATATATATATATGAATGATATTATTTGATATAAAGTCTCTATTAGGCTAGATGCTTATTGATCACTTAGTTTTCTAGATATATATTTAAGTAGACTAGGTAATAACCTTTGTTGAATGGTCTCAGATTCATTTTCCATGGTTGTATATCCTTAGGCTATAGGTTAATAAAAATATGTTTTTCTTTCTATGTGTGTGCATATTCAAATTCACTTAGGAACTCTCTTCAATTGGCATGGTCCACTCATATGCACCTCAAGTTGCATCAACAAGAAAGCAAATTATTCAAAGGTGAAAAAGGGGCCTAAATATATTTACCCAAGGAAAATTGAAAGCTTGTAATATTAATGGGACAAAAGATAATAGAGAAAATCTAAGAATGTGAAGCCTGGGAATAAAAGTACGTAAAATTGTTATCTATAAGTTTATAGTTTCTTTTTGTAATAATTCCTAAAGCATAAAAGAGCCAAACAAATGTCATTTCTAGACAGTTTTGTCAAAATTATTATGTTTACAATTCAGTTCTTCAACACCATCTCTACATTTATTAATTTTAATAAATTAATAAATAGTTTCTAGTGATCCATCTCTACATTTATTAATTTTAATAAATTAATAAATAGTTTCTAGTGATGTTTTAGATTCATTTCATTCTCATGGTCAAGTTGTAAAATTAATAAATTAGATTTTGGTTTACTTGAATGCTTAACCCACTTAACGTACTACACGTGTTTAAGCTCACTTAACGTACTACAAGTATGTGTTTAAGTAACACACCTTGTTGGTGATGGATAGAGTAAACATAAACCATAGTAATAGTTAAATATATACACATTTTTTACAAATCTTATAGAAGAATTGTATTTATAAATCAAAATCTTTGACGATTTTATTTTTAGTTCTATAGTATGCCTTAAAATTGCTTTTGTTTGGCTAAGAGTTTGATTTCATGGAATTTAAGGAAATAGGTTAATAGCCCAAGGCTCAGAGACATTTGGTAAAAGTGAAATGCACACTCAGACTACTAGTAAGGTAATTCTAGGGTATGGTTTTTCTTGAATAACCATGATGAGTCAACCTGCATTAGGTAATTCCAAGGCCATGATGAGTCAACCTGCATTATGGATAGCTATGAGTGATGATTGTCCCCAATGTGAATTTCACAACTTAATTATAATCATTTTCATCACTATGTTAAAAAAATAAACAAAAAATATTAAAATATTATAGAGAGCAATTCACTAATTTTACTGAATATATTTCAAGTATATTTTTAACTAAAACATTATAAAAAAAACACTAATTTTTTTTTAAAAATTGCATTTGTCAAATTTTAATGGTTTAAAATTGAAGAGAATTTTAAACATACGGAATTGAATTATACATTTAAAAAAAAGTGATTTAATCCACATAAATCCACAATTTCTTTAAAACATACCCTACTTAATTCCAATACAAATAAAATATATAGTTAATAATAACCACAACTCTGAGCTGGATGGTCATAATAATATATTTCAGCAAGTATGGTCGAAGCCACAATCACGGAGCTTATGGTCCACACGAATTGTAATTTCAGCCACACATTTGTGTAAAATAAAGCTGAGGAAACTGCCTTTATCGTTCTCATATTTTTAATTAAAACATCATAAAGAAAACACTAAGTTTAAAAAAAATATATATATATATATATATATATATATATATATATATAATTTTTAATGGTTTAAAGTTAAAAGAGAGTTTTAAATTCACTGAATTAATTTATATATTAAAAAATGATTTAATCCACATAAATCTACAATTTGTTTAAAACATATTATACTTAATTCTAATCCAAAAAAATAGTTAATAATAACCCAGCGCTCTGAGCCAGGTGGTCATGAATAATATATTTCAGCATTTATTATCGAAACCACAATAGAAAACTGCCCTTATCGTCCTCTCATTTTTTCAATCCTTCAAACTAATCATCAGAATGCAACTAGGTTTTTTTTGCTATAACCAATTTTCAAACCCTTATTCACAAATTGACACAACTTCAACAACTCTCTACAAATATTATGGTCATAACGGCAAATTGACACAGCTTCAACAATTATACAACTCTACAAATATTATGGTTATAACCGCAAATATTATGGTTATAACCGCAAGACTAGAATAACCAGGAAATCCTATAATTATGAAGATAAAATTACACTGCAAGCAAATTGTTCGGATTTCAAAATTACACTGCAAGCCCATTGTCGGGATTTCAAAATTAAGTGTTATAGTAACACTTTGTTCAAATTTAGTGTCCGTTCCAAGATGAATGGAAAGGTATAGACTCTGGATAAGATTTCAATAACGTTTTCAGAAAAACCTTAGCCGTCAAAAATACGTTCTGTATCCTTCCAAACACGTCATGCCTGACGGTCATTTAAAAAAGTTCAACGTATTTTACGGGCGAAATGGCCTCTGACGGGCAAAATGCCCGTCAAATTCCAACCCTGGTGAGGATTGAATTGGCGTGTGCAGGTAGGAGAGATCCGGTCGACCGACGACTATAAAAAAAGGAGAGAGCAGCCAAAGAACGCGTTCCTAGACCATTCGATCGTTGATCCATTCAGCGATGGAAGCTCCCACATTGACAAATTCGAAATGGAGAAGTGGTTTGTGATGTTTCATGATTTTTTATATGTGACTTGTGGTTAGATGATGCCAAAGTCATTTTGAATAGTATAAGTTTGGGCCATAATAGCTTTACGCTTACTCATTTTTTTTAACACTTCTTCCCATAGTACAAGCACAACCATCCGAGTGATGCCAAAGTCATTTTGAATAGTATCAAGTTTTTTAACACGTTTTTTCCCTAATACAAACACAATTATTAGATTTTTTAACACGTCTCTTTCTCTAATACAAACACAACCACTCTAGTGAAATTTGATCTGATCACATTACTAATAAATCTATCCTCAACTTTTTATCTTAATAAAACTTGATAATTTTTTTAATATTAATAAACATTCATATAAATGTAATTTTTTTGCATGTATAGACTTCTTGGAATACAAGACACTGTCAACATTGTCATTTCTAGTGGTTGGGATGACCTTTTGGGATGACCCTTTGGGATGGGGTGGTGTAATATAAATAATTAGTTTCAATATATATTTTAAGTTGGTAAATAATTGGCCAGTTTATATATATGTCTATATATTATAAGTTTGTAAAGAAACGGTCTAATGGGCAGCCCAGAAATTCATATTTTTGCAGTGAAATCTAATATATTTTAAGTTAAGTTTATAGTGACACAGTTTAATTGGAAATAAAAATTAGTATTTTGGTTAAAGAGAGTTAGATTGAAACACTGATTTGTGATTTTTTATATTTGACTTGTGGTTTGAGGATGCCAAACTAATTTTGGATAGTACCAGGTCTAAGCCATATCAACTTTTAGTTGACTAGATTTTTTGGCATGTCTCTTCTCCTAGCACAAGCACAATCACAAAAGCACAAGTACAAGACACAACCACCTTAGTGAAATTTGATTTGGTCACAATGCTAATAAAGTCTATCCTCAACCTATTATGTTAATAAAATTTAATAGTTTTTTTTAATGTTAATAAACATGTAATTTTTTTGTATATCTTCTTGGAATACAAGACACTGCCATTGCTAGTGGTTGGGATTACCCTGTTGGGATGGGTGTTGTTATATAGATAATTAGTTTCAATATGTATTTTAAGTTGGTAAAAAATTGGCCAGTTTATATATATGTATATATATTATAAGTTTGTAAAAAAAAGGTCTAATGGGCAACAGAGAAATTCATATTTTTGCAGTGAAATCTAATATATTTTATGTTAGGTTTGTAATGAAATAATATATTTTAAGTTAAGTTTTTTTTAATGAAATGGATTAATCAGAAATAAAAATTAATATTTAGGTTTGTAATGAAATAATATATTTTAAGATAAGTTCGTAATGAAATGGTTTAATCGGAAATAAAAATTAATATTTTGGTCAAAGAGAGTTAGACTAAAATATGATTCATAGTTTGATTTGTAAGATGCGTTATGATGACAAAATATTATTTTGAGAGAAGGATATGAGAGGAGAGTAGAAGAGATATAAATATAAAGAAAGGAAGAGAAGAGTAGAACTGAATTAAGTTGATAGTTAAAAACTTTTAAAACTAAAATCTAAAAAATATTAATACATAAGTATTATTGTGCGAGAGGCTTTCTAATATGGGGTAGATGTCAAGCTTAAATGTTTAACATTTGACAAATTTATAGCAAATTTAATTTAATGTCAATGTCCACCCAATTTAGGGATAGGTTTAAATGTTTAACATTTAACACAAACATTTAAAATTTATATGTAGGCTAAATTAAAAAAAAAAAAAAAAAGGTAATGAAAGAAAGTTAAAGTAACAAATAAAAGTTAAAAGTAATATAAAGCCCTATGCCTGTAGACATTTAAATGTTGGCTCAATTAATAATAAAAAGTTAAAGTTAAAATCAATTTATTATATTTTGATTTTGTTATTAACTTCTCAATATGCTTTGTTAGCATACCATGAGTTATCAATACCACATGCCCAAAAACCATAATTTATTTCACAATCAAAATATTTTATAACAATATGACATGATTGTTAGCCATGGATATTCATCCTACTTTACCATGGACATTATTAACATGTAAATAGTCTTTGTTACAATATCATGGGTCAATACCATGACTTATCAATACCACATGCCCAAAAAACATAACTTATTTCACAATCAAAATATTTTAGAAATATTTTATTTTAATTGAATTTATAATTTTTTAAATTAAATATAAAAAGAAAAAAGTTATCATTACTTTTGAGATATTTCTAAACTCTCTATCTTCACTGACTACTAAAAAGATTCCCATAGAAATTAAATCAAGGTTTCAATAAAATTAAAAATGAGAAAACATTTATATATAAAGATGTGAAATATATAATAGGAATAATATTACTAAGAACCAACATTTTATATATAAAGATATGAAATATATAATATGAATAATATTACTAAGAACCAACATATATCCATCTTAACTAAGGATCTAAGCGATGAGAGAAAACAAATTTACTAACAATAATAAAAGAAAAAAACATAGGCATTGTACACCAAATGGAATAAAACTACTTAATTACTTTGGTGTACGATGCATATGTTTTTTTCTTTTATTATTGTTAGTCAATTTGTGCATAATTGTTTTAAGTTTTTCATTATTGTATTTTCTTTGACATGATTGATTCAAAATATATGTTTAATATTTTACAACCAATTGATTTTTTTTTATAATTTATATACTTTCTCAAACACAATATCATAGAATCAAATTTAAGAGAGAGGTCGGGGTTGGGGGGCAGACGGGGGGGAAGAGGTGGAGAGGGAGGGAGGGAGAAAGAGAGGAAGGGAGATAGCAACAAAGTTGGAGGGAAAAGAGAGAGAGAGAAAGAGAGAGAGTGATGGGGGGGGAGAGGGATGTGGGAGAGAGAGAAAGAGAGAGTAAGGAAGAAAAAGAGGAGGGGAGAGAGAGAAGGAGAGAGGGAGAGAGAAGGAGGAAAGAACGAAGACATAGAGAGATAGAGGTGGAGAATGGGGAGAGATGGAGAGAGAGTGAGGGAGAGAGGAGGGAAGAGAGAGAAGAAGAGAGGATAAGGATAAGGAGAGAAGGAGGAGAGAGAGAGAGAGGGAGACATAAATATGGAGGGGACATAGAGAAGGAGAGAGGGAGGGAGATAGTGACAAAGTTAGAGGGAAGGGAGAGAGAGAGTGATGATGGGGTGAGACAGAGGGAGGTGGAAGAGAATGATAGAGAGAGGAAGGAAGAGAGAGAGGAATACATAGAGAGAAGGGGAGAGAGAGAGTGGGACACAAAGATGGAGTTGGAGGGGGAGACAGAGGCTCGTTAGAAGAAAGAAACATAAGGAGAAATGTGGAGAGAGAGAGGGAGTGATAAGAGAGAGACGGAGAGAGAGAGAGGGAGAGAGAGTGAGAGAGAGAGAGAGAGAGTGTGTGTGTGTGTGTGTGTATTTGGGGGGTGAGATAGAGAGAGGGAATAAGAAAGAGACACATAGATATACATATAGATATTATATAGTATTATATAACCAGCCTAGATCAATCTTAACCCTGGATCTATCAAGCATCCAGAGCGATCAAATCTCTTGGGGTGAAAAACTTTCATCAAGTTTTCACTCAAAAAAGAGGTTTTCACCTTGATAGATTTGATCTCTTTCGGCGCTTGATAGATATAGAGTTAAGATAGATCTAGACTAGTAAATTTAATAAGATAATTAATAATAAATTATAAATATGATTAATATTAATAATGTAATATTATTATTGTTATAATCTATTAATTATTAATATTAAATAATATTAATATAAATTATATAACTTAATCATGAATTATTAATATTAGTTCTATACCTACTAAATAAATTATTAATATAAATCACATACCTAATAAATGAATTACTGATATAAGTGCTATACATAACAAATGCATGATTAATATTATTTTTGTGCTTTATAATATAAATCCCATACTTATAATGAATTATTAATATTAATATAAGTCACAAACTTAATAATATACTATTAACATTAATATTAACCGTATTAGTATTGATAATGTGATAATTGAGTTGAATTAATATGTTAATGAAAGAATGAATGGATAGGACTATGGAAAAATGAATGAACATGAAAGAAAAGAGGGGAAGATATAATCAAAGGGAAATAAAGGAGGGGTGTGAAGATATGATAAGGAGAATTTAGGAGAGAGAAATCAATAAGGGAAACAAATATTCAAGGAAAAAGGAAACTAGGGGTTGATGAGCTAAATGATAAGAGGGAACCAATTACTATTTACCTCAAGTCCACCATCTTGATTGAGATTGTTTGGATGTCTTGGCATCTCCAAAGCCTCTCTAAATGTTCTTATGAAATAGTGGTAGTATTTGGATATGATCTCCATGTTTTCAAGACAAATATGGTGTTTAGTGAGGAGGGAGTCTTTCGCAAGAGTAGAAGTGTGGGTGCAATGAATTTTTATGTTTGCTCCATGTTCTTTTGTTCTCATTTTGAAGGATCTCTTAGTTTCACCAAATTATGTAGCACATACTGCAAAGAGCAATCAATTTTGTACACTCCCTTGAGTTGATGCTAGTCACTGCTGACTTTTACGAATTTCAATTTTTGTTAAATCGTCCCTAATGGTTTGAACATTGAACCAATATTCCTTTTATTAAGAACTTTATATATTTTATTAGTTACACCATGAATGTATGGAAGGCATACTTTATCAATAAAAGGTTGTGTGTTTATTGAATTCCGAGGAGGCGTCTTCCCTATTTTTGCTCGCTTGATGGATTAAAATATATCTTTGTTTTTGTAGCCAATTTCCTTGAATACCTTTGTAAGGTGGTTGAATTCTTGTTCTAAGTGTTCACTATCATATATACTTATAGATATTAAGTCCAAGGTGTTCCAAATCCCGATTTTCTGAGTACCTGATGTCTTAAATTCCCATCATCTTGTCTTGCAATTATTACACTAAGGAAGGAACAATATTAATGTCTTCAAGTTCCATTGTGAACTTGATGTCATCTGATATTCCATTAAAGTGCTCCAAGAATTTATTTAGTTATTGTTTTCCATACTTTCATTTAACATTAATGTCATCGATGTACCCTTTCCACCTAAATATTTTGGTTGTTAAATGGGTAAAATTATTTTTAATGAGATATTATTAATATTATATCATTTTTCTAAAAAATTGTTGTATTTTGGTGATGCTAAATTATATAAACTATTAGCCCATGGGGTGTGGAATAGTTGTGATAGGGTGTGTTGTTAAGGCACTTAGTGTTGTGAAGGCCAGTAGTTCGAAACTCCACGGGAAAAAATCCATCCATGTTAATGGTTGGTGTGGCCCAAGACAAGTGTCATCCTAGGGAGATTATGATGGCTTAGATGCCCCTGGGCTGAAACTTCTCAAGCCAAAGGTTAAGCGTGCAATTATATGAGGACTTACACAACTTAGCAAACAATTTTTTATTTTATTTTATTTATTTATTTTTTCTAAGATGATTTTTTTTTTTTTTATATATATATATTCATTCATGGAAGTAATTCCATTACATATCTTCAGATACAGTGACTGCATAGAGACCTTTCTATAAAAAATACAAAAATAATGATACAAAATACTGAGCTGATCAGGTGTTCCCACAAAAAATATCCAAAAAGATACAATTTGATAAAGAGACCCGTTTCATCTTCATAGCTTCAAAACAATGGAAAATTTCAAATTCAGCATGGAATCAACCCAAGTGTATTATCCAGGAATTGGGTATACCCCAGCTTCATGCCAGATTTCCTGCATTTTAATGATCACATGTAATCCATCAAGCTTCGCTTTCAATCCAAGTTTTGATAATCTGTCAGCCTCAGTATTAAGGTTCCTGCTTATGTGCTGTATGGACGGTTGATTGAGGGAGCTCCAAATTTGCTTAATTTGATTTAGCCAACCTTGAAGAGAGGATTTATGGATATTAGCATGTGTGCCAACATAATCAATAACAGTCTTGGAGTCACCCAAAACATGGATGTTTTGTATGTCCATAGATTTAGTAAACCATAAAAGTCCCCACAGTGCCATCACTTCTGTCTTTGTGTTGGTTCTAAAGCCCACTCCCCAATGTACATGGTATGATAACTCAGGATGTATATAGCTGATGAATCCGCATCCATATCTGTGGTCATGAGAAGCCCCATTGAAATAGCTGGCCGGATATACAACCTCCAGAATTTCTAATGGGCGAGTGGGTTTTTGTTTTGAAGCGATTGTAATACAAATTCTGACTTTTGTAGAATTTTCGTTAGCACATCTGACCCTAGTTCCCTGTGACTGTTGAAAATAATGTTGTTCCACCATTTCCATATTTCCCAAATGAAAATAGCAGGGATGAGTCTTCGAGGGCCAATTTGGTTGCTCCACCATATCAACAAGAGCTCCATATCACTAATGTTCAGCCCTAGGTGGCCAATTTTGTGTTCCAATTGTTTCCATAGGATGGAGACCTCTGTGCATGTTCTAAAGAGACGAATATTGTCTTCAACAACATTTCCACATAATACACAGTAACCAGGGCCAGACCAGTTCCTCTTTTTAAGGTTTTCCCAGGTCAAGTTCTTGTTCTTCCAAACAAGCCATAGAAAGATGGAGTTTTTGATGGGAAGGTGTGGGCTCCAAAATTAAGAATCATCTATTCCCCGGATGGTTTGTTTGTAGGTAGAAAAGTTGGTAGCAAGCATCAACAACCACTATATTATTTTCCGTCAATTTACCATTCCAGGTAATTGATTCATATGCCACTTCTCTATAGAGGCCCGCCAGTCTCATTTGTGTGCAGATGTGCATCCAATCACCTGCAACAGAGCCTGTAAGATTTAAATTAGCTGCATTCTTCCAAAATGGGCAGTCATTTTCCCAAGCAGAAATGATTTGGTGCCAGGAGAAGGTCCCATTTCGATGGAATTTTTTGATGATGTGGTCCGGGAAGGGATCGGTGTCCAACAGTCCCTGAATGTGGTCACGACCAATAATAATATGATGCCAAGTGCCAAGTTTCCAAGCCATCATATTAAGAAAAGTATTTTCAATCTTTGTGAAACTGCGCCAAATAGCAGAGCCAACAGATTTGCCGATATGGCCATTATGCAACCAGACTTAACGTCCATATTCTTCAGGTATTTATTTTTGATGACTTGGCTCCAGATACTGTTCCTAAATATCCCACGCCAAATGGATTTTAGGAGGAGTGCTTGCCCAAAACACCGGAGATCGAGGATGCCCCATCCATCCATTTTCTTTGGTAGAGTAATGTGGTGCAACTTTGATAAATGATACTTTTTCCTTTGTTTCATGCCAGACCAAATAAAATTTGTTATGATTCCGTCTAATTTCTTTATGATGGCAGCATGAAGTTGGAACAAATGCGCCCAATAGACGCTGAGTTGTGTTATCATAGCTTGGACCAGTGTAAAACGTCCTCCCATTGAAAGGCACTTGTTTTCCCATCCAGAGATTTTCAAGAAGTATCTGTCAACTAGCCATTGCCAGTCCATAATTATGTACTTACAGGGTTTTAAATGAAAAGCAAGATATTTAAGGCTAGAGGAAAATCATTCAGTAGAAATACCAAATAAGTCAGCAATATATGCAGTGGTCTCAGAAATATCTAATGCATGCATTATAACCGATTTTTTTGATTCATTTTAAGACCCGAAGCATTTCCAAATCTATAAAAAATTTAAAATAAATGCAGCCATGCAAGCCTGTTTAGAAGCCCCATGATAAGCACGTCATTCACAAAAAAACTGTGAGATATCTGGATGTTTCTGCCAATCTTCAGAGGGGATAAGAGGCATGTGGCCACAACATCAGATATGTGTAGACTTAGCCCATCCAATGCTACAATGAATAAAATGGGCGATAAAGAACATCCTTGCCGAAGGCCCCTACCTGCACTGAAAAAAGAAGTCGGGTATCCATTGATAATGACTGTGAACTAGACGGTAGTGACACAGGACATGATCTAGTTTATGGCAGGGGATTGTATGTCGATCTTGTGGAGTAGCAATCTTAGGTACCCCCAGTCCAGACAATCAAATGATTTTTTAGATCAACCTTCATAATAGTTGCATCAAGGTGCTTCGACTAGATGGAATGTAAGCATTCATGTGTTGTAGCAACAACATCATGTATTTGCCAGTGTTTTAGAAAGCCATATTGATGTGGAGAGATAAATTTCGACAAGATGGGCTTTAGTCGATTAGCAATGGATTTGGATATGATTTTGTAGACTAGATTACAGAGAGATATGGGCCGAAAATCAGAGAAGGTGTGTGGGGTTTTATTTTTAGGAATGAGGGCGATATAAGTGGAATTTAGATGAGGGTGGACAGTACCCAGATTTTGGGTTCTTCAACAAGGTTTACTAGGTCAGACTGAAACAGATCATAGAAATGAGAAAAGATTTCCACAGTCTAACCATCAGGTCCAGGACTTTTGTCACCCTGGAAAGAGAGTATGACCCCATGAATTTCTTCAGTTGTAACTGGTTTGTATAGTTCTATTTTAGCTTCCTCACCAAAAATCATTGGATAGTGTGATACCCCCCATAATAAATCTTCCGGGCCTTCCGATGGAATATGGCCGAAGGCCAATTTGAAGAATGACAGAGCAACTTGCCTTATTTCATCTTGTGTTTGATATTTAGCATCATCCAAGTCGAAAATATCCCATATGGAGTTTTTTTACGGCGAAAATTTGCAAATCTATGAAATTTTTTTGTGTTTCAGTCCCCCTCCTTCAGCCATGTGACTCGGCTTTTTAGCTTCCATGTCGTCTCTTTAATAAGCAGAGTTTGCGATCTTCTTTTTTCAAGGATCTGTATTCTAGATCTGGTGTTCGATTGGAGTATATGTGTAGACAGAGAAGGGCTTATAGAATCCAACTACCGTTCAATATCACAAAGTTCTTTTCTGAGCTGTCTATTTTTTTCCCGCTCCCACTTTTTGGTAGCTAGTTGAAGTGCCTTTAGTTTGTCCAAGAACAAACCCATATGTGATGTGGAGTTGTTAGCCATAGAGAGCCAAGTACTTTTGACCAGGTTAGCATAGGAAGGATCCTCCAACCAGATTCTGTTGAATTTGAAGGGAAGTCCACTCCTGAAGTCTTGTTGTCACCAATGGAGAATGATAGGGTGATGGTCTAAAATATAGCTGCTGATGGTTTCGGATGAAACCAATCCGAGTCTTTCAATAAGCATATCGTGTATGAGAAACCTGTCCAGTGTTTTTACAATGTACCAGTTCCCCGTTATGCCATTATCTCATGTGGGGGCAATGTTTGATGGGCTGATATCAACCAGATTGTGATTCATGATTATGGATATTAGTGAGTCTGCCATAGAATCTCCGCAGCATTTGTGGCCCCAATATTCATGATCCCCAATAGTGCAGTTTAGGTTCCGTGCTAGAATAAGAGATGGCAGGTTCAGGAGATCCGATTCCATCAACCGAAGCGAGAAAAGTTCTCTGTTGCGAAAGGGAGCATAGATATTGAGCATATGGATATGTCCCAAAAAGCCACGAATGTTTCTAGCAAGAAAAATGCCAGCAAAACATGTGAATGCTTGTAGCCGGACACGGTTAGGGTCCCAGATGGCAATCAGTCCCCCAGAGAGTCCAGATGCGTCTATGGCCGCCATGTGCCAAGATGGAAGCATTCGATGAAAGTATCTAATCGAGGGGAGAGCAGGGTGCATAGTTTCTTGCAGAAGAATAATAAATGGGAGGTACATAAAGAATAATTATTTTAGGGCCAGAAATTTGGGGGTAGCCCCAAGTCCCCGCATATTCAAAGAGAGAATAAAAGTCATTTGGGCCATTTGGCGGGCTGCCGTGCTCTAATGGCCCGAGAAAAAGATTCAGCTATGGGGATGTCGATGAGGAAGGGTGCATTGGGGTGGCAGGGTACATGAGGTTTACATAGATGGCCACAAAAGTGTCGGCTGTCCTGAGGCTTTTTTTTCCCACGGGGGCTTCACTGGGGAGCAATACCATACCACATCGGTTCATATTGGGCGATATATATTGAGGAAAAAATGACACAATATATTGAGCATATAATAGGGGGTAAAGGGTTTTAATATTGGTTGGTATAAAAAATGGAGCTCAAAGTTAATGAAAAAATATAAAGGGATATAAAAAATGCTAATGAAAAAATGGAAACCTAGAATATCTAGTGAAAGTAGGGGTTTTTTAAATTGGGAAGGTGTATTGGGTTCGTATTGGTTGGGGGTTAAATAATGTGATTTTTAGAGGTATTTTCCAATATGTAGTCAAATTAAGGGTATTGTTTAGTATGCCATGAACACACGTGCTATGTTATAGGTTCATTGAATGAAGCCCCCATGTTTTTTCCAGACCGTAATGTTCCCGGCGGATGTTGGGCTGATATGTGGTGATGTAGGATTTTGAGGTTTGTGGATTGTAAAGTACCGAAGGTCTAAGGATTTTTTCTGCAGCAGGTATTCTAAGTCGCTATCCACCTAATTTGTGGGTGATGTTATAGGGGTGGTAAGGGAGGATTGATTAGGCTTATTAGAGGCCGGGATTTTGGGGGCAGTATGAGGCAGGGATATAGCCCAGACATAGTATATATGTGTAGCTAATAGGGGGTCATTTATGGCAGGCTAAGTTGGAGCATTTGGTGGCAGGGATGGAAAATGTTGATAGGGGACAGACTGTTCAATAAGGAAGGTGGCAGAGTGTGGGTCCAAGTCATCCGATGGAGGGGAGGATGATATGAGAATATGTGAAGATTTAATTTGATTTTCCATAGAAAAATGAGTGGAAGTTTCAAGTGGGGAGTGAGTAGGAATACCTGAATGATTTGGAGGACTTTTCACATGGGAGGGAGTCTTCGAGCCACCGTGTGACGAACAACTAGAACTCTGAAAAATATTCCTTTTCCAGTTTCTTTGACGCGACCTATTTGCACTTGTGGGGCAGGCACTCCATCGATGGGGGCGAGCAGGTGACCATTTCGGTGACAGTTCAGGCAATGGAAGGGTACACCCCAATAGTCCAGACATTGAGCAAGCATAGAATCATTCCAACATATAAAGATATGGTCTAGAAATTCACCCTTGTAACTTTTTCAATGAGGATCCATGAAACTCTTTTGTCGGGAGCCCCTAGACAACAAGGATCCACATACGCAAATTTACCAATGGCATCCCCGATGTCTTATAGAGTCTTCGGTGACCAGAATTCTATAGTGAGCCCTGGTAAGTTAACCCATATTAGATTATTCTGTGGAATATTTCTTCGAGGGTTAAACCCGATGTACCAGGAGTACAATGCAAGGAAACTGTGTCCTTTTGCCCAAGGAATGGACCGAACCTTCTCTAGGTCTTCTTGGCATAAGAAGTGAAAGCTATACCAGCCATTTAGCAGTTTGACCACCGTAGGCATGTAATCCAGAAGAACATGCCATTTTGAATGAAACCAAACTCTGATGGCCGAATCATCCATCTCACAAAAATTCCATTTCCCTACCAATGCATGATTTTACAGGCTGGTAATTCTATCAGAGAGATTCAAAATCCGAAAGTCAGATTAGGAGCCGGTTCAGTTATTTTTATAGCATGAGCAGGGTGGCGAGGACGTCGATTATTTCCCAATTGCGGTAGAGCATGTGGCGATGAAGGTTCATGTAGACCATGTGGCAGAGCAGATGTAGGGAGGGTTAGCGACTCCATGGCGAGGTTTGTGGTCCCACCAATAGTCTGATCATCCGCCAAGGTGGCATGAGGATAGGGCCCATCATATGCCCAGTCATCCACCAACGTGGCATGAGAAGAGGACCTACCATATGTCCATTCAGCCACCAACGTTGCGTGGATGAGATCATCATGAATAGAGATGTCAGAGTCAATTAGATCCATAAATGATGGGGGTCATAGAAAAGATAAATGCAGCCTTGAGAGAGCAGACGCAGTTATGCTAGGTGTCAGGAGGTAGATGATAGGGGATCGTTTTTGTATTAGGAATGTCTAGGAATTCCCTCGACAGAATATGCACATCCCAAGGCCTCGGAAAAGGTGGGAATGAGAATAAACCTTAAATGGATGTTGTCATATGAGAAGTCTATATTAGGAAGGATTATGGGGAATAAAGCATATGAATAAAGAAATGGAATTAGTCAGAAGGGGAGATCCGAGGTCTGTGTAGATTAAGATCACTTCTGATAGACAGAGATTTTCAGTGGGTTCCAATACGTGTCAATACAAAGTGACAGGTACTAAGTCGGGAATTTTGAAAATTGCTAGGTTCCGGGAGCAACGGGGATGCCGGAAAGTATTTCGATGAGGGCATGCCGAGGATGGTTGTGGGAATAATGGCGGATTTTACAGAATACAACCAGGAGGGGGAGTGTGTTTGAGTTTAGTATGATTGGGTTAAGTTAATGTCATCGCAGCAGCAACAACAACACCTAGGACATGTCCACCAGCACTCAGAGATTTTGGAACCCACGGAGTGGCATGGCCGCAAAATTATGAAAGAGTTTATCCAGCGGTGAAAAAGGGTATTATAGTTGGTTGTATTAAGACATTCTATATCGAAATTAAAGGATTTGGAGCAACACAAATTTGAGAGATCACTCCAGATGAGCATGTGTTCGACGAGGGTGGGGGGAAAGCACAGGGGCTTCATTACGGGAGCAATACCATAGCATGTGGGTTCATATTGGGGTATATTTATTAAGGAAAAAATTACATAATATATTGGGGGATATATAGGGGGTAAAGGGTTTTTATATTCACATGTATAAAAAATGGAGCTCAAAGTTAATGAAAATTTATAAAGGGGTGTAAAAAATGTTAATGAAAAAATGGATACCTACAATATCTAGTGAAAGTAGAGGTTTTTTAAATTGGGAAGGTTTATTGGGTTTGTATTGGTAGGGGGTTAAATAATGTGATGTTTAGAGGTATTTTACAATATGTAGTCAAATTATGGGTATTGTTTAGTATGCCATGAATGCACATGATATGCCATAGGTTCATTGAGTGAAGCCCCCATGGGAAAAAATGTAGTTTGATGATACAAGAGTATGTAAACAATGATACAAGCGAGAATGAAGATGTGAGAAATTTCCGAGAGTGGGGTGGTGAGAAGGGGGAGTAGAAATTTTAGCATTCTATGGAAAGTAGTGAAAGATGAGCTATTTAGCTAAAAACAAAATAGTAGATAGTATGAAAATTTTGCAGAGAATGTGTACTACACTTGATAAACGCTATGAGAAGAATTATGCTAGGCACCCAAGAATATTGCGACTAATCTGTATGAGGTCACATCCGGAGGCAGTGAAAATTTGTAGTAAGATATGATTGCCAAACACCATCTAACGAGGTGGCCTGTGCATTCTGAATAGATATAAAATGCAAGTCACCCACGTAGAGGACACTGAATGCCCAGTGGCCAAGCTTTCAAAATTGTGCTAAAACTTCTACACCATCATTGGAATCTGTGTTACAGAGGGATTTCATAGCTACAATAGAGGGTTTTTGGGGGAGGAAGAAATACTCAGAGCAGCAGACCATCATTAGTATCAACACTACAATGTTGTGTTTACAAGAATGGCATTAGAATCACTCACAATTAGAAATGGCTTGTTCAGATACAAAATGCACATCAAATTTCCTCTTCTGCAAAGCCAAAATCCCCTTTTCCCAAATTTGTTTTTCTACATCAAGTCATAGATCCAAAATGAATTTACTTGTAAATGAATTTACAGTGACTGCAATGGCTTCAACACCTGTGTCTTCCTTACTTTCACTTCCACGTTTAGAGACATGTGTCTGATTTCCTTCATGAAGTTTGATCACTTTAGATTACAATACCATTGTTTGTGATTTAACATGAACAAAGGTAAAGGGCAAGACAACCTTCATTTCATGGAAATGTTGGGAAGTCGACTTTCATTCCATCTTATGAAGAACTCTACCCAGCGCCTGGCCCTTTGTTACTCTACGCTTCCCTCGATCCTTCCAGGGAAAAGATTATTTCCATTTTTTATATGTTGGTTAATGGATTCTTGCTAATTAAAGAAAACACCTAAGTGTTGCTTCTATTAACTATGCCTCGACCTTTACATTTCTTGTTGTATAATTTATCTCGACTTTATGGATTCCACTCCTCTTAGCTCTTTTGCATTTTATCACGGCCTCCAAACTTCTGCATTGCGCCCATTATAGTCGAGAGCGTTCTACAACTGTGAAGCAAAAACATACAGACAGATTCTTCACTGACTGTTTTATTATTTTTCAGCAAACAAAAAAATTACATAAAATATTATTTTTATATTGATAGGCGTGCTTACTTTGGAATATGGCTTCTAGAATTTTAATTTAATAATCAATAATTATTAGGTGGATAGTAGGGATTTAATCTCCATGGAAAATTCTAGAATATTCATAGTAGTATACACAAATCAAATATTGAGATTTGTCTCCAAAGTAATTTTGCATTTTTTTTTCCTTTTTAATCAAATTGATTAATTAAAAAAAAACTATGATATGAACAAATGTCATATAAAGTGAGAAGTGGTTTTTTTGGGCATGTGGTATTGATAAGTCATGGTGTTGGCCCATATGATTGTAACAAGGCCTAATTATAGATTAAGAATTTCCATGGTAAATTATGGGTAAGTGTTTTGGTTATTAATATCTACATATTAAGAATTTCCATGGTAATTTGGAGGTAACTGTTTTGATTATTGATATGTAGTGATATTTATCTTCCATTTAATTTATATGATTATATTAGTTTTCAAATAAATCTAATATATATGTGATCAAGTAAATCGATCTTAATATTTTTTTTTTCATAAATTTAATATATATATATATATATATAAAATCAAGCAAATCAATCTTAAATATTTTTTATTTTTTAAAATAAAGTTAATTTTTGTGTGATAAAATAAACCGATCTCAATAATTTTTAATTTTTAATAGAATACTTTGAATATAAATAATGGGAAAACCTTAATAAAAACAAAGTCGAAGGAATTTTTTTCTTAATAAATATTAAGTCTAGTCCAAATATGAATTATTGATATAACTGATATACATAACAAATGAATGATTAGTATTAGACTTATGCTTTATAACATAAATCCCATACGAGAATGGTGAGATGAGAGAGAATGGCGCAAGTGGTGAGGGTTTTGCAGATCTGTGACCACCTGTTCTTCGATGTAGAGAGACAAGGCTCTGTCTCAAAAGCTATCTTCGGTGCATGGAGCGATGATAGTTCTCTGGGTTATCTGTGAGGGTCGATTTCCTCTCTCACACTTGTTCTCAGAAGATCGATATACATTTTGATGTAGAGTATGTATGACGCCTGAGGAAGAACGCAGGAAAATAATGTGCCAAATCTATCTTTTTGAACCGATCCCACTTGCTGAGGGAAAAAGAACGATGTGGTTTTATGGATCTCATGGTGGGGGGTTTTTATGCGTGGTATGTGAATCGCAGAAGACCTAAAGAATTCGCCTCAGCCTCACTCATTCCCATTAACGTAGTGAATAAAATGATGCTCTCAATTCTGAAGTAGACACTCAATATCCCTGACACGTAAAGGAGGTTGTATTGGATCAGTTGTGAAGCATTAGGGAGATCCCAGTTGTGGTTTTCACTACCACAGAGCCCCAAAGTGTATTTATGTGAAACATCAATTGATCCAGACATGTGAGGGTGGAAAGTCTTCACCAGGGAATTGTATTCAGGCCAAAATTATCGATATCACTGTTTCTCAATGGATCTTGTGATTCTCTGAAGAGAGGGACCTCTGACAAAGAAATAATCGTGAGATATTCATACCCTATATTAAATAATGACTCTAAACTCCGGATTGAGTTAAACTCTATGTTATTACCAAATCCTCGCAGGGGTTATGCAAAACAATATTTTTGTTGCTGTCGACATCCATTCTGTGATTGTTGTCATGGGGGTGTAGCATATATACGACTATGGGAGAAGTGAAGACAAGTAGAGAGCATCGACCAATTGTGAATAATACAAGGTTGGATCTTGAATATCCAATACTAGATCGACTTCAAGGAGCCCTCATCCATATCTCTATCAGAACACCGGAAGGAAATCAATTTGTATGAGTATGTAATTTGGAGAGGATAAGAGTTCACTTAAACAAAAGATTCAAGACAAGATGGATATCCCACAGAAAATTTTGTAAGAGGAATACAAGCTAAAGGATTATGGCATTGGTCCCTACTCAATCATCATCGTTAACATGAGACTTCTAGGAAGATGTCTTGGATCTAGTTCAAAAGGTCCAACATCTTTCAAAGATGCAGTCAAGGGGAAGCAGAGCCACAAAAAAAACTAGATTAGTCTCCCACTATTCAGAGCATATGACCCAAGTGCCGTCCTTGAAAATCAACTTGCTTGACGTAAATAGGGTTCATGATGTGTTCCATAATAAAGCAGTTATATGTAGATTCAATTGATTTTGGCCCAAATTAGAGGCACTACATCAATTGATTTTTAGAGGCACTACATCAATTGATTTTTTATACTTGGACAGAAAGTTGTGATATCCATTTATGTTCTATAGGTTTTTTTATTGTCAAGTTTGATGCAACAAAAGATATATGTTATACATTAAACGAGGGACCATGGTTTTGGGGAAATGCGGGTCTATTAAAGATACCATGGTTTCCAAGTTTTGATGTAAATACCAAGGTGGTTTCCAAAATTCCTGTGTGGGTAAGGTTATATAATCTACCATTGCATTTTTGGAATCACAAAGTATTAGTAGAAATTGGGAATTCTCTGGGGAAATTTTTAAAGACAGATGCCGATTGAGTCTTAAATAGAATTTTCACCTTTGCCAGAATCTGTGTAGAGGTAGACCCTAGTAAAGGATTCCATGATCACATTCTTCTATTTCACAATAATCGACAGTGGTCTCAACCCCTTGACTATGAGAATACAACCTTCCATTTTAATATTTGTCTTCATACTAGTCACCTTCAAAGGGCTTGTTGTCAAGTTAAAAAAGAAAGAAAAAGAAACAACCACAAAAGCTTAAAGGATGGCAGCTTTCAAAAACACAGGAAGTAGAAACAAAATAAGCAGAACCCACCTCAAACAAGGCTGACACTAATCTACATTAGTTCCAATTCCTTTTGAACAAAAACAATAGATTGAGATGATTACGACTAAAAAAGAAGAAAGCAGTACCAAACGAATACATACATCATAAAGTTCAGATTCTAACAGAGAAATCTTATCAAGTGTAAAAGAGAATCAAATGACAATTGTATCATCCACACCCAATTCTAATGGTTGATGGAAAGTGAAAAAAAATAAAGGTAGGAAAGAGTAGAATAGGGTAACTCTCTCATGAGTTTTCATTGATCTTGGTCTCTAGGATTTGTGTTTCAATGCATATGTTGTTTAGCATCTACAATATGTAATTTTGTTCAAAATCAATAAAATTGCGATTTTTCCTTGGGAAAAAACATAAATCCCATACCTAATAAATGAATTATTGATATAAGTGCTATACATAACAAATGAATGATCAATACTACTCTTGTGATTTATAATATAAATCCCATACTTAACATGAATTATTAATATTAATATAAGTTGCAAACTTAATAATATACTATTAACATTAATATTAACCCTATTAATATTGATAATGTGATAATAGAATTGAATTAATATGTTTATGAAAGAATGAATTGATATGACTATGGAAAAATGAATGAACATAAAATAAAAGAGGGGAAGGGATAATCAAAGGGAAATAAAGGAAGAGGCGTGAAGATATGACAAAGAGAACTTAGGGGAGATAAATCAATCAAGGGAAACATATATTCGTGGAAAAAAAGAAACTAGGGGTTGCTGAGCTAAGTGATAAGAGGGAACCAATTAATATTTATGTCAAGTCCACAAACTTGATTGAGATTGTTTTGATGTCTTAGTATCTCCAAAGCCTCTTTAAATATTCTACTAAAATAGTGTTTGTCTTTTGAGATGATCTCCATGTTTTCAAGACATATATGGTGTTTAGTGTGGAGGGAACATTTCACAAGATTAGATGTGTGGGCACGTTGATTTTTATGTCTGCTCCATGGTCCTTTCTTCTCATTTTGAAGTATCTCTTAGTTTCGCCAATGTAGCACATACCACAAATGGAAATTAATTTTGTATACTCCCTTGAGTTAATGCTAGTCAATGCTGACTTTTACAGATTTTGATTTTTGTTTAATTGTCTCTAATTGTTTGAAAACAGAACCAGTATTCCTTTTCTTAAGAACTTTATCTATTTTATCGATTGAACTATAGATAATTGAACCTATTGAAGAGTCTGAATGGGTAAGTCCCATGGTAGTTCAGGAGAAGAAGGCAAAAGGGGACATTAGAATTTGTGTGGACTTGAGGAAGTTAAATGATGCATGCCTACATGACCCCTTTCCCACCCCATTTACAGATGAAGTGTTGGATAATGTAGGAGGACAAGAGGCTTACTCTTTTACAGATGGCTTCTCAGGGTATCACGAGATCATAATTGCATCGGAAGATAGACATAAGACAATGTTTGCCACAGAATGGGGGTCCTATCAGTACACAGTAATGCCTTTTGGGTTGAAGAGTGCACCTGCCATTTTTTCCAGAGTTGTAATTGTAGCTTTCAAAGAGTACATACACAAATTTCTAGAAGTTTACTTCAACGATTGGACAGTATTTGGCCTATTAAAGAAGAATGTGGTGAGATTGAGGTTGATGTTGGATACATGTAGGAAGTATTAGATATCGTTGAACCTGAAGGAGTGCATATTTTGTGTGCCATTTGGAATATTGTTGGGACATGTGGTTTGTAAACAAGGATTAGTGGTAGATTCGACGAATATTGCAGTCATTGTAAGCCTGCCAATACCAAAAATTGTAAGACAACTATGTACTACGCTAGGATACATTGGTTACTACAAGAAGTTTATAAAAGGATATGTGCATATAACTGCACCGATGGAAAAGTTGTTGAAGAAGGATGTGACCTTATAGTGGGATGAAGAATGCTAGAAAATCTTGGATGTGATGGAAGAAAAGATGGTAATTGTGCGAATTCTAGTTTTTCCGGACTGGAAGAAAGAACTTCATGTGC
This sequence comes from Pinus tabuliformis, assembly GCA_031772625.1. Lineage (NCBI taxonomy): Eukaryota > Viridiplantae > Streptophyta > Pinopsida > Pinales > Pinaceae > Pinus > Pinus tabuliformis. Next base: position 665,770,410 of record CM062820.1, on the reverse strand, counting down.
ATGTTGATGCATCTTGCATAGCTTTGGGAGTAGTAATAGCGTAGCCGGGAGTAGGGGATTTTTATCATCCCATTGCATTTTCCAGTAGGAAGTTGTCTAAGGCAGAAAATAATTAAAACACAACAGAAAGGGAGGGGTTAGCCATGGTGTATACACTACAAACGTTCAGACATTACTGGTTGGGAGGACACTTTAAGATGTTCACAGATCACTCCGCGTTGAAGTATTTGCTAAATAAGCCTATATTAGGAGGAAAGATTTGTCGATGGTTGTTATTATGCTAAGCATGTGATGTATGCCAAAGGATAGAAAAGCCATCCAGAAGATATGAAATGCCACTAGTACCCCACATGACCTTACAAGCTTTTGATATATGGGTAATTGACTTTGTTGGACTGATCAGTCCACCGGGGAAAATACTGGTGCAAGATATATCATCACTGCGACAAATTATTTGACAAGATGGATCGAGGAAAAACCGGTAAAGGATTTCAACGTAGAAACTGCTGTGAAGTTCATTTTCGAGTATACATTGTCTAGATTTGGTTGCCCGAAGATCTTGATGAGCGACCAAGGGACACATTTTTTGAATAAGATGAATGAAGCACTAACTGAGGAATTCGGAGTTTACCATCAGAAGAGAACTCCCTATCACCCTCAGGCAAATGGGACAGTGGAAGCTTTCAATAAGATTCTGGAGAATGCATTGACCAAAGTGTGCAACATAAATAGAGATGACTAGGACTTGAGGATTCCAGCATTGTTGTGAGCATACAGAACGACATGCAAGAAGTTTACTAGGTAGACACCTTTTAGGTTTGTATATGGACAATAAGAAGTTATTCCAATGGAATACATTGTGCCAAGTCTAAGAATTGTTGTTGTCACAGATATGGAAGACCCTGACATGATGAATGAGAGAATGTCACAGATAGTAGCTTTAGAAGAAGATATATTCATAGAAGGATTCCTTAAACATGTGTAGAAATACCAACATGACATAAAAATCAAGAAGAACATATTTCACGAAGGGGATCTAGTATTATTATATGACAATAAGTTCATGAAGTTCTCGGGAAAATTTAAAACGCACTGGTTGGGGCCATATATCGTCAATAACGTTACAGATGGTGGTGTGTTCCAACTTACGAAGTTAAATGGTCAGATGATTCTAGGATGTGTGGAAGGTAGTAGACTGAAAATATATAGGGAAAATTATGTCCCTGGACCATCGCACTAAATAATGACAGGAAAAAAGTATTAGTGCCACTTGCAGTTGAAAGTGGGCACGAGACTATAAACTACTCTTCAATAAGGGACTTCACTGAAGGAAGATTTCTACGCGATACTCAAAAGTATGACGAAGTCAGTAGGAGGTTCCACAAAGAGGAGGTGACTGCGCCAACAGGTAATATAGACAAAGTTAGTTGGAATTATGACAATTGGAAGGAAAAAGGGCATCGTTAAAAATAAATTATTGTGTAAAGATGCTGGAGTAAAGAATTTATGAAGCACAGATGGATGTATATAGCCCATACCTACATTAATGAACCAAATCTAGATCCAATCATGAGTCTGGGAATTCAAAATTTTTATAAAAACCAAATCCCATGCCAAATTTGACACTTTGTTGCCTAAGAGAGATCAGAAATTGTGCCTAAGTGAAGAAGAGCTATTGCATGTCTAAGAGGAGCTGGGAAGAGTTGGTCAGAATATTTAAGAAGAAAGGGTTAGCTGGTATCATGGAGTCACAACCAGGAAAGGCTGCAGGAGAAAATGTACCAATGCCCTCGATGTGCATAGGGTCGCCAAGGAAGGTGCCGCAGTCGCAGCCTCAGAAGAGACAAGAGAAGGGACTAGCTAAGGTCTCTTGAGCAAAATTGAGAACATCACCACGAAAGAGGACGCAAAAGGAAGTGTGGTTAAAGAACACGAAGGACAAGGGGAAAAAGCCCATGTAGAAAGGAAAGAGACTGATGCAATCGGAGGGGCCTCAGTAGGTCCACGACCGTGAGGAAGAAGTTGAGTTTCATAGGAATGAGACAGAGGATGAGGAGACTCCCTCTATGCTCCAAGCATACATGACGCCGAGAAAACCAGGCACAAAGATGATTAAGGAGCCAAAAGAAGGGAAATTTTCTACTTATATGTCGTTGTTACCAAAAGAGGTGCCTTTTGAAGGTGAAGTGTTTGGGAAGATTTCCCAACTCAAATTGGAAGACTGGGATTTCAATGACAAAAGAAAATTTCCACAATTTTATCCTAGTAGGTACCCAAAGAAAGTCCACAAATCGGAGAGCAGAGTTACAAGACTGGAGCTGCAACAATGGGTTGCGGGAGTGGAGAAAGTAGGAATTTTGAACATGCTGAATGTGCCACACTTCGGTTGAATCCCATTTAGTACAATTTGTGTGCGACAACTCCTCGCACTAGTGCATGATGATTGCATTTCGTTAGGGATAAGGATCTCGATTGATAACTTGGATTCTTATCTATGTATGGAGTTTTTAATGGATTGCAGGGAAGCACAGGAAGAAGGAAAAACCTTCCACTATGCCTTGTTGTTGATTCTTATTACACTTATTGCATGGAAAGAGCTGAAAGATATTCAATTTCCAATTGTTGAGGTGGATGTATGTGAAGCAGCGAGGTATGCTTCGCTATGGTTTATGAAGGAGCCGAGACGTGTAGCAGAGAATAAGATGTTCTTTGTAGTCATGGCGATGGATTTGCATATGGTGGTGAATCAGTATCCCAAACTGTCACCGAGCCTATACAAACAATATCATCATATAGCATAGTTTAAGGCAGACATTCACAGGGCATATGTGAAAGCCATGAAGGACCCAATAGAGACATGGCATCCATTGCCATACCTAGTAATAGAGGATGATCTCCACGCGGTAGTGCAAGATTGACCAGAGGAATGGATGAGTCCACCTGATGGAGTGGTTGGAGGAGAGGTGTTGTGGGGAAAAATGCCTATGCAGGACGATCCTATCCACCTAAGGTGTGACAGTGCCTTAGCAACAAACAGAGACAGCTATTCTAGTATTCTTCCTTTATGAATTAAGAATGAAGAGAGATGGATGGACTAACCGGTGTCTTCCGTTTGTCCCTCGATCCGGTTTCTCTTCTCTTTGAGAGTTCCCAGCTACTTGCCTTCTCGCTCGCCCAACTTCAACAGGTCTCTGCAAGATCACAAGAAGAGAACACTACACAAAGACATAGATTCATATTCATAACTAGTTTAGGATTAGAAGTAAACTAAACATACTAATGCAATCATACATCAAAGATACATCAGTATATAGGAGAAACCAAGATAGCTTTATTGATGAATAACAAGGTTCAGGAAGAGATACAACCAAGAAGGCTCCAATCCAGCATCTCCTTCCCAGCAAATGGAATTCCTATCTTCACCTCCCTTCAAAGCATCAAGCACCCAATGATTCCAATCTCAAACCAACAGCAATTCTTTGCAATAACAAAATTACAGCCTCTAGATCTCATGGAGGAGAGATCCATATATAGATGTTTGGAGAGAGGATGAGTCAGCTTGAGATCTTACTAGTGTCCTCTCCCTCTGTCAGTTCTTGTATCCACTTGGAGGTTCTTGCTTCCACTTGGAGATTGAGAACCTCTTACTCATCACTAGTCGAATTCACTGAGGCAAGTGTCATTGAGGAAGATTCTGGAAGCTTCCTGGGTCTTGACACCTTGTTGAATGAACTTGCCACTTGTCAACTCTCATTCAGCGCACCTGGGTAGTGCTTCTACTTGCGTTGCAGTGCAGGTAGCCAGTTCAGAGTTTGCATTTCAACGCAGACAGCTAGTGGAGCCTCTGAACTGATCCTGAATTGACTTGTTTTTGAGCAGTTTCTGGTGGAGAACTTCTGTGAATTGTTGTGGTTTGTTAGCCTTGTTCCTCTAGGGGTAGGAACAACATGTTTAGGGACTTTGGATCCCTTAGATTATGGACATTTCATGCTCAATGCTGTAAGGCACAAAAATGTCTATAACAAGAGGGAGCAGAAAAAGGCACCTCGCAGGGTGTAGGTACAGGTAAGGAAAAAAACACAAGAAACAGAGGGAGGGCAGGAACATGAGGAACACCGCAACCATGCAGAGGTATCAAAAGAGTCTCCCTTTGTAATAAAAATGTGGCCAGGAAAGAAGCATAAGGAATAGAAGAGTAACGATGTAGTGTCGCTTGTCCTCACTAATGGGGACATCAATGAGATAGAAGAGAAAATATAGGAGATTAACACAGAGACCTGGAAAAAGATTGGGGATCGTTACAAAGTGACCTTAGCTAAGGTACAAAAGGGAATTGCGGAGCTGAAGGCGTTGCCACAAGAAGTGAAGCAACCATAGAAGGCAGCCCAACCATCGCAGGAGGAACAAATACTGGAAATGAGCTTTGGAATGAGGATGTTACATGTATCAGGTGGGGCATTGGAATTTGAAGCAGTAGTAGATAAAGAGTGAGCCAAGGTATGGCGCAGTGTCTAGATGAATGTCGATGTGCTACTCTTTCAGGTGCTGCATGAATTTCATTAGGGAATCACCGTAGAGATGCAGGATTGAGAACAACATATGTCATTGTTAAAAGAAAAGGCGAAGTCAGAGAAAGAAACGCCATAGAAGGATTTGAATCAAGTGGCCATGGAAAGGGAGGAAGCAAGGAAATGACAAAAAAAGTTGGAGAAGGCCATTGTTGATACTTGCTGCATATTTCTAGACGTGAAGGTCAGTGAGGATGAAGCACCAATAGAAAATGTCGCGAAGCTCGCCCTCGCGATCAAGGTCTCAAAGAATGTGATAGCCAAATTGAAATTTTATTATGAACTGAAGATATCAGAGCTACAAATAAGGTTGCAGCCAAATACGCCACCAGAGGTTTGGGCGAAGACAATGAGACCTCAACGCAACATTGAAATTCATAGTTGATACAGTGGCATATTGAGGGAAGTTTCTCAACAACACAATGCAGTTTTGGACCTCACTGCAGGAGGAACCAAACGTCTTGAAGATTGAGGAAGAACTGTAGGCCAAGCAGAAGCGGCGTGTTGAGATATGTGCATCTATGAAGACCTTACCAATCTCGCATAGGCTTGCCAGCATCTTTGAAGGAAAGAACCTCCAAACATAAATAAATGATCCGTGGAGGAAAGCATAGATCTTGCAGGAGAGGACTCAGTCATGGCAGGAGGAAGCTCTAGAAGTTTCACAGGCCGTAGATGAACAACTGAAGGAATTGAAGAAAAGGGAAGAAAAGCTACTACGAAAGACTGTTGGACCTACTACAGAAGATTTTCTAAAGGAAGCACATAAGGAAGAAGAGTTGATGGCAAAAACTCTATAGCATTACAACATAGTATATAATGGGATTGCAGCGAAGATCAAGGGCATCGAAGCTGAGTGACTCAGGTTGAGTTATAGGTGAGTATTGGGGGTTTGTTAGGCAGGGCCCAACTTGGTCCAAGTTTTGGGTAAAAGACCCCACGAAAAAAGGAGTGGATTGCATGGAGCTGGCGAAGATATATTCATCGCGCAAACTTTTGTGGATTTTGGGATGGGATAAAGCCCTTATTTTGTAACGGGTATTGGGTAGTAGTCCTTGTTTTATGGATCCATGGTATGTGGACCATGGCTTTTGCATAGATGAATTGTATAAAAGGATATGTAATACCTTAGAAAAATGCAATCATATAGAAGGCAAGTAATGAAATATCAATGAATCTCTGTTTTCACTTCTGTAGCATGTAATTTTGGGGGAAGGCTCCAAAATTAAATGCACAGAGAGCTTGAAGAGTTTGCAGTTGAGTGCATACACCACCTGCAGCTGGGTGTGCAGGTTAGAAAAGTGAATGTAATTGAATATCTATTTAATAAATAAGAAGTTTTGGCGAAGTATTGTAATCATGTATATGCTAATTATCTAATGTTATGTATCTGATTATGTATGCGAAGATATGTAAGATATAATGTTAGCTGTTATATTTTATGTGCTTATGTAAACTAATCATCTGTATGAAATTCTTATACATGCAAAGTTAAAATATTGATATAGAGTAGAAGTAAATACACGACGCCATTCTGCAGATATCCCTTTGGTTGCAGAAAACTGGTTCTGTAACCTCCCATAACTGCTTCGGGTGAGACTACGACCTTCTGTCGGGTCGTTGCCAGAAGGGCCAGTTGTTGAGGGTTTTTTTGGTGCGCAATGCACTCTAAACCCGGGTTAAGCCCTCTCAAACCAACATGCATACATTGTTTCACCCATGTTTATGTCCACTTTTGCATCTTCATTTTCTTATTTTTTTTCATCTATCATTACATCCAATTTTGTTGTGCCATAATTTGTGCCATGTTTTGCACTTACTATTGTACCCACGTTGGATTCCAATTTTGCATCCATGTTCACATCCTGTTTTGCATCCAATATTTGCATCAAATATTGCATCTCTTTTTGCATTCACTTTTGTGTTTGGTTTATGCATTGGGTTTTGCATCTAATTTTGTATCTTCTTTTGCATCTACTTCCATTGCATCCATATTTTTCATCCAATTTTGTTTCTCTTGTTTCACCCATGTTTGCATCCACTTTTACATCCATTATTGCATCTTTTCTTGCATATAAGTTTGCATCTTTTTTGTGTTTGTTGTTACATCCAGTTTTGCATCCAGTTTTGTTGCGCCACAATTTATGCCATATCTTGTGCCTATCATTGCAACCCACATTTTCTTACACTTTTGGATCCACATTTTCATCCTCTTTTGTGTCCAAGTTTGCATCGAGTATTGTTTATTTCTTTTTCATCTTATTTTGCATCTAATTTTACATTCGCTTCTGATGCATCCACTTTTTCATCTAATTTTGTGTCCACTGTTGCACCCTTGTTTGGCCCATGTTTACATCCCTTTTTGCATCCAAGTTTGCCTCCTTTTTGCATCCAAGTTTGTGTACTTGTTTTTCATCTGTTGTTGCATCCACATTTATTTCACCACAATTCATGCTAAGTTTTATGCCTACTATTGCACCCATGTTTGCTTCCACTTTTGCATCTGCGTTTGCATCCTATTTTGTGTCCAAGTTTGCATCAACTATTGCATCTACTTTTGCATCCACTTTTGTGTAAATTTTTTTGTCTTGTTTTGCATCTACTTATGTTGTGTCCACTTTTCGTCCGATTTTACGTCTATTGTTGCCTACATTTTTTTGTTCACTTTTGCATCCCTTTTCCAACACTCATCATATTTTCTACATTGATGATATTTCTTATGACATTGACAATTATGAACAACTGATGAAAATGTCAATAATTATGACAATGATGATAATGAAGATGATGACGGTGACATGAATTTTGATTATGATGATAATGATAAAGATGATGGTAGTTACAATGAGAATGATGATGATGATGACATTGATTGTGATGATGACGATGCCAATGACCTTGGCAAATCTTCCCAATTTTTAGATGTTGTTATGGTCATAATCATAATCATTATCTTTGGTGTCATCTTCCAAGTGACTCATCATCATCTGATCATCATTATCATTATTGTCATCCAAGTCATCATCAAAAACAATAATTGCATGAATGATGATAATGTCCATGACGACGATGACAACAATAATGATAGAAATTACATTAATGATGATGACAGGGATGATGACAATGATAATGATGATGATAATGGTAGTGATGATGAAGAACATTGATCATCTTTCAAAAAACAGTTGTTATTTCTCTTACATATATAATGTGTACTAACAACCCTTTTCTAGCACTCATAACATTTTTTGGCTTGATGATATCTCTTACGACACCTATAATTATGAACAATTGACGACAATGTCCATAATCATGATGATGATGATGATGATGATGATAAGGATGAAGATGACGATGACAACATGAATGGTGATTATGATGATAATGCAATGATGAAAATAATGATGACGATGATGGTGGTGGTGATGATGATGATAATGAAGATGATGGCAATGATTATGGTGATACCAATGACCTTACAATCATGGATTCATGAACTTACTAGTTTCATGATCATCTTCTGCATACATATTCCTATCAGAATTTTTACATTTTTCTATTTCTCTTGGGATATTTTCCTCTTCTTAATAACATATCTTATCTTTGCCATATACATGAGATAGAGTTAGAGGGTCACCTCATATGTAGATGCCCCATTTATTATGATATTCAAGGGATGTTTTATTATCTTTATCAAGATTTGGATGGATCATGTTTTACTCTCTTTCAATACATTTATAACTCTATTTATGAGGGAGGTCCTTGGATTTAGATTTTTATATAAGGCCATATGTGGCCTTCCCCTTTTGAAATCTTCCAAGGGGATGACCTCCCTCCATGTTTTCTTTCCTACATAGGGCCAAAATTGACAAACCAAGATTAAAACTTATTTAACTATAAAATTGGTGATGCCTTGCACCTCTTCTTGACCCCCTCAATGGGACATCTTTCCTCAAAGAGGCTATTGAGGATTTCCCATCATATATTGTAGCTTGAATGACATGGGACCTATTACCCTACTTCATGTTGAGAAACTAAGTGTTAGAAGAAAATCATGATTTATCTTAACTTGATAATTACTTGTGAATGCTTTTTGGCTTCTTATTGCTTAGATTGCCTTCTTCATCAAGAAATGACACAAAAATGCAAAACATAAAGATCACAAGGAAACAAAGAACACCAAGATTTAGGCTCCAAGCCAAGGAAAAACCCCATAAGGTGGAAAACCCAAAAATCATTCTCTTATAAAATTAGATCAAAATGAGATATACGAGACCCAAGACCAAGACCAAGATTGCTACAAATATCCAATTCAACCCTCCTATACGTCTCCTCCAACCAATTCAAAGTCAACGAAAGTCAACATTCATCAAACACTCTAAAATATGGTCAAATCACAGAATTATTGGACTTGCAGTGATGGATGAAGTTCAAACCTCTAATTTTCATAGAGAAGCCATAGAACCTTTGCACATGTGCACAAAAAGAGGTTGAACAATCATAGTTTATCTCTTCTTTAATTTCGATTGTCTTTTATTCTTGTTTGGCACAAGAAACGATGTTTTGTGGTGATAGGTGATTGTTATTCCAAGTGATCTAGTTGACTGATATATATACCTATCCAAGAGGGTCACATAAATTCCTCTCAAGCTGACTTGGTCTTGTGTTTATTCTTTGACTCAAAAACAAATTCCTTTTCTTTTTCTTTCAAAAGTTCAAATGGGACTTGACTCAAATAAATTTCTCTTGACTCAAAATAATTTCTTTTTGACTCTATAAACATGAAGAACATTCTTTGACCAAAATGAAATAATAATAAATATCAATGATCAAAAATACATTTTATTGCATTATGAAGACCAACACTAGTTACATTTTTCAACACTCCCTCGAAACTAGGGAGGTATTCATAATGACACAACAAAGTACTCTCAAGTTGAAATATTCATATAAGAAAGTATCTGGATTGATGAGCATCAATGATGATTTACATCATCATAGCCAACATTTTCAAAATAGCAAGGCCATGACTAACAAGTTCTATATGTCCATTAGATTAGAGCACAATGTTGGGAGGCATAAATTTGGATGCCACTGCCTCTCTAGGCACTTACCCCACCAATATGTTCACCAGGTATGTTCTCACATGACCATTTCATAATCTAGTTTCATAATACTTGAAACGAGGAAATGTCAATCCTCATGACTATTCTTATCTTGGATTAATGTAATTGTCTTATGGCGGTTATTCCTAGTCAAAGTACAAATTCTCAAAGAATATCAGACTTTGATGTTTATCCAATCCACCATTCTCCCTACAGGTGTATTTACTAGGATTATGACTGTTAGTCCTAACCATAGTGAATGACACATGTAGAATATGGTTTCCACCCTCACTCCCTCTCAACCAGGGAGGAGACATCCAAAAGCATAAGATTTTATCAAGAATACCCATCCTTTTGATAGATAATAACATCATTAATCCATTTTCATCACATGAGACCTTTATGATTAAGAATTCATAGGTTTGTGATAAAATATTTCCCCTTTCCTCATTTGTGATGAAAGAAAAACAAAAAGTGAAAGTTAAAATCATTAATGATACACTAGAATCATGTATCTAAGTCTAAACTCTAAGGTTGAAGTGAAAATTCATGTAAATTTTATATCTATGACTTGTGCCAAACTTATGAAAACCTCATTCCCTAAATCCTATATATAAGAAAAAGAAAAAGAAAGAAAAATAAGGCCCACTAAATGATAACTCATGTATTCACTCCCTCTTTCGCAACCATATGAATATATACACTCCTAGTCACACTTGATCACATGTTTGTGATGGTTAAATTATGAAGTCCTATTTTCTCCTTGCATTTTCACTTCATCATTTAAGCACCTAATTGAGGATCTAGGGAATGCTTGTTACCTAAGGGTTTCATGTCTACTCTTGGTTTACGTATGTCACACTACGATCAATTTATGTGATGGAGTGAAATACTTAAGTTTGTGGAACTATTAGAACAATGTATTAAGTTAGTCACCACACACACATGTATTACAACTCATTGATCTACATGTATGGGTTGGAGACTCATTGCTTGAGCACTTTAATGGATACTGCTTTAGGGATTTGATGGTATAGACTACAAAATCCCTTGGTAAACATTGTGATTCATCCTTTCTTTTCCTCGAGAGACTTGATAATAATGAAGTCACTCCCAATAATCCATGGAGATGGGGAGTATAAATTACTTGTGCTGGAAATAGAATTGAGAAATAGAGGTTTTCCACTTGCAATATTGGAGTCATAGATATTGGATACATGGTAGTAGTCCTCGATGTCAACTAACTAAAATTGTATTGTCATAATGCAAAAAGAAGTAAACATATTGGTAACCTTGATGTCCAGATCATCCCAAATAGTAGCCATTCCACCCAAGTATCTCTAAGCATCAATCACTACTACTTGGAAATTCCTCCCCCATTTTCTAATTATATGAGGTAAAACCTCATTTAATATTTTTGTTTCTATTATCAACATTATTGATGGGTTATTTGCATACCATTTTCTTTTAGGAGTCTTTGTTTTCCTTTACTATTGATGCCCCTCATGTTCCATGAGACTATTTTCATGGAGAATTTACACACAAAGGACATATAATGTGAATAAAAAAAAACATGTTTCAAGATTTAAGTGCTTGGACAATGCCACTTCGTGACTACTATATTTCCTTAACCCAGGAACGAATGGTGAACTTGATGGCCTTATGGGAAATTGACCAATGAAAATCTTAAAAAGAGGTGATTTTTGAATTTATCACATACAAGTTAATATACTAAAAAAATATCCTTAACAATTTCATCAAGAAATGAATCATTACATTATAAAAGACAATCTATAAACCTTTTTGGAACTTTTTGATAAACCATGCTCAAAACCAACATACTTAATATTAATATTTAACAATAATATGGACAATAACATTTTTTCATAAATTAAATAACATGTTATCAAGCCTAATATATGTCACTAAAAGGCAACTAATGGGAGTGACCACTCAAGGCCACCATAAGACAATTAACCGATTAAGACCAAGATTAATGGGGACAAAGATCTACAAAGGACAAAGGAAAACCTATTTTAACTTTATTTTTTTATTAGGTGCAAGTTGAACATGTCAAGATATAATGAAGAACAAAATGAATTTTATTGCTTTAAGAAAACCCAAGCACATTCTATAACTTAGCAAGGAAGAGATGCATAATACCCATCTCAACGACACAACACATGGAATAAAGGTATTTTTATACCTGCCGAAGGTAGAGTATATTGTAATCAGTTTGAGTCAAAATGCTTTGACTTTTATTTAATTTGTAAATTTTTAGAAACTATTTCTAAAGTTTATTAAAATTTTGGGAAAATTAAATATTAAGCTCATTTTTTTAGAAATTGAAACTTACATTTGGAATTTTTAAAATTTGAATTTATAATTTTTGATTGGTGGATGACTAAGTTTATGTGGTTTAAAATCAATTTTTTAGAATTAAAAATTATTTAAAAATTAGGAAAAAAAAATTGAAAGCCTAAAAATTAGAAATTTGGGTGGAACCGATCAAACCAATTGCACATGCAAGAGCTTGCTCAACTGCTTGTGAGAAAACATCCCTTAATTCAGGGAGTTATTTTTAGCAGCTGGAGGTTACATGCAAATATCATTTTAGAATCTTTCCTCCAAGTGTCGCTCTTTCCTAGATTTGTGGCATGTGCATCATGAGCTTCAAACTTATTTATTTGATGCTTCAGAGATCATTCCTTCACATCGATCTTGGAGCTCTCACTTCCCACATCACATCCAAGACTCTTCAACACATCCAGCTCAGCTATTCACGGGTAAGTGGTCTCAACTTGTCTTTTGCAATATTTCTCTCACTTTGTGTGTTTTCGCTCGTGTGAGTGTTGTTTTCTTGATTTATTTGAACAATTGTTGTTGTTTACATGCATACTAGCTTGTACTAGGACCATTTCAGTTTTCATTAGTATCTCAATGCTGTCACATGCATGAAACTGTTTTTCATGAACGGTCGCTAATTCAGCGACTTGCTTCACCCACATGCATGTTGTTATGTTTTCTGAATCTTTCATTCCCTGTTTTCATGCATGGTCATATTCTTCTTCTTACACTCAATATTGCCAACATTCACTTTCACATTTGCTTTTAGTTTCCTGTCGGCCGGTTTGGGTAGCCTTGGTCTGGACTCTGCCTCACCAAGACACCATTTCTCAATCTTGAGAGGGAAGGATCTGTCTTCCCCTCCTGAAATGCACATTTCTTCCCAGTAACTATTTCCCAGGCCTGCTTTGTGCAATTCTAAGGGACAGTCACTACTGCCCGAGAAAATTGTGCAATGCAGTCACTGAGCCTGCAACCATTGCCAGCTGAAATTATGCATTGCGCAATTCCAACAGTCGACAGTGAGTAGTTAGCCTAGATTGCGCATTGCGTAATTCCAGCAGTTAGTCATGCCTCCTAGACAACCCAGACTACTTTTGCAAGTTTGGAAGCTAGTCTCCCAGCCTCCCAGAATAAATTATGCAATCCTTTCCAATCAATCCCTAGGTATGTGTTATGTCGTTCCTAAATTTGTTTGGTTTTCATCGACAGATTTCTTGCCATGCATGTCGCTTTGTCTCCAGATCTAGCAGATGTTCGTCTGCCTCTTACCAGCTCAGGATCAATGGCCTCCAGGAGAGTAGGATCAAAGGACAATGATGGAAGTGCAACTGGAGCAATAGTTGAGTGAGTGTCTACAAGTCTACCGATCTATGAAGATACCAAGCTAATTCTAGACAAGGACTTGAAGTTGAAAGGGCAAGAGCTCAATGATGCATTTGAAGGCACATTTGGGGAAGACCTCGAAGACCTTTAGGTATACGTGAACATACACAAGTCTGGCTTGTATCGGTTTGCATGCATATATCTCTCGTTCCCATGCACAGACATGATACACTTGATCATCTCACACACTGATCCTGAGACGATGACCTTGAGCAGTGTTAGCAGGACGAAGATTGCAAACTTCAGGGCACAAGATTATGATGAGATGTATTAGATGTCAGAGCCTGTGACTATCATGGAGACTCCATTTAGCTTACACAACAGCAATTCCAACTCCAGAGACATCCTGAAGAACTAGGTAAAGGAGCTGGCCAGATTCAGGATGACACCCAACTAGATCTACAAGATGAAGATACTATGGAAGTCGTATCAATACTTGGTCATCTTTACATGTCGACTGTATGGCCAAGAAAGCACGGAAACCTTCCCACAAAGTTAGATGGTTGCGCTGGACCAAATGGACAGAGAAGGCAAAGTATGCAACTGGTTCATCATGTTGGCTCATCAGTTGAAGGAACAAGTAACAAGGGCTCAACAACCACCCAAAGGTATGCAAGAAGAAATCTACATGTTTGCCTACATCTTGGAGGTAGTATGTGCCCAAAAGAAGTTCCCGGGCTTGAATAGGGCATGGTCACTGATGGAGACTACTGTGAACACTTATTGTAAGATGTTGTCTGAATGCAGCTTCAGAGGAGTTATCACACGGATGTCTGATCATTTTTCACCCTGGTTTACAAGATGATATTCGAATAGGATCCACCCTTCATGTCGAAGGCAACAATGGAGGCACTGATAGACATAGCTGATTGGTATGCCTCACCATCTGACACCTTCATATGGATGTACAATGTGGAGAACCCTCCGCATGTTCTACCGAAGTTTGCCTTGGACGTACTCATCATGCAGGAAGTAGCATATCACATCTCGACAAGATTGACATCTAGGCTGCACCGAAAGAAGAAGGCACCTTGGCCCGCTCTTCCACTGCGCATCGGGTTATACGAGATCTGGAGTTTCAAGCATGAGGATGTCGAAGTAGAGCAGATGAAGAAGTATTCATTTGACCTCCGAAGTTACAATCCGTACGACCCACATTGTCTTGTGAAAGATATCTACATGAGAGTATATTTCAACTAGATCCATGGGGCATGTCATTTGGCAAAGGAGGACCCATGGAGATATTGTTAGAACTCCTCTAGACTCAATGAAACAGTTGGCTTCGCTGTGGAATGGTTAGTGAAAAAACGTGAAGCAGAGTCCTAGAGAGCACCAGAAGCAGTAGTAGTAGTAGAGGTGAACATACCAATGCGTGATAAGGGAAAGAGGAAGATTTTCGATCGCATGGAGGAAGAGAAAAGCTACAAGTTCCGAGAAGATCCACTTGTGGAGAAAACAACTATGGCTATAGAGGTGAAGAGGCAACAACGCGATAAGAGAAACACGAAAAGGAAGAGAGAGAAATAGAGAATGTAGGAAACGAAGAAGGAGTTGCAAGAGTTGAAGGAGAAACTCTGGAAGGAACAGGAGCTATGCAGACAGGAGAAGGAAGCGCAATAAGAACAGGTACAACATGGGGCGCATCTTGTGCAGACGGATGAAAAAACTCCTGTACAGGTAGTGGACTCATTAGAACATCTTGCATCTGGCAAACAGGGTGAACTATCTACTAAGTTCCAAAACTGCCTTTCCCTTAGCTACTTTTCTCATCCTTCCTTCTCTGTTTTTCCATGAAAAATGCATTCTTATCATCAAAAACCATTATACATTGCCTCAAGGAGTATATTTTAGTGATTTACATGCTATACTGTTATGTTTTCTATTTGAATAAGTTTTTGTCTTTTAGCTACAGAACACAGCCACATTCTATAGATAATCGGTCGTTCTGCAGCTATTTCCACGCTTTTGTAGGTTCCAGGTGTCGAGAGGGGAAAAGGACTACATGGGTAGCTTCGAAAAATTTAGGGCATGGATCATATCCTATTTATTTGGCTTAGATCGATGAGGAAGACTCTGGTCAAAGGGAAGTCAAACATAGAAACCTATGGCAAACATGACTATGTTTTGCACACGTTTCTCAGTGATGGGATCCGAAGCAGTTTCCTGGGGCCACGGACTTCATCTGCCACCTGCGCAAACAGAATCCAATAGTCATTGCTGTTATCACCTAAATCCACCTCAGGCTGAAAGAAGGCGAAAATCAGGGTAACCACAAACCACACTCAGTTTGGTAGCTAGCCCTACGGGAGCAGGAGAGGGCTCTCTCCGAGTCACACTCAGCGAATGGATAAACAAAAAGATTTGAGATGACTTACAATGCGATGTTTACCTTAGGCTAGTAAGTGAAAAAGGATTTTGGAAAAGATTTTTGAAAGTGACTGAACTTTTGAGATATATATGGGACTGGCACTTAGCAAAGAACAAAGAATTGAGAATGAAGGCACGGATTATTCCGTGAGGCAAGGTAGGCGGGAAGCGCAACAATTTTAACTTAAGGTGACGTGGAATGGAAATATTGCGAAAGATAGTGAAAAGGGCATGGTCACATGAATCCTTTTCAACAGAAGAGTAACACTGCACATGAAATTTTGCCACAGGCAGAGCAATATAAATTGAATTCTACCTAATCTAACTTAGAAAATTTCACTGAAATGAAGCATGGAATGAATTAAGAAGCATAACAAGATACATATGGAACATAAGAACACATTTTCTATGCTCACAACCACAAGAATCTCATGAAACAGAGCCGCTGCCTTTCATTAAACTCTCTGTCAAAAATACACAGTGCAGAAACAGAGTTTCTTTCCCACAGTCTCTTAGAAGTTACATGCCAGCCAACCCTTTGAAAATGAAATAAATACAATATATATAAGGTCTATAGAAGAGATGGAATGCCCAGGGGTTGGGAAGTTACTCAAATCATTTCGAAATGGAGATGGAGAGCCAACCATCAGCTACAGGTGCAGCGCTCTCAAGCATGACATTTGGCTGTGGTGACCCTTTGCATTCTTCGCCACTTGGATAGATGCCCACCTGGAGACAAAACTCTTTAAAATCTGCCTTTGGTGCCAAAAAACCGAAGAGTGGATGACCGGGCCCACTTGGAGAAGTTGTGACCTGAAATTTCGTGA
Source organism: Pinus tabuliformis (assembly GCA_031772625.1). Lineage (NCBI taxonomy): Eukaryota > Viridiplantae > Streptophyta > Pinopsida > Pinales > Pinaceae > Pinus > Pinus tabuliformis. Next base: position 665,753,811 of record CM062820.1, on the reverse strand, counting down.
AACGGGAGCAAACTGGGCAAAATTTCCTCTGTGCGTCGCGCGCTTTTCTCTGTGCGTCATGCTACTTTGGGGCATGTTTTGGGGCACTTGCAGGTGTCCAAAATGTGCCCAAGTGGGCTTGTTGGAAAGCTTGGCCTTTATACTTTCTAACCGCACTAGAATTTCTCAATTTGGTGCTCATTTGCCCCTTCCAATATTCATTCTCCCAAGGCTGCTTTTTGTGTGTCCAAAAAGTGGCAGAGAGGCCATTTTTGGGTGTTTTTTGACCTTTAGGAGACCCAAAACTTATCAAAATTTCTACCTCGGACACCGGTAGACGTATTTTTTGATGCTGAGTCCAAAAATGCAAGTCGTTCCTTGATCTGAGTTCTAGAATTTTAGCGAGAAAATCCTTGTTTTTCGCTCCCTATGACCAAAATTTGCCCAAACTTTTTGAGATTTGGGCTGGAAGTTATCTATGGGGTGCTTTTCTAAGCCAACGAAGCCTTAGCCAAGATTCTAAGCCTATCTTGCTCTTTTTCCCTTTTTGCCTTTTTTGTGGCTTTCCTCAGTTTTGCTTTCAAACTTCTTATTCAGGCTCTCAAACTTAAGTTTCGTGCCCTGTAATGACGAGCCATGTGTCTCAGCAGTGTGTTGTCTTTGTTGGCTTTGTTCAAAATGTTGTCCAGGTGCATGTTGACTCTCTTGAGAACAGACTCACGATCATCAATAACCTGTCGCTCCAATGAAGTGAATTCAATCCTCCTCTGCTGGGCAGTTAGGCGATCCTCACGGATGTTCTGTAGCTCCATGATCACATGCTGGTCTTCCATCTATTTGTTCCTCTGCTCCAAATACCTGATGTTCCATTTGGCCATCTCCAACTTGAGTGTCAAGGAGTGAATCTCTGTCTCTTGCTCCTGGAAGATCTCTTTCAGCTGTGCATTTTGTGGACGTGTATTGGTATCATCATCATCATGAAGGAGAATGAGTCTGGTCTTTCTTTCACCTGGTGGCACACCTGAAGGCCGCTCCTCATGCTTGGGATTCTTGCCCTTGTCCTGTACCTGTACCTGTATTGACGATGTGGGAAGCGAGGCCCCTTCCACCCCGGGTGGAGATAACACTCGATTTGCTGTTGCAAACAAAGGCCTGGTGCCTTTTGGATAGCCTCTTTGATATGTGATGGAAAACGGCACCACAGTGGTCTCATGGCACTCATGCTAATGAGAAGGACCACCTGTCTCATGCTTTGCCTCTGATACTACCTGTGGGGCACTGAAGAAGTCACAGGAGATGAAGTCCTCCCAAGCAATGCCCTGTAATCCCAACTGATGGTCCACCAAAATCTGGATAAGAGTAAAGTGATAAACACTGTTGAGTTGTTGCCGAGGGGTCTTGTGCTGCATGAACTTTCTCATCCTCTCTATGTTCCCGCAAATGAAAAATGGGAGGTTCATCATACGCACCCTGGTAAAGTGCATGAGCAACCTGATGTGATAGGCATAAAGGCGAGAAAACCTCCCCTCACAACTGAAGTATTTCATGATCAATCTCATGAGCGGAGCATAATCATCTCTCAGAAATCTGAATGGGAAAACTCTCGTGAGCTGACTCAAACAACTGGCCTTAATGTAAGGCTCATAAAGTTCCCTCTCCACCTTCATCTTCTTGTGCCACTGTTCTCCAACATTCGGTATGCCTGTTGCCACTGATATGGTTTCGGGTGTCAATGTGAAAGTGACCCCTGCCAAGATAGACTGAACTCCCTGTAGGTGAAGTGCAAAAAGGCGGGTCAACTCATGATGAATTCTGACATTTGCCACCCTCTGACAAAATTCGAAACATGCTAAGTGCTGGAAACAAGACATAGTGATAGGGCATGCCTGCAACTCAGTGAGGGTGTTTGGTTCATCCCTGACATGTCTACCACTCCTAGATCTCCGAGGAGCCCGTTCCCCTGAAGCTGTGTCACTGTGAGTTTCCCCCTCATAATCTTACGAAATTTCTGATGCCATTACTGCTGTTTGTACCCTGAATTTCTTTGCTACCCTCTGAACCCACTGAACTGGTAGATGCTCTGTGAATCTGTCACCAAGGGGACAATAAAAGAGGGGAGTGTTAGGAGGGGAATGATGAAAAGGGGAATATGGGTTTAAAGGGGAAATTTATCAGGGACTTGGGAGTGTTTGGGGTGTGGTTTTGATGAGGTAGGGTTAAGAACGTTTTGAGCTATAGGAGTAAAGGAGACAAAGGGATATGTTTACAATGCAGCTAGGGTGACTATTAGGAAAACTTGCCCCAAGAGAATTTAGCAGATAGAGATAGGATAGGAGCATATTTAATCATCAAGTTACTGTAGCAAAACCCTAGCTCTTTGTCCCTCTTTGTGTCATATTTTGTTTGCTTAATAAAAATTTCCTTTTGATTTCATGGCCACCAAAATATGTTTTTTCTTGAGTTAAGGATCAGTGATTAAAAGGTCTAGGGCCACTTTTGCAATGATGAGAGCCAATTTACAAAAATTTGGGTGACTTCGGTGCTTTTTTAGGCTCACAGGCCTGTGCGCCGCGCGCTTTGCCCAGTGCGCCATGCGCCGGGTATGCGCCGCGCCAGTGTATTGTTAACACTGTGGCTGGGCTCCCAGTGTGCCGCGCGCCCTGAGTGCGCCGCGCCACATTGTGTGTGTGTCGTGTGTGGTCAAATGACACAATTTTCTTGGAAAAACAGGGGATGGGTCTTAGTGGAGGTTTCTAAGGGGTTTTCTTAGGAGATATGGGGGATATGGAGGTGGAAACGATGAGGAGTGAGAAGAAAAGGAGAGGGGAAACAAAACCTTGGTGGATTCTTCAAATTTACAAACCCCCATTATCATTTTTGCTTTGAGGGTGATTGGCATGGATGGCCAATATGTTTTGGATCTCACTTGACGTCTTAGAAACAGCTAAACATTGACCAAATTGATTGGAGGAGAGGTGTTATAAAGCCTACCTCGTGATTTGATAGCTTTTGCAAAGATTTGAAATGGTTTGGCACTGTTTTGGGTTGCTGAACTATGTTTGCCGCGCGCAATTCCCAGTGCGCCGCGCGCCTTATATGCATCGCGCCTGTGGTGATTTTACACTGCGGGTTGGCTTCCAGTGCGTCGCGTGCTGTATGTGCACCACGCGACCTGGTGTATGCACCACGCTCTCTGTGATCGCCTCCCAACTCACTCAAACCCTCATGAATTTGCTCCTTTACCTTAGCACTGTCTCTCCCAGGCTTGCAACAGCATAATGTTTTTGATTTTGGGGCCAAACATATATTTATAGGCTTGGGAGAGATGGGTTTGATTTTTTCCTCTTTAAAACCCACTTTCTAATGTTGAGTTTGGCACCTTTTCATTGACCTTTAAGAACACATTGCTTTTCATTACTTCTTCGAAATTTTGGCTCTTTTGATGAAATTTTCGGCATTTGTTTGTAGGGATTGTATGACAGGGCACCTGGCTTTGAAATCCATGGCTGCATCTGAAAATGTCAACTGTTGATTTTTTTGGAATATTTTGCTAAAAATGGCATTGTTTGACTTTTCTTCAAAATAGAGTTTTGAAGAAGAGTCGATGTCTCTTGCGGTGATGATGAAGCTTTCTGCACTATAGGTGTATAAGGTCTCCCTCTGGCCTGCATGGCTTGTTCTGGACATGTTTTCAGAGACCAAACTGATGAATTTCTAGACCCAAACCATAAAAAATGACCCTGTCCTGTAACAGGACCAGACCTTGACTATCATGAATTTGATTGATTTTGGACCAAGACCTGAATCAGCAGAGGCCAGACTTGAGGGGAAATGAGTAGCATGACTTTCTCCGTCAGATCATGGCATGTCCCTAGTGAAATGGAGTTGAGTGGATGGAGCGGGACACCTAAATTTGAAATGCAGAAAAAGCTTTGATCTCTGACGAAGGGTTGACTAGACCGACTATAACAATTACCATAATATTTATGTTTCCAAGCAACCAAGGACAAGAATTCTGCATACTTTTCTACTTACGTGTTTTGTTGTAGCTTATTTCTCTCTTAAAAACAACTGTATAATTTCCCTATAAATACCTGTGTGAAGAACGCATAACAAGTTCAGTTTTTGCTTATGTGTTAAGTTTGGATTTCCGCTCTGTAGTTTGAAGAACTCATTCTCTGTTTTTAATATAAAGACTGTAGAGGGCCCCTGTGTTGGTCAAGGTTACATTTTATTTATGTTTTGTCTTTCATAGTTAACTGTAAATTCACTGTGTTTTTTTTCCATGATGTTTATAACCATTTCCTAACTCTGTTCATAATTCAACTTGTGTCATCTTCTTATTAGCACAAAACACCTCTTTTGTTTCACTACTTTCTAGTTTCTTATCAGTAGCTTGAAGTTGATGTCAATAGCATAGAGTAATTTAGATTTGCTGATCATTAGTCTAGTTTCTTTCATTTGTTGTTCATGAGTCTTTATATTTTGAACTTAACTGATCAATGCCATTTTGTTGTTAGTTTAGTAACTCATGTTGTAAGTGAATGTTTTTGAAAGCCCTTTCAGTTGATGGTTCATCTTAAAACTAAGTGGTGAAATATTTCATTTATGAATGAGTCTTTCTCTACATTTTTATGTTTACTTTTTCTTAGAACAATGAAGTATGGAGTCCCTCAAAATGATATCACAAGGAGGTTGTTCTCCCAAAATTGTGTAGCAAAGTGACAAAACACTTCATTTAGCTATTATAGTAGATTAGTTGCAATTTCACTTTCAGTCTTAGTCTTTCATTTAATTTTGTTGCAATTTCATTTTGAGAATAATGAAGTATTGAATCCCTCAAAATGCTATCACAAGGAGGTTGTTCTCCCAAAATAGTGTAGCAGAGTGACAAAACACTTCATTTAGTTTTTATGATAGATTAGTTGAAATTTCATTTTCAATCATAGTTTTTCATTTAGTTTTGTTGCAATTCCATTCTTAGTTTTTCATCAAGTTTTGATTCTGCAATAGACTAGACAGTAGTCGTAATATCATTTTCAGTATTACATTTTTGGTTCATCATAGATAGCTGCAATCTCATTTTCAGTTTTTAATATCTCATTTAAGCTTTGGTTTTGTAATTGATTAGATAGTAGTTGCAATTTTACTCTTAAGTCTTTTTAGTTCATGTTTTGGAAACAATCATAATAGCAAGAAGAGAAACTCTGTTTTCATTTTCTTGGTTAAAAATTTACTTCCAAATCTGGCTTAAATCACTTTTAGATCTCATTTCATTTTCTCTAGATTCTTAGTAGCATTAGATTTAAGATTTTGTTAGGAATTAAAAGATCAAAACCCCAAAACAACTTAAAACTCAAAAACACTGAAGTAGGAAGGGCCATCTAGCACATATAGTGCACTACAGTTCATCAGTTTACGATACCCGAATTGATAATTTATGTAGAGCAATTTAGGACACTAAATTGACCAAACATTTTGGCACCGTTGCCGGGGAAGTGTAACTAGGTAGGCTTATCTCTTACATTCAAAAAAAAAAACAAAAACAACAAAACAAAATAATGACATGCATAGAGAAAGAGATTATAGGGGTAGATTTATAGCTAGGGGCAGAAGTTCAATTCCCACAACTCCACCTACTCCACCAAGAATTAGAAAAGACACACCTCCATCCTAGACTCATACTCCCAGCCATAGGATTCCTGGAATTCAAGGAGCAAAAACTCAATCAGAAGATTCTCCTACATCATCCACCAAAACAGTCCTAGGAGAGAAGACCTTTTTCACCTCCACAGGGGAGCCTATTGTAGTTGAAGAACTAGGAATACCGAGTGAGGAAGAAAAAGTAGGAATTCCCTCTCATAGTCCATTGATAGAAGAACCGAAGGAAGAGGGAATAACCTTGCAGGTTGAGCCCTATACTGACTTTGAAGAAACTATAATGGCAGAAGAAGAACAAGATGGAGAATTCTCACTGTTTGGAGGAGGGGGTAGAGGGAGAGGTAGAGGAAACAATGGAGGAGGTAGAGGAAATAAGGAAGTAGATAACTCATTTGGATTCCCTATAGTGGATGAGGAAACACATACCACATTGAAAAACATTTCACCATCCGTCCTCCCAAACTTTTATGGGTTGAGAAGTGAGGATCCTAAAACATTTTTGTTTGATTTTGAAGTCTTATGTAGAACCTATGACTATGTAGAAGACTCTCAAAAACTCAAATTGTCCCCTTCAACACTAAAAGGGGCTGCTTTGAAATGGTTTATGGGGTTAGTCACTCAATCCATTAGAACTTGGAATGACATGAAACATGCATTTTTGGATAGATACTTGGATTATTGTATGCCTACCAATCATAAAGATGAGGTGTTTAAAATGATACAAAAGGAAGATGAAAACTTAGAGGATTTGCTTGAGAGATTCAACTATAATTTGAAAGAGAAAAAATGAACAATCTAGATGAAGAAACTTTGGAAGCTCTTTTGTTAACGGCCATTAGAGATGAATGGATAGATATCCTTAACATGATGGGGAAGAGAGATATCTCTCAACTTCCATTGAGTGGCATAACAGAACTATGTGTTCATCTCTCAAGAGGGAAATCTAAAGCTGGGAAAGGACCGAGAGATCCTTCTCTTGTTAGAGCAAACAAATCTGCAACTGGATCTGTAAGTAGGGTAGAAATTGGAAATATTCTTGACGAGTTTAAAACTGACATTTTAGGGAGCCTTAGTGAGCAACTAGACACCCTTAAAATTCAAGACAAGCAGAAAACAGAGGCTAATGCTTTAGCCATATTTTGTCCAAAATGAAGAAAGAAACATGCTCTGAGGGAATGCCGTTTTGATGCAAAAATTGTAGAAACTTGTATGATTTGTTCAGAAAGTCACGAGACCAAGGGTTGTCCTTCAATCCCAGGTCTTAAGGCTATCTTTCAAGAGGAAACAGTCCCAAATCCTGCAAAACTTCTTTGTTTTGTTGCAAGAAGACCTTGGCAAGGGCCACAAAATCAAGGATTTAACAATCCAATGTATTTTCATCCCCCACCAAACTAGAATTCTTGGCAGCAACCTTGGCCTCAACCTCAGTCTCAGTATCAATCTCAACCATGGGCACAAGGGGTACAAAATCCTTATGGGATATTTGCTCAATATTATCAATATCCTCCATCTTATCAAAGCTATCCTCCCCCACAAAATCAGCAACCACAACTTCCAAATCAAAACCCTCAACTTTCATTGCCATTTCCACAACAACCTCCACGACAAAGCCAAAATCCTCAACTCTTACTTCCATTTCAACAAAAACCAAATCAGTTACCTGCCCAACCATTGCCAAACCCCAATAATAAAAACCCTCAGAATCCTTACATGCTAGAAGGACAAAAATTTCCAACTTACATGATTACTCCTCTAGATCTTAATGATGTTCAACTTAGATCTGATAGGATATTAGAAAAGGAAAAACCTTCTATAGTCATTCAAGAACAAGACACCTCTGAGGAGGATTCCCTGAAAGTCAATAAAAGTTTTGAGGGAACATCCCTCCAAAACCAAAACATTGAAAAAGAAAAACAAAAAGAATCAATAAACACAACTCCTATCATTGAGCAACCAGCATCTACTTCTACACCTCCTTTTCCTAAGAGATTACAAATTGATAGAGGGGTAGAAAGACAAATATTTTTGCCCAATTATGATTTTCTAGATGAATTGAAGAATGTTTGTATCAAAATTCCTTTTTTACAAGCCATTAGAGAAATTCCTATTCCAGCCAAGACAATAAAGGAGTTGAGCATCAAAAGACTAGGAAGAAAACCAAGAGAAACAAAAAGAATTCACTTGGTAGGAAAGATAGCAAATATCATTATGGGAAAGATTGCCATGCAGAAATATGTGGATCCAGGAAGTCCAATTGTCAAGACACATATAAATGGGATTGAAATTCCAAACACATTGATTGACTTAGGGGCAACAATAAACTTTATGAGTAGACAAACTATGGAGCAGCTTCAACTTCCTAATCTTCTTTACACACCTTCCTTGCTGCAACTTGCAGATAGATTAGTAATAAAACCAGATGTTGTGCTAGAAGACATTTTAGTCTCCTTATATTCTTGGGAATGTCATGTTGATTTCATGATTTTAACTCCCAAGAATAATCTAGGACGACACCCACTCATATTAGGAAGACCTTGGTTGGCCACAATTGATGCTTTTATTAGTTGTAGATCTGGTTACATGTATATTTCTGATGGTAATTCAACAAAGAAATTTACTTTGTATCCTCTAGCAAAATTAATCATAGAAATAGATGATAAGGAATGGATTGACGAAGAAGATGATATTCAACCTCTCTTTACTATGTCAGAAATTAGTGAAGATAGTCAAATTTTGAACACATTGGAAAATTTTGAAACATCTTCAGAATATGATCATGCACAATTCCAAGAAAAGTCTAATGTTGAATACTTGTCATCTAGGCAGATGTCTCTCTATTCTATGGAAGAGATTGGTAGCTCTATAATTGAAATTTTTTCAGGTAGGACATTGAACATAAACAAAAACTTAGAGAAACTACAACAAGAAAAGATAACCAAAATATTACAAAAACATTCTGTTGCATTTGCATGGGAGTATACCAACATGAAAGGTATTGATCCTAAGACTTGTATCCATCATATCTATATTGAGGAAAATGGTAGACAAATCAGACAACCTCAAAGAAGAATGAATCCAAATATTAGGGAAAATGTGAAAGAAGAGCTCCAAAAATTACTCAATGTAAACTTCATTTACCCAATTTCAGATAGCCAATGGGTTTCTCCTTTGGTAATTGTGCCCAAAAAGAATGGTAAATGGAGGGCGTGCATTGATTACCGAGAATTGAATAAAGCAAACTTGAAAGATCACTTTCCTTTGCCCTTCATAGATCAAGTGTTAGATACATTAGCAGGTAAAAAGTGTTACAGAGTAATTTGTCACTGTCTTCACTCCAGTGCTCCTACTGTGTCATGTGTCCAAGTCAAACATGCTCATATTAGACAAATTCTCTCTGATGTTGCCAAATGACCCACTTTTCCTAAGTTATCTGTCTGATCGCGACTGTGGACTTAATATACGTGCTGAAGGGCGTTCATGAATAGTCCAGTCGGGCTGCCAGTGCGGAAGTACATCTGATTCCCGCGATGGTCCAATTTCATGCTCCAGCGCGAGGTTACTTGTTATCTTTAGTGATGATCTAACTAGATACATTAGTCACTGGCAATGTCAACGCTAAGGATCAGTTATGCCCCCGCAATGATCCAGATTAGGCGAGTTTGTTCCAATAGTCGACCTTCTAGATGACGCCAGACCTGGTTGTTGGCATAGTTTGTATCACCCTCCCTTCTCTGGCATGGCAGTTCCATCAATTGTGCTACCTTCCTTTAGGATAAGCTCACTCTTCCACCTTTCATGGAGACTCCTTCTCCTATTTAAAATTTCACCATTGCTATGCACTGCTAGTTTGGATAAGTTTCTGATAGTTGGCTAGTTGAGCAGTGCTGTTAGTGTTTGTGAGTTTGCTAGATAGCTGGTGTGAGTGTGACAACTGTGGGATTATTGATAGCTTGTGGGAGGTTTTGAAGTGCCCTTAATCTTGTGTAAAACTTATGAGTGAGAGAGACTTATATATTGGGAGATCCATCTTCAAAGAGTGAATGCTTAAGGAACATACTGGCTGGATCCCTCTGAGAAGGCTTGTGACATCAAGACTTTGGTTGTAAGCTTACTCTTATTTCATTATTAATACAATCAATGATGTTTTCCTATGTCTTGTATGTAATGTACTTGATAGCTCATGATTTATTGACTTTGTGAGTAAATAGATCATTGTTGTTTTCCGGTTACGTGCTTTGTTGTATTTGCTTTGCATTATTTCAGGTTGATCACTCATTAGGAAGCGGAAGCTGGAGCAGCACAACAAAACTCCATCGACCACCGGTTGAAGTAGGCCTCCAACTATGACTATTTAAGGAAAGCTATTATTGATCTGTCCTTGTTTGTGACTAGACCCACTCTAGGGCTAGAGGGGTTGTCTCTGTCCGTAGAGGGAACACTTTCCTGCATCACAAATTGGCGACTCCGCTGGGGAGTTTGGCCTTTTTTCTTCCTTTGTTTTCTCTTGTTTTGATTTTTGATTTGGTCTCTTTTGAAGTTTGGGGATTAGTTATCAGTCTTTTGAGTTTCCTGGCTTGATCTGGGAAGTACCTCTATTTGATTGAAGGATTGACTACTTTTGATTTGGGAGTTTTGGTTCGCCTATCATTGTTTTAAACATCATCGCGGATTTAATTTTAATAGTCGCGCTGTCATCGCGCTCACCCTTTTGTAACATCCTGTGCATCGCGTAATTACATCACACAGTCGCGACGGTTCTATAAATCTGACCATCGCGGAAAAGTCGTGTACTTCCGCGCTGACATCACTCTGTTGCTGTGGTTAGTTCTTTATCAGTGCTTGTTGCTTGTGTATTACCCGCGCTGATTGCTATAGAATTGATTTTCTCAATTCTGCCTCCTGAGTCCATCATTCCTACTGGTCCCTTGCTTTTCTCACCTGCTTAGTAGCTTGTTTTTCACTGTTTATGGTTGAGGAACTCTTTTGTCAGCTTTGTTGAATGAATCTTTCTTTTTTGCCTATGTGACCTAGTTCATTATTTCAAGTTTCTTGAATCAGTTGGTTTGGTTGCTTGTTTGCTCAAGGTTCGTTTGCAGCTTCTCGTTGGTTTGATTGAGCCTTCCCCTTTGCTTGTTTTTGGTTTATTTTTTAGTGACTGTTATTGAACCAATATTTGGCATTGATTCGATATCTTTCACTACCGAACATAGATCACAATTGTTTTTTATCAACTGGGTTTTTCCACACTTGCTTGTTGCTTATTTGTTTCTTCTAGATTTAAAGACATCAAAATCAAAAGGATTGCATTCATCTAGTGTACGAAAGTGAAAGTGAATTTGCATTTCAAGTTTACATATTGGAAAGCGAATGATAAGATCTCTCATTAGTAGTATCCGTGCACTTTAGGGATTGATGTCTGTATGCATTGAGTGACTTCCTTTGTTGTCTTGGTTTTCTTGGCTTGGGAATGATGTCTCTACCCTCCCGTAGGTAGGTGTTCATTGAAGAAAAAGGATATTTTTGCTCATTCTAGCTGCATCCTAGGATTTGTTGTATACATACGGTAAGGCCTGAAAACTGAAACATAATCCAAGATCAACTCTAAAATGAACTGAATAAACCCAACAACGCATTGGAACATAATGTGCACTATTTAGAGGTCTAGGCTAGAGACGTGCTCCAGCGTCGTTAAACCTAGTCACTATTGTTTGCACTCAAGGTTGGGTGATTCCTCCTTCTGTGACTCAATAGCGGTCTAGTACAGAATTGTGCTCCCATGTATCATCGAGTATATGTTAGGAGAACCCACTAGGTTATCATCCTCTATCCCTAGGAATCCATGTCTGCCACCTTATAAACCGTAACGCACCGAACATAGCATTTGGGAAGATTGACTATTGTACAGAAAGTCCTTGGTTTTCATATGACTGCCAAGGTATATATGCAGTTTTACGGGTTGTCTGGTAGACCTTTTTCCTAGTTTCTCCAAAGTAGTCACTTTCGTTCCTTGTCAAACTCCCTAAAATAAAAGGTCCATCTGAGCACTTGTCCTTTCAGGCTCATTAAACCTCGAAAGAGGTAGAGTCACCTTTTTGTCCTTTTCTCGACTCTTGAAACATGAAAAGGTCAAGTTTTGTTCCTGTGTCATAAAATTTATTTGCCCACGAAATATTCCTGGTAACAGTTCGAGTTATTGGTTGTGATAAGAGTGTTTTTCAGGCTTTTTCTCGATGGCCACATTCCCTGAGTCTACCGGCCAAGGTCTTTCCCCAGATGGGAATCCTTGTCCGTTTCCACCTTTTGGAAATGTCGGTGCTCCGTATATGGAAACACTGTCCTTGCCTGGGTTAACCATTGGTTTACCCATTTGGTTGTCTTCAACCTCGATGGTCCCGAGTGCAATGACTCCTGTTCCACTGTCTCCTTCGTCTGAACCACGACACGTTGATTCCAAGGTTGAGCCTACGCCTTCTTCCCCTATTTCTTCCTCCTCCTCTCCTCCTTCCCCTAGTGAAAGTTTCACATCTAGTAACTAGGAGACTAAGAAGAAGAAGAAGTTCGATAAATGTGAGGCCACCTGTGCAGCTATTGCTCCAAGTACATCTCAGGTCGGACCACCTTCTGCTCCTCCGCGGAAGGTTAAGTTTCCTTGTAAATTGTGCAAGGGTGACCATCTTTTTTGTGATTGTCCTAGTATTCCTAGGATCTTAGATGTATGATCTTGCGATCTGGCTCGTCCCTCATCATCCTCTGAAGCTCATGATGATGCCACCCTATCAACTGGCAATGGTAAGAAGAAAGGGAAGATTCGATTCTCCTGTAGGCTATGTGAAGACCACCATCCCCTTCACCTTTGTCCGCTCATGGATAAAGCTTCCGCCATTTTGGAAAGTCTTACAGCTTCTTCCCCCCAACTTCCCGTTGTTTATTAGAGGCTCTCTTCAGACCCTCTACCCATTGACAAAGAGATTGAATTAGATTCTTCTCTTATCCATCCTCCTCTTTCCGAACCTAGCTGTGTTAAGCCTGTTCCAGACCAATCGTTGGTCGGAGAGAGTGTCGACTTGGGTTCACCACCTATTGATCAATCTGTTTCAGAAGAGCATCATGCTCATGTTCTCCTCGTCTCATCAAATTCTCTAGAGTCCGAAAACAACCCTCCTATCCCCGTTGATCACAAGAGTCTTTCTTCGGTTTCTGTAGAGCAGGGGGACAATCATACGATTCCCCCACCAAGTAGTTCGGTTGTTTCCTTCAACTGGAGTCATTTGACTGCATTCTACCTTGCATCCTATGTGCCTTTCCAGAATACAGTACATGCCTATGATAAGGCAGTACCTGGCACTATCTTGGATGAGGGTGCGTCTGTTAGTCTTATGTCTTCCACTACTTGGCAAGCTTTGGGCTCCCCACAGCTTGTGATAGTCACGCAGAATCTATTGGCGTTTGACGGAGGAACCAGTCAACCTTTAGGGATCCTCCCGAAGCTTCCTGTTACTTTGGGGGGAAAAATCGTCTATATAGACGTCATGGTTGTCCAAGGTGCTTTAGATTTCAGTCTTCTCCTTGGCCATGACTATGTTTATGCCATGGGGGTCCTCGTCTCTTCACTTTTCCGTGTGGTTTTTTTTCCACACGACGGAAGAATGGTGACCGTAGATGAATTATCGTTCTTTAGTCCCTCAGTGCCTCCTGTGCAACCGTCGTCCCCTATTGGTTCTTGCTTGCAAGCAGTGCCTTCCTTGCCACAAGTCAATTATGTGGCTACCCGTTCCGTCTCCACCTCTGCTGATGATCATGCAGATGGTCTCATACATCATGTACTGGGGGCATTGGAACCCGATCTATCATTGGTGCATCATGACATGTATTCCTCCCAGAGTGCGTTTCTTCATCCCGCGAAGCCCTCTTAGGAACCATGTTCTCATATGGCCCATGAATAAGCGTTTTGAGGATAGTTTGATCTTGTGTCAACCTCGTTAAAAAATAAAACAAGGGGTGTGGAGCATAGTTCCTGTTCTTGTGTCAAGCTCGTCAAAAAATGAAACAAGGGTTATGAGGATAGTTCTTCCCCTGTGTCAACCTCATTAAAAAATGAAACAACTCCCTTTCCAAATCGAGTCTTTGATTAAGATATCATAAAATCCAAGTCGAGTCTTTCCAAGATCTCGAACGTGAACCTTCATTCCATCCACATCGTTGAATGCAATGAAGCTTGGAGGGCATGTACCTCAATTTGCATCATATGCTAGGGGCATGCGAATCTATAACAAGCATATTTTTTCATTTCAAGCTTGTGTAAACATGAAAACGAATCCAAGAAGAGTTATCCATGGTTCAAGCTTGTGCAAAAATGAACCCATACCCGATTTACATCTCGTGATTGCCGTTTATCCGCTAAATTTTGCTAGATGAGCCTTGGTTGTTTCATTCCATTACCACCATCTCTTTGGCCGATCATATGCTTTCACTTGGTTGTTTTTCCTTTCCTGAGGAACTGCAGAAATGAGTGGTTTTATTAGCCAGTCTCTTGACCATTACATGTTTTGAGTAGTTCCACCATTGCTGGAACCAGTTGCTACCCTTTATACCACTCGTTCCTCTAGGACGAGTCACCTTTAAGCCCTTTTCTGACTCGTAAAAGATGAAAAGATTGCCAAGTATTTTATCCCTTTTTTACTTGTTAAAGAGAATAAAAATGGAGGTCTTCTTTTAGCTCTTTTCCGACCATTTAAAGACGAAAATATTGCTGATTTTTCCCTTTTAAATCGTTAAATGGAATAAGAGGCGGTCGGCTTTAAGCTCTTTTCGACCGTGTAAAAACGAAAAGATTTCCGGGCCTTTGTCGTTTCGGGTCTGTTACTGGTTACAAAGCGACGTGATTTCGATCACTTTTCTACTTTTTCGGGTCGAGGTCACTAGTCACGAAAAGTACTCCTCGATCGTAATGGTTGAGCGGTTCTTTCGAGTGTCATTTTATACTTTTTCGGGCTCGAGAGACACAAATCTATGAAAAAGGAACCCCCTAGAGTTTTTTTTTTGTGTCTTTTTCAAACTCTCTAAATATGAAAAAGACTCCGAGTTTTACCTATTTTGGACTCATTAAGCCCTGACGACATTGGACTCATCACCATGACGAGACTTGAGCTTCTCCTCCCTAGGGCTCGTTAAACCATTACTAGGTTGGATTCGACCGACGGTCGAACTTACATTACAAGCATATGCTATCCCCTTCAAGCTTGTTTTCAAAAATAATAGGGGTACTCACCAGCAATGGTGGGGAAAATTTGGAAATCATCATTGGTAGCTAGTCACTATTGAACATCGACACTTTTGCTTCTTGTCAGGTTGGGACATCCATACATCGTCGTTTGGCCTTTCGTGGGTTTGGGTTGCCATTTAGCCTCATTCCATTCGATTCACACCGTTTCCATCGAGCCTCTGATCCCTTGGTACCTGAATGCTGCCACCCTCCAGAGTCGTGTCGCCAACATGTTCAAGAGTCTAATCCTTCTGCAGTTTACATCCTTACCTTCTCCTCTGATACTCTGTTTCGCCATCTACCGCTTGTTCCTTATCTCATGTCGTTGATGGGGGAAACATTATGGCCCTCCTACGACGGGTCATCTCTTGTCGACATCAGCTCATTATCCAGGAGATTGATCTAGAGATCCCTTTGGTACCTTAGAGCTTGCATGCCTCAATGGCAAGTTCTTCACACCTGACGGTCAACTTTCATCATTGGTCGTCGATTGGGTGATTCCACGAGTGTTCGACTTCAGCTCCTTTTTCGCACTTTGTGGATTTTGCTAGACAGTACCTTGAGAACCATTGGCATTATTGGTGGTTTCTCTCGCGTTTGTTAACGGTTTTCATCATTGACCGGTAATCAAGCGACTTTCTATCATGCTCGACCTTAGCACATCTATTCGCATGTTAGAATTTGTACTATGGTCGGTTCAGTTCAAGACCCCAAACTCAGATTACACATGTTCGGGCTGTGTGGATTGGTTCGTGATTTCATGACTCATTGATGGATGGCTGCAACCATACCTTTATCATTATCATGGTCTTATTAGTTGGATGGATGCATCCATACCACAGACCTAGTTCGTATGTCTTTTGGATGGCTGCGCCCATGCCTAGACTACATGTGTTTCACTCTCAGAGATATCAGTTGTACTTGCATGCAGGTTCTTCCAGATGGTGTTCCAGCTCAGTCAGTTTCGCAAAGCATTTCACCCCTCCCACTCTCTCGGGCTTCATACTTTAGGGGGCATCTGTTACATAGTAATTTGTCACTGTCTTCACTCCAGTCCTCTTACTGTGTCATGTGTCCAAGTCAAACATGCTCATATTAGAAAAATACTCTCTGATTTTGCCAAATGACCCACTTTTCCTAAGTTATCTTCCTCATCGTGACTGTGGACTTAATATATGCACTAAAGGGTGCTCATGAATAGTCCAGCCGTGCTGCCAGCGTAGAAGTACAACTGATTCTCGCGATGGTTCAATTTCATACTCCAGCGTGAGGTTACTTGTTATCTTTAGCGATGATCTGTCTAGCTACATTACTCACTGGTGATGTCAGCGCTAAGGATCATTTATGCCCCCGCGATGATCCAGATTGGGCGAGTTTGTTCCAACAGTCGGCCTTCTAGATGACTCCAGACCTGGTTGTTGGCATTGTTTGTATCGCCCTCCTTTCTCTGGCATGGCAGTTCCATCAATTGTGCTACCTTCCTTTGGGATAAGCTCACTCTTCCACCTTTCATGGAGACTCCTTCTCCTATTTAAACTCTCACCATTTCTATGCGCTGCTAGTTTGGATAAGTTTCTGATAGTTGGCTAGTTGAGCAATGTTGTTAGTGTTTATGTGTTTTCTAGATAGCTGGTGTGAGTGTAACAAGTGTGGGATTGTTGATAGCTTGTGGGAGGTTGTGAAGTGCCCTTAATCTTGTGTAAAACTTATGAGTGAGAGAGACTTATATATTGGGAGATCCATCTTCAAAAAGTGAATGCTTGAGGAACATGTTGGCTGGATCCCTATGAGAAGGCTTGTGACGTCAAGACTTTGGTTGTAAGCTTACTCTTATTTCATTATTAATAAAATCAAAGATGTTTTCCTATGTCTTGTATGTAATGTACTTGATAGCTCATGACTTCTTGACTTTGTGAGTAAATAGATCATTGTTGTTTTCTAATTAGGTGCTTTGTTGTATTTCCTTTTCATTGTTTCAGGTTGATCACTCATTAGGAAGTGGAAGCTGGAGCAGCGTAACGGAACTCCATCGACCGCCGGTTGAGGTAGGCCTCCAACTTTGATTGTTTAAGGAAAGTTATTGTTGATCTGTCCTTGTTTGTGACTAGACCCAATCTAGGGCTAGAGGGGTTGCCTCTGTCCATAGAGGGAACGCTTTCCTGCATCACAAAAGGTATTTCTCATTCTTGGATGGTTTTAGTGGTTATAATCAAATTCAGGTAGCCCCTGAGGATCAGGATAAAACCACATTTACTTGTCCATGGGGAACTTTTGCCTACCGAGTGCTTCCTTTTGGGTTACGTAATGCACCTGCAACATTCCAAAGTGCAGTACTAGGAATTTTTTCTGATCTAATACATGATTGTGTAGAGGTATATATGGATGATTTTACAGTCTATGGTAACACATTTGAAGAAGCTTTGGAAAATTTGGAAAAGGTCCTTAAAATGTGTAAAGAAACAAACCTTTCACTAAGCCATGAAAAATGTTGTATGATGTTTACAGAAGTTATTTTTTTAGGACATCACATTTTAGGAGATGGGATTAAAGTTGACAAATCTAAAGTTGAAGTCATCTCTAAGTTATCAATTCCAAATTGCCAAAGGGATGTTAGAAGTTTTCTAGGATTTATAGGTTACTATAGGAGATTTATAGAAAACTTCACTAAAATAGCATCTCCACTCTTCAAATTTCTTACAAAAGATTGTGAATTCAAGTGGAATCTTGATTGCCAACTAGCTTTTGAAACCTTGAAAGAAAAAATAGCTGAAGCACCTATCTTAAGAGGACCAAATTGGAAACTTCCTTTCAATATTTCTACAGATGCTTCAGATACAGCTCTAGGAGCTATATTGGGACAAAAGGGTTTGATTCCTTATGCCATTTACTATACAAGTAGAAATTTGACTCCCACTGAGTTGAATTATACTGTGACTGAAAAAGAATTCTTAGCTATTGTTCATGCAATTAACAAGTTTAGACACTATATAACAGGCTATGAAACCTTTGTTCATACAGATCACTCTGCAATTAGATATTTGATGAATAAACCTATTACTAATGGCAGAGTTACAAGATGGATTTTACTTTTGCAAGAATTCAACATTACTGTGCTAGATAGACCTAGAAAACAAAACACAGTTGCTGATTTCTTGTCCAGGATTCAGAATATCAAAGAAGACTCCCCGATTGAAGATAAGTTCCTTGATGAATATCTCTTTGCAGAAACTACTCAAACTCCTTGGTTTGCATATGTTGCTAACTACTTGGTTACAGGGAAGTTACCTTCACATTTATTTCCTAGAGAGAAAAGAAAGATTATTCAAGATAGTGCAAGATATTCATGGATCACTAACGAATTGTATAAAATAGGGCCAGATCTTATGATCAGAGGGTGTGTCTAGGAAGATGAAGTGCCTGATATTCTCAAAGCATGTCAGGATGAGCTGTGTGGTGGACACTTTGTTGACAAGAGGATAACTTATAAAATCCTTTCTTTAGGATATTATTGGCCATCCATCTTCAAAGATGCTAAAGAATATGTCAGAAGGTGCGACAGCTGCCAAAGGGTAGGGAAACCTGCTCCCTCAAATGAAATGCCATTACAACCTCAGGTACTTATCGAACCCTTTGAAAAATGGGCTTTAGACTTTATTGGACCTCTTAATCCTCTATCTAAGCAGAAAAAGTATATATTGGTATGTACTGATTATGTCACCAAATGGGTAGAAGCCAAAGCATTACTTTTGCTACCGAAAATTCTGTAGTTAGTTTTCTTTTTGAGGATATTTTTACTCGCTTTGGTGTTCCAAGAGAAATTGTGACAGATCAGGGACTTCAATTCACATCCAACATGATAGAGAAGCTTATGGAGGAGAACAAAATCAAGCATACGAAATCCACTCCTTATCATCCACAAGCAAATGGTCAAGTGGAGTCTATAAATAAAATGATTGAAGGAATCCTCACCAAGACTGTGCATCTACGTAGAAGAGATTGGGCAGAAAGGCTTCCTGAAGCCTTATGGGCCTATATAACTACATGGAGGAACACAACTGGACATACACCCTATGAACTTATTTATAGGAAACAAGTCCTGTTCCCCATAGAGTTCCAAGTCTAAACTTTCAAGATGGTAGTCCGGTTGGGGATGGATTTATCAGAAGCTTAAAAGAATAGACTGGAGAAATTGAATGAACTTGATGAAATTAGACAAGAGGCTATTCAAAGGACTAGTCTAGTTCAACAACAAAGGGATAAATGGCATGACAAGTACATCAAGGACAAGAAGTTTCAAGAGGGAGATTGGGCATTGTTATTTGATTCAAAGTTTAAAGATTTTCAAGGGAAGTTTCAAACTCATTGGCTTGGGCCATATGAGATTGAATTTTTTTTTAGTAATGGAGCAGTAAGGATCAGAACAATAGATGAAAGTCAAACTCCTCTCCTTGTGAATGGTCATAGATTGAAAATTTATCAAAAACCAATCTCAAAGGAGGAGTTCATCAAGATCTTTCAGAACAATTTTGAAATGAAGTTGGTGAAGAAGAATCCTTCTTCTCCACCAACTTAGTCTTTGTTTTTCCTATCTAAAAAAAAATTAAAAAAATAAAAAAATAAATTGTATAAGGTTGAAAACCAATCATTCATTGGCATGCTTATACAAAAAATACAAGGTGAAAATCAAAAGCTTCTGACACCCTATATTTTCCATTTCCTTTTCTAAAAAAAAATGGTGGCTCATTTTGCATTGTGCAAAATTCATTGTTTTATCTCATTTTCACTCTGTTTTACTTTTGCAAAGTTTCACTTCACTCGACTATCATATTCCACCAATAAATTTTTCCTCTCTAGCATTTCTTCCATCTCCATTTTTCATTTATCATCTTGTCATATTTTCACTCATACAGCCATTTCCATTCCATTCATCCATAAGCCATAATTTTTTCTTTGTTTTACATTCTGCAGTTGTTTCCACGTTTTGCAGCTATTCCCGTTTTGTAGCTAATCCTGCTCTGCAACCAATTTGATTCTGCATCAACAGTTTGATCATCAGTCCAAGCAAAAAGAGGCCAGTTCATAATAATATCTTATATGCAAGTAATGGAGGAGAGAACAAATTTTGAATACCAATCACATCTAAGAACCTTTGGAAGCAAACAACAAGAGACTAGCAAGCGGAAGGTATGGTTCTAAAGGTAAAAACAAAAACTTATTTCAAAAAGCAATACAAAACATAAGTTGGTATAACTTGTATAATCATATGACTCCTTGATTTATCATTATGAGATTTGACTACCATGATGATTCCGCCACACCTTCCGTCTTTAATGTTAATGATCTAATGATGCAATCTGCATTTTAAACTCAATGACTCGTACTTAACCGGACTTCTCCATCACACCTGTTAAACGGTTAGATCATGACATAACCTATTTGAATACGACTCTTCAAAACCCTGATTTTTCATTTATTACACCAAATTTTTCAAAACTCTGTTTTTCATATATTTCGTGCATACAAATACTCTGTTATCTTGTACACACAGTCACTCTGTTTTCATATCCTCTGTGTATAACATTCACTTTGTTTTTCACACAGTTTACATGTATAGCCACTCTGTTTTCATATACCTTGTGCACACTCTGTTTCCACACATTTTATGCATACAACTACTCTGTTTTCGTATACCCTGTATGTACAATCGTTTTATCTCATACTTATAGTCGTTTTACTTCCATATATTCTGTCATTCCATCCCCATATCCATAGTTATTTTTGTTTCTATATACCAGCTATTCCACTGTCGTATACACAATCCTCTTTACGCAGCCACTCCATTTCTCAAACAGTGAAAGAAATTCTGAAGAATAAAAGAGAACAGAGGTGATGGGGCTCATCGTCAGAACTGAACCCATAGGGGTGAAGTACATGGAAGGTTATCCTCAACTGAAAGGAATATTGCAGAAGGTTGGTTGGTTGAGTTTCATTGAAAAATTCAATGGTTACCATAAAGGAATCACCAAATCTTTTGCCAGATCGTGTGATGGAATTGATGTGGAAATAGGTGACATAAAATTTGCAGTGATCGAGTCTTTTATTGCTGAAGCAACTGAGCTACCAAGGCTAGGAGAGAGTTGGTTCAAGAACAAAGAATTTCATGATGAAACCTGGAAGGTCATTCTCAAAAATCCAGGTATGGACACTTCAGTTTTTAGGAAAGGGATTCCAATCTCTGCACTTAAGATCAAATGGAGTAGCATGTTATTAATTTTTCAAAAGTTTATTACATGCGAGGGAAGATTTGGTTCCATGTATGTATATCACATAAGACTATTAATGAATTTTCTTAAAGATGGAACCTTCAGTCTCCCATTTTTCCTGTTGAATAGTTTGAGAAGAATGGCCACTAATGTTCATAAGAAAATTGAAGCAATAGAAGCCACTCTTTATCACCATGGACTAGTAAAATTTTTAGTTGAATATCACTTAAAGAGTGTAGGGGACACATGGGAGGACTTTTTGGTCAGAAAATTCTTCCAAGATGCTCCAGAATTACCTGAGAGAAGTCCTGTAAAAAGAAGTAGGAGAAGGAAGACCAGTCTCACTATTCAAAACAATCCTGAAACTTCAACACAAAAAAACAATGAAGAAGAACCCATCTCTGAAACATTAACAAAGATTAGAAAGAAAACAAAACAGAGAAGAAAAATGAAAGAAAAGGTTGAGGAAATCCACAAGAATATTCCTGAACCTTCATCATCTAGGGAGGATGAACAACTACTTTTTGAGAGACTAGTCAAAATCAGGGATCAGCTCAACAAAGAGAAGGAGAAGGGAAAAAGGAAACAGGTTATGGAGGAAGAAATCATATGATCCCAAAGTTTGAGGAGAAGTTCTAGACTCAGAGGAAAAGTGAAGAAAGCAAAATCAAAAGAGACCTAGTTCATAGATTTGGGGGAAGAAACTCCAAATCAGTGCCATGACAATATTCCATATGAGCAAAGCCCACATAACTCTCCTCAACAAAACTTTGAAAGTAGCCCAAGGAGAGCCTCTCCAGGCATTGATCCAATCCAACACTGGATTTATGACTACATAAGGTCATTGGAGAAAAAGAGTACATCAGTGGACCCAGGGACTTCATCTAATCCTGAGAAAACTGCCACATCATAAGAGACTTTAACTAGCTCACTTAAATATGAAATCTAAGAGCTAGAAGTTCCAAATAGGCACATCCAAAGAGAAAATGAAGCCTTAAAAGAACATAACAAGTTGGATAAGATTATCCATGATAACAATATGCTTCAATTGGGTTTATGGCACAAGAAGAACATAAAACTAGAAAGGAAGAATAAGAAGCTAAACAGGGCACTCATTAACCTCAAGTACAGATTCCTCATGAGGAAGCCTAGAATGGCAGTTGATGCAAAGAAAAGCAAGAAGAGGTTGGATGTTTTGGCTGAAGTCTCAGAACAAATGCAGTAGGAGGAGGGAGTTTACAATTTTGATTGCATGGGGACATGCAATAGTCTTACAGTGGGGGTATGTTGAGTTCCAAAACTACCTTTCCCTTAGCTACTTTTCTCATCGTTCCTTCTCTGTTTTTACATGAAAAATGCATCCTTATCATCAAAAACCATTATAAATTGTCTCAAGGAGTATATTTCAGTGATTTACATGTTATACTATTATGTTTTCAATTTGAATGAGTTTTTGTCTTTTAGCTACGAAACACAACCACATTTTGCAGCTAATCGGTTGTTCTGCAACTATTTCCACACTTTTGTAGGTTCCAGGTGTTGAGAGGGGAAAACGACTACATGGGTAGCTTGGAAAACATCAGGGCATGGATTGTATCCTATTTATCTGGCCTAGATCGATGAGGAAGACTACAGTCAAAGGGAAGTCAAACATAGAAACCTATGGCAAACAGGACTCTATTTTGCACATGTTTCTCAGTGATGGGATCCGAAGCAGTTTCTTGTGGCCACGAACTTCATTTTCCACCTGCGTAAACAGAATCCAACAACATTACCATAAGATTTATGTTTCCAAGCAACCAAGGACAAGAATTCCGCATACTTTCCTGCGTACGTGTTCTGTTGTAGCTTATTTCTCTCTTAAAAACAGTTGTATAATTTCCCTATAAATACTTGTGTGAAGAACGCAAAACAAGTTCAGTTTTTGCTTATGTGTTAAGTTCAGATTTCCTCTCTGTAGTTTGAAGAACTCATTCTCTATTTTTAATATAAAGACTGTGTTTCAATGGATACCTAAAGCATTGTTGGAGTGTTGATTAAGTGCTTATAATCCAAGACCTTTGCAAAGGGCCCCTGCATTGGTCAAGGTTACATTTTATTTCTGTTTTGTCTTTCATAGTTAACTATAAATTCACTATGTTTTTTTTCCATGATGTTTATAACCATTTACTAACTTTGTTCATAATGCAGCTTGTGTCATCTTCTTATTAGCACAGAACAACTTGTTTGTTTCACTACTTTCTAGTTTCTTATCAGTAGCTTGAAGTTGATGTCAATAGCATAGAGTAATTTAGATTTGTTGATCATTAGTATAGTTTCTTTCATTTGTTGTTCATTAGTCTTTAAATTTTGAATTTAATTGATCAATTCCATTTTGTTGTTAGTTTAGTAACTCATGTCGTAAGTGAATGTTTCTGAAAGCCCTTTCAATTGATGGTTCATCTTAAAACTAAGTGGTGAAATATTTCATTTATGAATGAGTCTTTCTCTGCATTTTTATGTGTACTTTTTCTTAGAACAATGAAGTATGGAGTCCCTCAAAATTCTATCACAAGGAGGTTGTTCTCCCAAAATTGTGTAGCAGAGTGACAAAACACTTCATTTAGGTGTTATAGTAGATTAGTTGCAATTTCACTTTCAGTCTTAGTCTTTCATTTAATTTTGTTGCAATTTTAATTTCAGAACAATGAAGTATTGAATCCCTCGAAATGCTATCACAAGGAGGTTGTTCTACCAGAATTTGTAGTAGAGTGACAAAACACTTCATTTAGTCTTTATGATAGATTAGTTGCAATTTCATTTTCAATCATAATTTTTCATTTAGTTTTGTTGCAATTCCATTTTCAGTTTTTCATCAAGTTTTGATTCTGCAATAGACTAGACAGTAGTTGTAATCTCATTTTCAGTATTTAATTTTTGGTTCATCATAGATAGCTGCAATCTCATTTTCAGTTTTTAATATCTCATTTAAGCTTTGGTTTTGTAATTGATTGGATGATAGTTGCAATTTTACTCTTAAGTCCTTTTAGTTCATGTTTTGGAAACAATCATAATAGCAAGAAGAGAAACTTTGTTTTCATTTTCTTGGTTAAAAATTTACTTCCAAATCTGGCTTAAAGCGCTTTTAGCTCTCATTTCATTTTCTCTAGATTCTTAGCAGTAGTAGATTTAAGATTTTGTTAGGAATTAAAATATCAAAACCCCAAAACAACTTAAAACTCAAAAATATTGAAGTAGGAAGGGCCATCTAGCACATATAGTGAACTACACTTCATCAGTTTATGATACCCGGATTGATAATTTATGTAGAGCAATTTAGGACACTAAATTGACCAAACACCATCGCAGGAGTAGGAATTTGCTCAGTAGATAGAGAGAGTGCTTGAACAGATAGATATGGACATGGAGCATCACGAGTTAGAGTAGGACATTGACCTCATGCATCACCACCAAGAGGTTGACCCACCAGATTCACCGCATCCAGAAGATGAGAAAGTCCCAAGTGACCAAGGAGACACTGAGATCCTTGGAGATCAGCTGGAAGGAGAGATGCACAACACCTCATTGTCTCAACATAGAGTTGTGCAATCCCATAGAATGTCAACTCCAAAAGATCATACATCTCCTGTGCAGTATGAGGAACAAGTGATCGTGTCTGATTTGCGCAAACATACAACATTCTTGGCCGATGCTAATAGAGCATATGCTGAAGCCATTAGCTCAAGTGTCCACTTTCTGATAACTGAGAATGAGCGAATGGTTAAGGAGATATAGACGGCTAAGCAAGGAGGAGAGTTGGTGATAATGTCTACTTGAGCAGAACTAAAGAAGGCAATACTAGATGAAGTATTGTCCTTTGACACAGTTATGCGGGTGTTTTATTTCAAGTTTGGTACCATGCATAAGGCAGTCATCCATCTCAATGGATGTCAACAGGGATGTGCTAGAAGAGCACGTATCTTGTCGAAAATTCATGCTGCGGTTGATTACATGTAAACATGGATGATGAGATACAAGGGAGCCTCGCTTCACTTGCCTAAGATGATGAATCCCAAAGCGGTCGAGCTGAAGGAACGCATCCGGAGTCAGATTCGAATCTATGAAGAGTTCCAATAGCTCATCACTAGTCTACAAACTTCCCATGCACGTGTATTGAAGAGTATGGATATTTTGGTGTGCACACATGTGATCTCATCTATTAGGACTCTCACCCAAGAAAAGACAAAGGTACATGTTCGACTAGAGCTTGACTCATACCTTGATGAGTTGATGCACATAGCCACCATCCCAGACTTGCCGATGAGTGCAGACACCACGCACAAGTATGTTGTTGGTTCAAGCGTGTTGAAGACAATGAGGCACATGCTTTTAGATGAGTTAGACAGAGAATCCTAAGCATTGTACCCGGATGCTATGGAGGCAAGTGTCAGGTTTCGGAAAGATGTCACCTTGGAGTACATGGACACCATCGCAGACTACCGATCTTGGCATCAATATATATGATATTGTTGATCATCACGAGGATGTTGAAGAGTTGGACTTCCCATGGTTGTCTGATTCATAGTGATGTCTTGCATGGCTTGCTCGAGCCCATTTTGTCTCACATGGGTACATGTGCATTGTAATGTAACATCTTGTCAAGTGTAAGTTCAAGTGTCGATAGTTGGATGTAACATTCATAGAGTAGATGAAGAGTCATGAGGGTAGATGAACTGTCACAAAGGGGAATGTCAAGGGTCACCCCACCCTTTGCTATAAATAGTCCCTCATAACTCATTGTATAGGCTTTTGGTCAGCCAAGCTTCCGATAGGACTATCTTAGAGAGAGCTTGGATAGTATTGTAACAAGCCTTGGCTTCTCCACTGCGTAGAGCTAGTACATCTCTTTGGAGGAGCAGGTGGTTGTGGCTGTAATGTTCTGCTATCGGAACTAGTGGTTGGACATGGATGTATCGTATGTTTTGCACATCTTTATAATGTAGCTCATTATGTTATATATAAAGTTAATTTTTATGTAGTCAATTAATTTTGAATATAATAGATTATACATTTTATTTACTATTAAGTTATAGGTATTGCAACAAATTTATTATTTTTCAATTTGTATTTTTCAATTTATTTACTAAAACTAAATCTATATATATAAACATAAGAAGATAATTATTTTTTAATTAAAAATAAATTTATAGAATTTTTTTAAACACTTCTCGCCATTCTAAAAAGAAAAAATAATAATAGAAATAAGGACAAACCAAAAATATTGCTTTCCCTAGTAAGTGTTTCCCACCATTCATTCCACTCACTCGAGTTATTTCATAAAACATATCTAAGTGTTATTTCACACTCTTTTGGCAAAGATAACAAACCCAATAGCTCTAGAAATAATTTTTTTTACATTCTTGTTCATATTACAATTCTAAAAATTCCATCTTACCCAATTTTTAGATAGACCACAATAATCTAAGATATAATATGAACCCACTCTCTAGAGGTAATGAACTTGAACATTTTTAATTCTTATTGGCACATTTCAAACTTTGTTTCCATGTTTTTAAATCCTAACCACCACTAGCAGACAAGGGATATTTTTCCTTCCAAATAAAGTTTTGTAGAATTCCCACCTTACCTTACCTTTCACTCTACCTAAACCTAGTCTGGTTGAAAGCCCCTTGCTTACATCACTACATACAGTGTATTTAGTGTTAAACTCATAATAGTATCAAACTATTTTTAAAAACTTTATGGTTTAGGCAGTTCAAAATCAATTGGATTTAGAGCTAAATTGAAATCAATATTTTATTTATCTTTTACATTATAATTTAGGGATTTAAAAGCAATTTGAATGGAATCATTGTTGTCACTAGGTATAGTGGATTTAGTTTTATAATGGATAAAATGAAGTAATTATTTGTGAGCATTTGTTCTTGAGTGGACATTAGGATCAATTATATCATAGGGAAAAGAACATGCATTAAAAACAACTAATATTTCATGTGACATTCATATTGTATGCGAATTACAATTGTAATTTGAACTAAAGCTTCGAGTAACTCTTATTTACCAATCGTGCATGGAAGTCATAAGAAACAATCACACTAGAATATGAAGAACAAATGGGTACCTACTTCATATGCATTAAAAAATGCTTCTACTACTTAATGTGAATTACAAGTGTAATCTTAGTTGGATCTCCAATATATCTTAAACCATATTTTCATTTTATTTTTTAGTACTATTAAATGTTATTATATCCTACCTCATTTTATGGTTAGCATTGTAACAAAAAAATGCATTATCCTATGGAATTAGTACTAACACGTAATATTGATTTTTTTTTCTAGAGTGCTACAGGTAATGACTCCGAAGATGATGATACATACTATGTTGAGCTTACATTAGATACCAGATTCGATGATGATGAGGATGGAAATGTTGTTGGTGATGATGATGTCGATGAGATTATCAGGATGGTCAGGATGATGATCATGGAAATGACCATGAGGATGATCTTGACTATGATTTTCGTGGGATGTCTTAATATGGTAATCATCCATTTGAATTTTTGTTGATTCAAATAATGATGATGATACTATGGATACCATATTTTTACCTTATGAATATGTTGAAAATTGTTTGCACTTTTTTTTTTAATGAAGAATTATTGTGTATGATGAGATTCCTATTTTTGATAGATGTTGTGAATTTACCGTAGAATAATGATATCTATGAAACATTTTGATTTGGTAATCATACATTGACTTTTAGTTGATTTGATTAAATATGATGATGATATTATCATTATTATCTTGTTATTTTATGTAAATATTGAAAATTATCAACATTATTTTGATGGAGAATTATTGTGTATGATGATATTACTATCTTTGGATGGATGTTGTGAATTTACCTTAGAATAATAATATTCATAAAATATTTTGATATGATAATCACACATTTGAATCTTAGTTGATTTGATTAAATATGATGAGGATATTATTAGTATTATTTTGTTACTTTATATATGTGTTGTAAACTGTCATTGCTTTTGTATGGATAATCATTTTGTATGATGATATTACTATTTTTAGATGTCAAGTTGTGAACATACCTTAGAATAATGATATCTGCGATAGATGATGATTTAATAGTCATATATGTATATTGAAAAATTTCAATGATTTTTTGATGGAGAATTGTTATATATGATGATATTGCTATTTTTTTTTTTAATGAATGTTATCAATTACCCATAAATTTGTTTACAAACATTAAGTTATCAATTTGAATTGTGATATCTTCTTAAATGATATTTAGAAATTGTAATATATTTCACTATGTAATTAAAATTAGTAAAATGAACCCATAAAGGGGGTCATAAATGGAAAGAAAAGTACAACTCTAAAAAAGAAGCCAAAAGTGGATGTAACCATGGATGCAAAATTTTGAGTAGAATTGGATGTTAAACTAGCCATCAAACAAGATGCAAACAATGACACAAAAAGGGTTTTAAAGTAGAATTAAAAAGGGTGCAACGCTAGACACAAAGAAGGGAGAAAAATAGGGCATACAAAAGGATACCAAATTGGGTGCAAACAAGGATGTAAAAATGGACACCAAAATGAGGATGCAAAGAGTGGTGTAAAATTAGGATGCAAAATTGGGCGCAAAAACAGATGTATGAAAAGACGCAAAACACAATGGAAAATGGGACTAAAAGAGGGTGAAACCAAGGATGCCATAATGGATGCCAAAAATGATGCATAACTAGATGCAAATTCAAACTAAAATCTAGGTTCAAAATGAGATACAAATGTGGACAAAAAATGTGGAAGAAAAAAAATGGAAATTTGGATGCCAAAAATGATGCAAAATTAGACACCAAAAAGGATGCAAAATTGGACATAAAAAATGGTTCAAATTGGACACAAAAGTAGAAAATGGTGCAAAAATGGGCATAAAAATAGCTCAAATTTGAATGCAAATTGAGATGCAACATTGGATGCAAAATGAGGTGCAAAAAATGATGCAAAACTTGGTGCAAAAAATGATTCAAAACTTGGTACAAAAAAAAAAAATGCAAAAGTAGATGACAAAAATGGCTCAAAATTGAACATAACATTAGACAAAAAATGGGATACAAAGGTGGATGCATCACGTGGTTCAAATTAGGATGAAAATTTAGATGCAAATTTGATTGCTCAAAAGGATGCAAGAAATGATGTTAAAAATACTGTTAAATTGGATGCAACAAATGATGCAAAATATGGTGCAAAATAAGATGTAAAAAAGGGAGACAAATCAAACACATCAGTGCATGCAAAAAAGGGTGGAAAAATAGATGCAAAATTTGGTGCTAAATCAGACTCAACATATGGTGAAAAATAGGATGCACAAAATGGTGCAAAAAAAGGCACAAAAATTGTCGCAAAAATAGATGTAAAAATAGGTACAAAATTAGAAGCAAAAAATGGCATAAGACTTGATGCAAAAAATGGCACAAAGTGGATGCAAAAAAGGAACTAAATCGGATGCAAAATATGGTGTAAAACTCAGTGAAAATTACAACGCAAAACTAGAAGCAAAGAATGACACAGAACATGAAGCAAAAAATGGCATAATACTAGAAGCAAAACCTTTGTTAAACCAAATGCAAATCTTGGTGCAAAATATGATGAAAAATTTGGCATAAAAAAGATGCAAAATTTGGCGCAAAAAAGAACGCTTTAAAAATTGCACAATAGAGCCAGATTTATGCCAGACTCCTCAACCCAATTTAGAAAAAAATGAACTAAAATCTGGTGCTAAATCTACCGCAAATTGCTTATTTTGTTGTAGTGGAGGGTTATGCAGATCTTTGACCACTTGTTCTTCGATGCAAAGAGGAAAGGATCCATCTCAAACATTGTCTTCGGTCCATGGAGCAACGATAGTTCTCTAGATTACCTTGTCTGTGAGGGTTGATTTCCTATCTCATACTTGTTCTCAAAAGATCAATATATGTTTGGATGTAGGGTATGTATGACACCTGAGGGAGAACGTAGGAAAACAAAGTGTCAGATATATCTTTTTGAATCGATCCCACACACTGAGGGGAACAAAGAGCGATGTGTTTTTATGGATCTCATGGTGGGGGTTTTCTATGTGTGGTATGTGAATCACAAAAGCCCTAAAGAATCTACCTCAGCCTCAATCATTCCCATTAACGAAGTGAAATAAAATGATGCTCTCAAATATGAAGTAGACACTTAATATCCCTGACACGTAAAGGAGGTTGTATTAGATTGGTTGTGAAGTATTAGTGAGATCCAAGTTGTGGTTTTTACTACCACAAAGCCCCAAATTGTATCTCTGCACAACATCAATCAATCCAGATAGGTGAGGGTGGGAAGTATTCATTAGGAAATCTTATTCAGGTCAAAATCATCGATCTCACTATTTCTCAATGGATCTTGTGATTCTCTAAAGAGAGGGACCATCGACAAAGCAATAATCTCCATATCTGCATACCCTATATTAAATAATTATTCTAAACTCTTGATTGAGTTAAACTCTATGTTCTTACCAAATCCTTGTAGGCGCTATGAAAAACAGTTTTTTTGGTGCTCTTGGCATCCATTCTGTGATTGTTGTCCTAGGGGTGCAGTATATATATGACCGTGGGAGAAGTGAGGACAAGCAGAGAGTGTCGACCAAATGTGAATAGTACAAGGTTGGATCTTGAATATCCAATACCAGATCCACCAAAAGGAGCCTTGATCCAAATCTTTATTAGAATACTGGAAGCTGGGAAATCAATTTGTATGAGAGTATGGAATTGGGAGTGGATAAGAAAACTTAAATAAAAGATTCAAACAAGATGGATATCCCAGCTAGCCTACAAAATCTGATTCATGCAGGGAAATTTTTGAAAGAGGAATACAAGCTGCAGGATTATGACATTGGCCTCGACTCAATCATCTTGCTTAAAATGAGACTCCTAGGAGGATGTCTTGGATCTAGTTCAAAAATCCCAACATCTTTCAAAGATGCAGTCA
The DNA here is from genome assembly GCA_031772625.1 of Pinus tabuliformis. Classification (NCBI taxonomy): domain Eukaryota; kingdom Viridiplantae; phylum Streptophyta; class Pinopsida; order Pinales; family Pinaceae; genus Pinus; species Pinus tabuliformis. The sequence goes on along the minus strand of CM062820.1, from coordinate 665,722,612 downwards.
AGTGGAAGGCAGAACCGTAAAAACAACCAGAGCAGTCTCCCACTATTCCTGGTCCCTACATTGTGGAGCAGATGACCCTGGTGTCGTCCTTGACAATCAACTTGCCTGAGGTAAATGAGATTCATGATGAGTTACATAATAGAGCAGTTATATGTATATTCAATGGATTGTGGCCCAAATCATAGGCACTACTCAATGGATTTTTTATACTTGGAAAGAAAGCTGTGATATCCATTATGTTCTAGAGGTCTTTTTATTGTCAAGTTTGATACAACAAAAGATAAATATTATGCATTAAACGAGGGACCATGGTTTTGGCGAAATGCGGGTCTCTTCATGATACCATGGTTTCTAGGTTTTGATGCAAATACTACGGTAGTTTCAAACATGCCTGTGTGGGTAAGGTTACATAATCTACCATTGCTTTTTTGGCATCAAAAAGTATTAGCAGGAATTGGGAATTCTCTGGGGAAATTTTTAAAGATAGATTCCAATCGAGTCTCAAAAGGAATTTTCACCTTTGACAGAATCTATGTAGAGGTAGACCTTAGTCAAGGATTACCTCATCACATTATTCTATTTCACAATAATCGGTAGTGGTCTTTTCCCCTTGACTATGAGAATACAACCTTCCGCTGTGATATTTGTCTTCATACTAGTCACCTTCAAAGTGCTTGTCGTCAAGTTAAAAAAGAAAGAAAAAAAGAAACAAACACAAAAGCCTAAAGGATGGCAGTTTTCAGAAACATGGGAAGTAGAAACAGAAGAAGCAGAACCCGCCTCAAACATCAATTCTTAGAAACCCCAGGAAATTGCACAGAAGGACGAGGCTGAGCACAAATCCACATTAGTTCCAATTCCTTCCGAACAAAAACAACAAATTGAGATGATTACGACTGAAAAATAAGCAAGTGGTACCAAACGAGCACACGCATCAGAAAGTTCAGATTCTGAAAAAGAAATCTCTTCAAGTGTAAAAGAGAATCAAATGACAATTGTATCATCCACGCCCAAATCTAATGGTTGGTGGAAAGTGGAAAAAAAGAAAGGTAGGAAAGAGTAGAATAGGGTAACTCTCTAATGCGTTTTTATTTATCTTGGTCTCCAAGATCTGTTTTTCAATGCATATGTTGTTTAACATCTACAATATGTAATTTTCTTCAAAATCAATAAAATTGTGATTTTTCCTTGGGAAAAAAAAACATAAATGCCATACCTAATAAATGAATTATTGATATAAGTGCTATACATAACAATGAATGATTAATATTACTCTTATGCTTTATAATATAAATCCCATACTTAAAATGAATTATTAATATTAATATAAGTTACAAACATAATAATAGACTATTAACATTAATATTAACCCTATTAATATTGACAATGTGATAATAGAGTTGAATTAATATGTTTATGAAAGAATGAATTGATATGAATATGGAAAAATGAATGAACATAAAAAAAGAGGAGGGGAAGGGATAACCAAAGGGAAAGAAAGGAAGGGGTGTGAAGATATGACAAGTAGAATCTAGGGGAGAGAAATCAATCAAGGGAAACATATATTCAAGGAAAAAAGAAACTAGGGGTTGTTGAGCTAAATGATCTGAGGGAACCAATTAATATTTACCTCAAGCCCACAATATTGATTGAGTTTGTTTAGATGTCTTAGTATCTCCTAAGCCTATTTAAATCTTCTTCTAAAATAGTGGTTGTCTTTTGAGACGATCTCCATGTTTTCTAGACATATATGGTGTTTAGTGTGGAGGGAGTGTTTCACAAGAATAGAAGTGTGGGCACGTTGATTTTTATGTCTGCTCCATGTTATTTTTTTCTCATTTTGAAGTATCTATTAGTTTCACCAATGTAGCACATACCAAAAAGGGAAATCAATTTTTTACACTCCCTTGAGTTGATGCTGGTGAATGCTGACTTTAACAGATTTCAATTTTTGTTTAATCGTCTCTAATCGTTTGAACATTTAACCAATATTCCTTCTCTTAAGAACTTTATTTTATCAGTTACACCATAGATGTGTGGAAGGTGTGCTTTATCAATAAAAGGTTGTGAGTTTATTGAGTTCCGAGGAGGTGTCTTCCCTATTTTTGTTCGCTCGATGGATTAAAATATATCTTTGTTTTTGTAGGCAATTTCCTTGAAGACCTTTGTAAGGTAGTTTAATTTTTGTTCTAATTGTTCACTATCATATATCCTTATAGCTCTTAAGTACAAGGTGTTCAAGATCCCAATTTTATGAACAATATACTGGTGAGAGTTTGCATGGAGATAACCATTAGTATGTGTCTTTTTTTCTAAATACCTGATGTCTTAAATCCCCATCATCTTGTCTTGTGATTAATACATTAAGGAGGGGAATAATATTAGTGTCTCCAAGTTCCATTGAACTTGATGTCATCTGATATTCCTTTAAATTTCTCTAATAATTTATTGAGTTCCTCTTTCCCATGCTTCCATTTAACATTAGTGTCATCATCGTACCTTTTCCACTTTTGTTTGTAAAATTCGGTAAAATTATTTTTATATTATTAATATTATATCATTTTTCTAAAAAAATGTTGTATTTTGGTGATGCTAAATTACATAAAATATTAACCCATGGGGCATTGAATAGACATGATAGGGTGTGTTTTTAAGGCACTCAGTGTTGTGAAGGCCAGTGGTTCAAAACACCATGGGAAAAAATCCAACCATGTTAACGGATGGTGTTACCTAGGCGAGGTGTGGTCCTAGGGAGATTTTGATGGCTTAGATGCCACTCGGACACAATTTCTCAAGCCAAAGGTTAAGCGTGCAAATATTTGAGGACCCAAATAACTTAGAAAACAAAATATATATATATATATATATATATATTATTTTTACTTTGATAGGTGTGTTTAATTTGGAATATGGCTTCTATAATTTTAATTTAATAAACAATAATCATTAGGTGGATGGTAGAGATTTAATCTCCATGGAAAATTCTAAAATATTCATAGTAGTATACACAAATCAAATATTGATATTCATCTCCAAAGTAGTTATGCATTTTTTCCCTTTTTTATCAAATTGATTAATAAAAAAAAACTCTTATATGAACAAGTTTCATATAAAGTGAGATATGGTTTTTTGGGCATGTGTGACACAGGGTTACCCCTGCTTTGCCCACAGTTTGCATGGATTATGCATACATATTATCTGTCCCAAGAATTTTAACTCTCTAATGAGTCAAAATCTCAACCATCAATGGTTTAAGGCCCTAATAATCAACCCTCTGCGAAATAATTCATTAAAAACCCATCATAGCCTAGCTCCTAGGCAATATCCACTTAACGGAACTTTTAATCACCCCTTATCCTTCACTTATTACTCTATTAAAGCCCTTATCTTCTATCCTTCCTATCGGGATATTATAACCCTTCCAAACCTTCAATCATTCATTATCGGGACTTATACACCCCTCTAAGCCCTCATTAAACCTTAGGTTATAACCTTAAGCCACATATATAACCAAAGCCCACATTTTCCTTCTATCGGTGCTTTAACCCGCTTAACCTATTTACAAAGGAAATACATTCAAAACATACCTTTCTGCTTTGGTACGACCTCCGCACGTTCCCCAAGGCTACACCTTTATCACAATCAGCGCATCAGCGTTTCACAATCACCAGCCTTTGACCTCTGTCTAATGCGATTGTGATTGGATCGCGACCATTGATTAGGTTCTCGATCCAACGGTCGATATCTCTTCCCGATGCAAAGTTTCCTTGTGTTCCTCTGTCGTTGATCTGTGCTTAGCAGATCCAACGGTCCAAAATTATTTTGGGATGACAACAAGCTTGAAAATTAACACCATTTCGGACCCGATGAGATTTATCAACTCCCAACTTAATAAAGTTTAGGTTCACCCCTTTTGGTTAACATTCGTTCAAATTCTGCCTGATGATTGTAGATGTTATATCATTGACAGTTGTGATGCTACGCTACATGATTTAATCCCAACTGTTGATCATCAAGAGCCAACGGCTATGGATCGACGACACTCCATTTCTTCCGCCCTTCTATTTACTTGGTTTTTTTCCATCTCTTCAAGGTTTCTGTGGTTTTCCTTTCGCCCTCAATTCACTTCCACTTGAGCTCTACTTCGTGATTTCTTTCATCACTATCCTTTTTGGCCTCTAATTGGTCCTTCGGATGGTTCAAAGATCCATATGATCCTCTATCACGCTCTCCTCTTCTACTCTGTGTTTCGCCATGGCTCCGCCTGCATATAATTATTACACAGAACTCTGATTCATATTGAATTTATCATTCAATCACTCGAACACACATTTATACAGATTCTAATCAATTTATGTATATATAAATACAAACAAATAATTATAGATTGAGACTCTGTCTCTCGGGCCTGATTTTCTAATATCAGTGGCCTTTGTTTACATTCTCCACCAGTAAGCTCAAAACCACACTCTAGCTATTTATCTAGCCTCTCTAAAACATCTAGCTTTCTAACCTATCCAAAATCCCTCTGTCTATGCCTTTTAGGCTTACATTTATACCAAGGGATTCTAAAACCAATTCTGGTTTTGATCCATAAATTCCTTAACAAAATTTCTAAATCTCTTCCTTGTTCCTAAAACTCCTCTCTAATCCCTAAATTCATAAACTAACTGCTAATCTAAGATTTACAATCAATTCTCAAATCCCTCAATCTCTCAACTATCCTAAATCTCTCATGTTCTCCTATATTCGAGAACATTTACAAATATGCCTCACAATATTCAATTAATTCCCTATTCTAGCTTCTGTAATTAAAATCACTCAAAACATTAATAATTACATTTAATTCACTCTTAGAAAACCAACTTCCTTGAAAACACAATACCCCTATGTCTATTAAAATACATTAAGTTTTCTTGGCCTGAATTCTCTTGCATCGGACTCCCAAAGTAGAAAATTTCCATGATCTCCTGATCATGTGTCTTCATAAGTTGATTGAAAAACCTCGAGGGTCCCAACTTTAGTTTGTAGCTGTCCAAATGCTTTGTTCCTTTACTATTGTTGTACTTATGTTGTCTTCTGCTTCATTTTCTTTTCTTTGTCAATCAGGTTCATATTCTGATTGATCATTCTTTCTGTTGTTGTTAATCTTCTCCACATGGACTGTTTCATCATTAGCTGCCACATTTCTTCAATTTCTGTGTCCAGCACATCCTTGGACTGGTCCATATTTCTCCATTCACTGTTATTTCTTTCTCTCTGATTCAAGTTGTCACTGCTGTCCACTAACTCTTCAAACTGTTGTAGGTTACGTTTACTTACTTTGACTGCCTCCCTTTCATCCTTACCATCTGTCAAGATTATTTCTGTCTGCACTACATCCCGACTTTCCAGCATTCTCTCCTGTTGGCATTATGACACAAGTTTGGCACTATGACACAGGTGTTGTCCTTGATGGCAACTCAGTCAGATGACAAATCACATTTCAGGCTCTCAGAATGAAGGAAAAATAGGTATACACAGGTTTCCCTTGACCAAGCCGTGTATACACGCAGGTTAGCAGTCCAGAAGACGTGTATGCGTATACACGCACTTTCAAGCAAGGAAAAGCGCATACATGTTGGAAAACTTGGTTTTGGTCCGTGGTATTTGGTCCCTAGTATTTTGACCCATGGTATTGATCCAAGGTATCTTGACTGAAGTGTTGACCCCAGGTATTTGGTCCAAGGTATTGCTTCTAAGTGGTTTTGGACCATGGTATTGAGTAAGGCCTAAGACTATAAAAGGAGGAGGAGATCATTAGGCAAAGGCACTCAAGTATTGAATATCTAATGAAGAGCAAGATCTAGAATACTGGTGATTGGGTTATGGTACATAGCTAGCTCTGAATCAAGGAGGAACTTGAGCGCTAGAAGAAGGATAAGTTCTATTGATGGGTCAAGATCTTAAGGCCTGAAGAGAAGTATCTTTGTGTGATTTTGATCTTTTATATTTTGCGCATGTCTTGATTTGTAAATATGATGATCTGGGTATAATTGATGTCTGAATAGTTGAAAAGGGTAAATCATCTTTTACAGATTTCTACATAGGTTCAGTATACCAAAGGCGCGTATACACGCTAGTTCGGCAATTCAAAACAGCGTATATGCAGGTTTGCCTTCATATAGCAACGTATGCACGCAGGTTATACATATTGAAGTAGTGTACGTCTCATAAAATATCTTTTAGCTACTTTTGTTTACTATTGCAGTGTTCTGGGTTCTAGTTAGGTTCTGGTACTGTTACTGTATTCTGGTTACAGCATTCAGAGAAGTGATTGTTTGATTCAGTTTTTGTTAGTGCAAGGGAGGTTGATTGCAGATATATTTTGATGTTTGATTGATGCTATTGATGGATCCAGTCTGAAAATTTATGAAACGTGGTCCTTGGAAGAAAAGAGAAGGTTGTCGCCTTTTGTAGGTCAGCACCTACGTACTAGTACATGAGCTAGTACAAGAGTTAAGGGGGTTGTAGCTCCCTTCCAGGAGAAGCTGGAGAATGAGAGAAGGTTGTAGCCTTCTGTAGGTAGAAGCCTGCGTACTGGTATAAGACTGCACCAATACAGAAATATTGTAAAAAGAAGTTTCTTATTAAAAGAAGATAGAGACGAATTGCAGCAAGTGGTTTTCACCCACATTGGGTTTCCACCTTATATCTTGTGTTCTTGTGTGTGATTGTCTGCTCTGTTTTTACTATACCTGTTACTGCTTATATGGTTTTGATACACAGATTAAATATCAACTGACTAAATTATAAGTTTACAAGGTGTACGCTAGTTGCTCTAAACATAGTTGCGTATATACGCAAGTTGCATTAATCGAAGTAGTGTATATAAATCTGTTTATGGAAATGAAATATTATTAAATTGATAATACTAATTCACTCCCCCCCAGTATTATTTCCAACAATTGGTATCAGAGAAGGTCCTTAAGAAGAATCTTTATCGCTTGAAGGAAGATCTATCATCATGAACAACTACGAAAAAGAGGCATCCATCAGGCCACCAATCTTTGATGGGAGAAACTTTGTCTATTGGAAGGTAAGAACCACAACCTATCTTCAATCTCTTGGAACAGAAGTTTGGGATATCGTGGAAGGAGGATACACATTTCCATCAACAACTCCTATAGATACGACAGGTAAAAAGCAGTATGAAACAAATGCAAAGGTTGTCAATACTCCATTGGGGATTCTGTCACAATTAGAATTCGTTAAGGTTATGCAACTCAAATCCACCAAATAAATATGGGACAAGATCATTCTAAGCTATGAAGGAGATGATCAGGTAAAACGTGCAAAACTACAATCTCTCAGAATTCAATATGAAACTCTCAGAATGCACAATGATGAAAGTGTAGCTAATTATTTCTTATGTATAGATGAGATTGTTAATCACATGAAAAACTTGGGTGAAGAGATAAAAGAAGTTACTTTAGTTGAAAAGGTTCTAAGATCCTTGTCTCCTAAGTTTGAATCAAAAATTTCTGCCATAGAAGAAAAGCAGGATCTTCAAAGTATTACTAATGTCACAGCTGTATGGAATCCTAACTGCTTTTGAAATGAGAAAAGGGGGTCCATCAAACATGAGATAATCCACATTCAAAGCTTCAGGAAAAGGAGAACTCAATGGGACAGGACATACGTCAGAAGGAGAGGAAGAATCAAACTTTGTCAAGAACCTTCAACGGGGTTCTGGAAGATTCAGAGGTAAACTACCTTTCAAATGTTTTTCTTGTGGGAGAGTAGGTCATTATGCTGCCAAATGTCCTCACAAAGATAAGCTTGATAGAGGTAAGGAATCAACAAAATGGAATAGAAAACAAAGTGTAAATAAAAAGAGCTACTATACGCATGAAGATAGTGATGGTTTATCAAATAGTGATGAAGATGAAAATAGTAATGATTATAGACTTCTAATGGCTTTTGAAGATGATGATTTCTTGGATGATTTAGATGAAGATGGTATCTATGAAGAAATTTCTAAACTTAAAATCTGTTTAGAAGAAAAGAGTATGATTATAGATACTCTGACATTCCAACTTGCTGAAAGGGAAAAAAAACAATGAAAAGTTCGAATGTGAAATTGTGGGACTAAGAAAAGAAATTGAGAAAAAGAAAGCTCTCAATCTTTTTGTTAAAGGATCAGAAAATTTAGATGAAATTATCAAAATGCAGTGTTCTCCTCTGATAAAGACAGGTCTTGTATATACTTAAGAACCATCTCAAGCACAAAAGCCATCAACCTCCAAAAGCTATCTTGATGCAGCAAGGAGAAGTGAACAGGTTGACAATCGTCAGCAGAGGCTTAAAGCAGATCACCAGATAAATCGAGTTCAATCTACTTCAAGGATGAACAGAAGCTATAACCAACCACAGGTAAATCATTCTCAATTTGCTTCAAGAATGAATGTCAATAGAAACTACAATCATCAGGTCAGTAGATTCGATAATCGGAGGAATTTCTTTAATGGCCAATGTTTTTCATGTCATAACTTTGGACACAAAGCTGCTCAATGTGTTGCTTACAAGACCATCATGACTAGAGAAGCACGAAATCAAAGGAATGTGATTGGGATCATGAAAAGGACCTACAATAACTTTTCTTCTCTTGAAAATGAAATCGAATGCTCTATTTGTAACAACTTCGGTCATGAAGACTCTGAATGCAGGAGTAAATTTCGGTAAACATCTCAGAAGAGCAAGCTTCATTGGGTCCCAAAACATGGAAAAAGAAAGAACCGCAAACTGAAAGATGTGGTATAGACTTATATGCAAAAGGAAAGAAAATCAATGGTACATCGATAGTGGATGCTCGAAACACATGACATGTGATAAAGAAAAACTTCAGCCATATAGTGCCTTAGAAAAACAAAGGAAGGTCTCATTTGGAAATGACACCCCTGCAGTCATAAAAGGTAAAGGCTATGTTCTCTTAAAAGAAAAGGTCAAAGCTGGGAATGTTATGTATGTTGATGGCTTAAAGCATAATCTATTGAGTGTTAGTCAAATGTGTGATCAAGGAAATGAGGTAGTATTTGAATCAAATGGATGTGTTGTTCGTGATCTTGATACAGGAGAAACATTGATCAAAGGCATAAGAACTCCAAATAATTTATACATACTCAAGGGAGGACAACAACAATGCTATCTAAGAAAAAATGATGAACACTAGCTATGGCACAGAAGATTGGGGCATCTAAGCTTCCCTCAGATAAGGAAAGCATGAAAATACCACGCTGTTCGCGATCTTCCTGACATCAGAATTCCAGAAAATACAATATTCAAATGATGTCAATTTGGTAAGAAAACCATAACACACTTCCCTGAGAAGGAAGGATCAGCTAGTAAGCCACTTGAACTTATCCATACTAATTTATGTGGTCCATCAAGGAAAAAGTCACCTCGTGGAGAAGAATACTTTATATTTTTCATTGACGACTTTTCCAGAATGTGTTGGATAGGACTTCTGAAGCATAAATACAAAGCATTTGAAAAGTTCAAAGCATTCAAATCTTTGGTTGAAAATGAATCAGATCACAAAATCAAATGCCTCAGGTCTGATTGAGGAGGGGAATTTACCTCGGATGAATTCTTCGACTTCTGTGAAGAACATGGAATAAGAAGGGAATTCTCTACCACAAAGACTCTTTATCAAAATGGAGTGGTAAAAAGGATGAACAGAAC